>JACEII010000006.1:1752129-1806807 GCA_014332785.1 Antheraea mylitta
TAAATGCAAATTTTTATCTCATACAAATAAGCTATCAAATACATTAAAAAGAAGAAAAAACCCAAATCACTTCGCTATCGTATAACGAACACAAACACCTCTTTTTTTACATGGGGGAAATCCCTACGGACACCCACCCTAGCCGGGCAGCTGAGAGTGGGATATGTCCGACTTGCACGAACTAAGACCCCATGGTGCCTTCGCTGACCTATAGGCCGGGGAGCAGGAGCTGCCACTGGCAATGCGCTTACTCTCCGACAGGTGACAGCCCCTCATTAGGGGCTTCTTCGCGGTCGAGGGGTCAGAATGGTAGACCCCTCAGAGGAGGGCAAGGATTGTCTTCCCTGACAATCGTGGAAGGTGCATCATCAGAATGCGTCTCAACCACACGGGGCTGTGCAGAACAACTGCCAGGGTGACGACGGAACACAAGCATCTCTAACCCAACTGCGCCACATTTTAATTTTTCAGTAAGCTTATAATCAATTATATTAAATGATTAAATATAATAATAACATCTTAAGTAGACATCTAAACAACTTCTTCAGCTGAATCATTGGTTGGTGTATGTACCACGAATATCACAAAGTTTAGAGTCAAATTGAAATAACACAAGATTATGAATGAAATGTAAAATACATTACATGACAGACTAACACTCCGCCAACAACTCCTGTTAAGAGGATATTATATAGGTATGGTGCGGTGCACCTTACAGACCATAGATTTAATGATTATAGGCTTTATTTCATACCAAAAAGACGGTTTTGATAATTTTACACCTCAATTTTGAATAACTATGTGATAGCGTGGCAATATTATTTATTATACCACGGTGTATGTTCGGAAATGTTATATAATTTTACGTTCTTATTCTTAAGTACGTGGAAAAATGCTGATAACAATATTATTTGTACAATAAATTAAGTACTAAGTTGTTTGTAATTCTAAAGGACGCAAAATCTGTAGTCTATTAATATTAAGCCTGAGTTACAGTTGTTATATATCTTCCTTCCTTTATAAGTATTAGCGTCTGCCACAATTTTACCTGAAGTTACATGACGATGTGGGCATAAACACTAAACCTAAGACTGGCTTTGAAGTGTAGTTGCCGAAACACACCTATCGCTGATTGGCTATAGATTTTCAATTTTAGCGTGATAGTTAGGAGGATTGAGAAAAGGCCCTACCACCCTTTTCATGTGAAACATCTATAGGCACCGATAAACCTGATTGTTGGCTTGGCGCGACGTGGTTACGGAAAACACGAACTTTGTACTATTAACGAAGACTCATTCACAGAATTCAGAATATAAGTGTTGCCAATATAGCAACTCTAAAACGCCATAAGTAGTGAATCAGCACCCGGTAAAGATTTAGTTTGTGTATGAATTACGAGTACAATACAATGATATAAAAACGTATTGAGTACAAACTATGGATAATTTGTTTAATTAATTCAAACATTTCATATAATATTGTGTTTATTATTTTATTATGGACTAATTTTTATTCATTAGCCTAAAGGCTACTTACTTTTATTTCTGTCCACCATTTTTTTTTATATCATATAGGAGGCAAACGAACATGCAGGTCTCCTGTTGTTAAGCGATCACCGCCGTCCATAGACACTAGCAACCCCAGAGGAGTCGCAAGTGCGTTGCCAGCCTGTGTTTGGGGGAATGGAGAGAAAGGAAAGGGGGAAGGGAGAGGAGAGGGGAGGGGAGGGGATATGAGTCCCTGGCGCTCTCACTGAACGAACGAAACGCAACAATGCAAGCACTGTTACTTCACGTCGGTTTTCTGTGAGAGGGTGGTGCTACCCCGGACTAGCCGATCCATTCATGCTGAAACCAATAATAGCTTCATCGTGGCTCTACCACCTACCAAAAACTACTACTATTTTTTGTTAATTTAAACTTAAAAAATAATATTGTCTAAACATTCTAGATTATCTTAAAAAATATATATACTTTTCATATATTTAATACATTTTCTTGAGGTCTAAGTATAATAATTAGATTGACAATAAGTCCCTGTATATCGTTACAGATTACTCACCTATAAATTCATACGGAAATTTTAACTGAACAGATATAAGTGAATAATTAATCACAATATTTATGATAGATTACATACAGCTGTCATGTTTTTCATTAATTATGTAACATGGCCGACTTGATTAGTTTTTTTTTTCTTATTTCTTTAGTAAATACCGCACCTAATGTTTGAGCCTTATTAAGTTTTTTTTTCAGTCTCGTTTTAATAGGTGTGAAAATATTACGTTATCAAAAAAATGTTTTTAACATTCAGTTTATTAAAACTTAGTTGAAACGGAAACAATAATACGTTGCTAGTTTTATCTTGAGTTAGCAATGTGCAGACAAAAGTTTTACAATGAAACAAGTATTTTTTTTATAAAGGTATAATCATTAACTCATTCAGCAAATTTTTCAATATGCATTACTTTTATTTGACTATTTAATCGATTAATGCCCAGTTTCTGAGGTACTTTAACTGTTGTTTATCTGTTCAATAGCGTTATCAGTTCGATAACTTGTCAGATTGCGTTTCTGAACACACAAACACACGATAAATGTGTAAAAATGAAACGGGCCATTTGACAGTTACCTTATGGATAATTTTGTTAAGTCAATAACTATTGGTAGTTTAACCGAGATCTCAGAAACCGGGTATAAAAATAGTTCAGTATATTTTAAATAAGGGTGCCAAATTTCCGGCACCCGTTAAGTCCCAGGCAGTAGCGGGTCATAGCATTGTTCCCTTGGGGCTGTACTGGACAGACCTTTTTACTCCAGCTGTGACTGTTCCTAAAGCAGACTGGGTCACAGTCGTTAGCCGGAAGAAGGCAAGGGCAATTAAGGTACTGAAACCTCAAACTGCTGTCTCGACGGCGTTTGCCAAAACTGCGGCCAAACAGCTTCTAAAAAAGCTGCCGGCTACTCCTCGTTCCGCTGCAGTGGTAATAACGCTGCGGCCTTCAGCGCCGGAAAGAGGAGTGAACTATAGAGCCGTGTTCTTGAAGGCGAGGGAGGAGATTCCACGTCTAACAGAGGGGCGGACTGCTGCGGCGCGTCGGGGCACAAGGCGGCTGCCTGCACTTCGGCTGCTTTGAAGTGCGCTGTATGTGCCAAGGCAAGCAGGCCATCGGAACATCAGATGGGGGGCCGTAATTTCAAGCCCCCCACTGTAAAGGGAAGGGACAGTCCTGCCCCTGCAATGGCAACGGTAGAAGCCCCCGGAGAGGAAGCCGCCAGGCAGAAGGAAGTTGCTATGGACCACTGATGGATCACACCATACGCAACTTCCTCCAGGCGAACCTCAACCACTCCACGCTGCACAGGATTTATTCGTGCAGTCAGTGGCGGAGTGAGGTATCGGGATCGCGGTCGTCGCGGAGCCGTACTACGTTCCCTCCCAGCCGCACTGGGCTTGGGATCGGGCTGGTTCCGTGGCGATCGTGGCCGGCCGAGGTTCGTACCTAGCGGTAAGAGAGAGGGGTGCCGGGTTCGTGGCAGCCGTCTGGGGAGAGTACGCCATTGTGGGGGCGTACTTCTTCCCTTATAAGCCCCTGTGGGAGTTCGAGCGTTCCTCGGCTCCCTGCAGGGAGCTTTCAGGAGGCTGATGCCGCTCCCCGTGGTCCTCATGGGCGATTTAAACACTAAATCGAGGGTTTGGGGAGCGGCTGCCACGGACCTGAGGGGCATGGCCGTTGAGGAGTGGGCGGCCGAAGTGGGGCTGTCCCTCCTTGACCAGGGGGACGTTCACACGTGCGTACAACAGAACGGGGGGTCTGTGGTAGACGTCTCGTTTGCCACCCCGTCTGTCGCACGCCGTGTCTAGGGGTGGAGGGTGCTTGAGGAGGTGGAGACCCTATCGGACCACCGATATATTAGGTTCGAGGTCTCCACCTCACAAGCTGAAACTGGTACCCGCCCCCGGAGGGGTGCGAAGTTCCCCTGCTGGGCAGTGAGCCGTCTCAACCGCGAACTATCGGAAGAAGCGGCCATCGTCCAGGCGTGGGCCATGCCCCCAGCGCAGGACGATGTCGATGCGTCCACAGCCCGCCTCCGTGCGGCCCTCACGGAGGTTTGCGACGCGTCAATGCCGCGGAGCATACACCGCCCAGACAAGCGGGCAGTCTACTGGTGGTCGCGGGAGATAGCCGATCTCCGTGCGGCCTGCTCCGCGGCTTAGCTGTTGTTGCGCGCAGCCGCCGACGGTGGCACCGGGACCCTGAGGAGGAGGCCCGGCTGTATGGCAGCTACAGTGAGAGCAGGAAGACCTTACAGGCTACCATCAGCCGGGTAAAAGAAGCGGCATGGGAGAAGCTGCTACAAACGGTGGAGGGAGATCCGTGGGAGCGGCCGTATAGGATCGTACGCAAGAAGTTGCAATTCTGGGTGCCCCCGGTGACGGAGACCCTCCAGCCGGAAGTGGTGGCGAGGGTCGAAGGGGGAGTTGTTCCCCGACCCTCCGCTGATATCTGCTCCTCCCATGCCTCCACCTCGGGCGGAATTTGGGGAGGTGTCTGGCGGCCTTCTCCCAATTACGGAAAAGGAGATGGGGAGGGCTGTCGAATGCCTTCTCAACCGGCGGAGAGCACCCGGCCCTGACAGGGTCCCGGGTCAGGTGCTCGGCCTTGCAATGGGTCATCTGGGAGGGTGGCTTCGGGAGCTGTTCGACCGGTGCTTGGCGGTTGGTCAGTTCCCGAAGGCCTGGAAGTTCGGGCGGCTCAGCCTGATCGCGAAGGCGGGCCGCCCTCCGGACTGCGTGTCCGGGTATCGGCCCCTCGTCCTGCTAGACGACGTCGGGAAGGTGCTGGAAAGGGTCGTCTCTTCCCGAATCATCCAGCACCTGGAGGGAGTGGGGCCGAATTTGTCAGACGCGCAGTTCGGCTTCCGGGCAGGGCCTTCCACCATGGACGCCCTGTGCCTCCTCAAGTCGCTGTCCGCGGAGGCGACCTCCCAGGGGGAAAGGGTGTTGGCGGTGTCCTCTCCGATATTTTGGAGTACCCCCGTATCTGCGGCGGCTAGTGGAGGTGTACCTGGAAGGCAGGGAAGTCGCCTACGTGGACGGCGACGGGCGTATGATCCGGCGGGAGACAGAAAGAGGAGTTCCACAGGGGTTGGTCCTGGGGCCACTCTTGTGGAACATGGGCTACGACTGGGTGCTCCGCGGCGTGCTCCCATATGGAGTGCATCTAATCTGTTACGCGGATGACACCCCAGTCGTAGCCCGGGGGGGGGGAATGGGGGGGGGGTGAGTGCCTAGCCATGATGGCCACAACCCTCGTGGTCAGGCGCATAAGGAGGTTGGATCTCAGGGTGGCCCTCGAGAAGACTGAGGCCATACTTTTTCATGGACCACCACCTGGGGCCCACATAATGGTGGAGGGCGTCCGGATTAGGGTGAGGGCCCAAATGAATACTTGGGCCTCACCCTGGATGGGCGCTGGCGTTTCGAGCTCCATTTTGCGGGGCTCGAACTGCGAATTGCTGGGGCAGCGGCAGCACTCAGCCGGTTGCTTCCCAATGTAAAGGGACCGGGTGCCGGGTGCCGTCGACTCTATATGGGAGTCGTGCGAGCGATGGCAGCCTACGGGGCACCGGTGTGGGCAGACGCCCTCGGTGCCAATAACGTGCGCGCGCTGCGTAATGCGCAGTGCACAGTGGCAATGAGGGCGATCCGGGCGTACCGCACGGTGTCCTCGGCGGCGGCCTTTACGCTCGCCGGCTCCCTTCCTTGAGAGCTGGAGGCAGGGGTTCTCGCCGCCGTGTACGAATTCACGGCGGCGAGGAAACGTAGTGGGGAGCCTCCGGCTCTCAGGGAGATAGAAGTCAGGAGGAATGAGTTGCGGGAGGGGCAATTAGGAGGTGGATGCAGAATCTGGCGGACGCGCGCTTCGGGTCGTACACCGTTGACGCCGTCGGCCCGGTCCTACGGGAGTGGATTAATAGGGAGTGGGGCTCCCTGACGTTCAGGCTGGTGCAGGTACTGACCGGACATGGTTGTTTCGGGTGGTACCTGCACCGGATCGCTCGCAGGGAGCTGACCGCCGCCCGTCATGAGTGCGGTGCTGAGGAAGATACCGCGCAGCACACGTTTTCCGAGTGTATTGCGTGGGAGGAACGGCGCCGCAGTCTAACGGCGGCGGTAAGAAGGAATTTGTCGCTGCCGAGTGTGGTCTCCGCCATGCTCGGCAACGAACAGGCGTGGCGAGCAATGGCCTCCTCCTGCGAGGAGGTCATCTCGCAGAAGGAGGTGGCGGAGAGGACCCGCGAAGTGGATCCTCTGAGTGGCCGTCTCCGCCAACAGAGAACCGGCAGGAGGAGGCGGCGTTTTGCCCAAATCCTCCTGCCACTGTAGCCGGACCTGAGGGTATGGGCCGGGGGGCTCGTCTCCTCATTGCACAGGTCCGGCGGACGAGGGGAGGCAGCTGGTGTGTACCCAGTCTGTCTCTTTATAGGTAGGACCCGGCGGGCACGGCGGGCGGACCGTTGGGGCGGCTCTACAAGGTTAAGTAGCAAGTACGATCCCTTGCCGCCCCGACAATTACGGTCTGACAGTACACCGTGGGGCTTTAGTCCGTGCGAGCCGGACATAACTCACCTTCTCCCTCGGGAGGGTGGGTATCCATAAGGGATTTCCCCACGTTAAAAAACAGGGTGCCAAATTTACAAATAGAAAGAATAGAAAATAAACAACCTCTTCAAAAATCACCAATCAAATTACATTAATAAAAAAAACACTATTACCTTGTTTATCTTCATTTAATCAATTATGCAATTAGCTTCCAGTTATAATTAACATTAATTTCAAATACAATTAATAGAGAATAAATACTGTTTTAAAAAGTCTTCAAATGTTGCGTACATACAATGTGTAGTTATTGAAGTTATTCTTCTTTTGGCGCGTTAGGGAAAAATGATGAGAGTAATTTTTTACTATGCACACGCACACCGTCACGAAAAACCGACACCCTGAAGTTAGCTATAGTCAACATTTTATTTCTTTGTATTTGATGTTTGTATTTCTTTGTATTAAAACTTTCAATATTAAATACCTTTTTTCTATTTTTAGTGTCGTTTTTTCTACAAACGTAGAATAAAGTGAAAGATAAAATTTTTTAAAAGTTTTCTATTTTGTTACGTCAAAGAAGTATAACTTCTAACGCATGTACATAAATGTACACACACAATTTTTTTTTATAATGTTATTTGTTTATTAATTTTTTTCGATAGATTATTATCTTGTAGTTTATTCTACATTAAATCTATCACTATTGATATAAACAATTATATTAAAAATTATACAGCAGTGGACTACATTTCTACAGTAGACCACTTTATCTATACTAATATTATAAAGAGGTGTTTGTTTGTGAAGTTGTGGGGGTAATCTCGGGAACTAATAGTCCGATTTGAAAAATTCTTTCAGTGTTATAGTATTGCTCATTCATCGAAGAAAGTTATTGGCTATATATTATCACGCTAAAACCAACAGGAGCGGAGCACTCATGAAGAATATTTCAAAATCAGGGTTTTTCTCCTCTTGAGAGTTTCCCCTGCGTGTTAGCGTTAGTTCAAAGTAACTATTCCACGCGGACGAAGCCGCGGCCAGAAGCTAGTAATCTATAATATAATAATACAGTTATGAAATTAAAATTAAAATGAAAATATATAAAATTCATTTAACATCTAAATCAGATAGATTATAATAACTAGTTCTGCGTTTCAGTCGTAACATATGTATTTGTTTGATAAACTTGAGCACTACCTATTTGACGTATAATCTTGAAAATTGTTTTTTCAAGGAAATTTTTTTAAGCTACTCATTTTACTTTAACTCACAACTATGTTGTGGCGAATATTCTAATTTATATATTGTTATTGGATAAGGAATTTCCCTACGTAAAAAAAAATACGAAGGAAGTAAGTAGGTGGATGCCTACTATTTATATATATATATCTTTTTAGAAATTCAAGTATGTTTTAAGCAGTCTATATATTAGTGTTTTTTTAACATTATTTTTGGCAACCAATCTTTCCGATTTTTACTGCCATTGTCATTGCCATTGCCATTGCCATTACAAGCGTCGTGTGATTCTTTCAATATTCTAACAAGATGGTGGCTCCCTTGTTAGAACCTTCCAGAGTTTTTGTGGCATTTCAGAATTTCATGCTTCGTGATATTATTTTTCATCATTTTATCATGTAAAAAACCACCAAGTTTACAAAATATAGATTCAAATAACATAATATTATGAATAAAACATAAAACACACTACATGACAGACTAAAATCCCACCAAAAGTTTTCATTTATGTAACACTTACACTTTCGCCGCATACTTCAATCATACCGTTTCTTAAAGTTTTCTAATCAGCCAGTGCTGGCGGCCAGTGCAAGATTATGAATAAAATATAAAATCCACTACATGACAGACTAAAATCCCGCCAAAAACTTCGTAGTGTTATATTATTTTTATAGAAATAATATTGTATTTCATACATTATTATGAAGACTATTACAAACTGATTAAAAACTAAGTTGACATGACAATACTTTCCTATTCAAATATACGTCAAAAGTTATATAAAAAGATATTTATTCAATTTATGTTTTTTATCTTTTCATTTCGTGCGTGTGAAAATTTACAATAATTTTAACTGATGAAATAGTTTTTTTTTTGTAGCACGGCAAAGTGACTGCACTATGCCTGATGTTAAGCATAGTACAATCCAAAAACATCGGCAACCACCGAGAGACAGATTATACATCGCCGGTCGCCGCTGTCATGCCAGCCATAATGACGAAAGTACTGGATATGCACAGGCTGATCCCGAAACGCGACGCGCAGAAGCGAGTCACTATGACGAGCTTTTTCGCCATATGCATGGTGGTTGCGACCCAGTCGGGCTGTAAAACCCTACCACCCCGCTATCGCCATTGCCTCGTTCGTTGATCAGCAGGGTGCACCACATGCAGGTGAGGTTGGCTTGGGTGTCTCAAGTCTTATGATGTTATTTGACACCCCTTACATCCCAGTGTAACGACCCAGTTTTGCGAACGATTCCAAAATTTGTTATACAGAAGGGCATTTGTTTGCATAAATAACTACCCATTAATTAGTAATACGTATCATTTAAAATTATAACTATGTTTTAGTCTTATAAATGATAATTAATTAAATCTTACGTCACGCCAAGACTCAATAAGCTACAAAGAGACTGGCTTCACTACTTAAAATATTATTTTAGACTAGTATATTGGCTTGTAGAGTATACTTTACAATATTCTAATAATGTTAATTACTAATATTGTCTAAAATCCATTTCATGTAATATGCCACGTTTGTGTAAACAGTAGGGGACTCCTTAACTCCACAAGCTATCGATCCGAAGGAGATGATGCCTCGTTGGATGTTTTGGGCCCCGCTGTCTCCTATAACACCCGGAAAGATCAAAGGGCCACCAGAGTCGCCACTACAGGAGTCCACACCTTCTATACCGCCAGCACAGATTTGCTTATTCGTTATATTCACCGTTCTGTAGGATACAATAATTATCATGTTTTACAAATTGACATGTTTAAGAGATTAATGTTCGTATCGACTAAATCCCTTTCTTGTGTAGTATATATTATTCAGACGCTAAACAATGAACACAATAAAATATGTCGAGAGAGTATTTTCAATTGCTCTACTCAGATATCTCTTAAAACTGAAAACTGAAAACCTATCAAGTTATCTTTAACGAGAAAATTCTTATGCCTAATTATTTTTATATAATTATTAGCAGTCCGGGCGGACGTTGTCCCACTCTGATAATAAAAATAGCCTGTTATCCAACCGCTGCACCACCTACCGGATCCAATTGTGAATCTAAAAAATCGGTCCAACCGTTTTGGAGGAGTTCAGTGAAATACACACGTACAGAAAACATATATAAAGATTTATACATATTGTTACTATATTAGATTCTACTCCTTCATATGACACTCAAAGTTGATTGTATTGGACCAATATGTTTTTGTGAAGCTACATCTACGTGTAAACTAAAGTCTCAGGACTCTGTTTCGTTCCTAATATTGACTAATTTTATAGGTGGTAGAGCCACGCTGAAGCTATTACTGGTTTCAGTATGAATGGGTCGGCTCGCTCGGGGTTGTACCACCCGACCCACAGAAACACCGACGTGAAGTAACAGTGCTTGCATTGTTACGTTTCGTTCGGTCTGTGAGGGCGCCGAAGGCCCCTTCTCCTCCTCTCCCTCTCCCTATTCCTCCCAAACAAAGGCTGGCAACGCACTTTCAACTCCCCTGCTGTTGCTAGTGTCTATGGACAGCGGTGATCACTTAACATGAAACCACCCGCCTGTTTTTTTGCCTTCTAAGATATAAAAAAATCTTCGATGATATGTTTGGTTTATATTTCATGAAATGTTAACGGTTATATCTATCTTTATATATACATTTCTTCTGTACGTGTGTATGTCACTGAACTCCTACTAAACGTCTGGACCAAATTTGATAAAATTTTGTGTACGTGTCCTAGTGGATCCAAGAATGGTTTAGATTCACAATTGGACCCGATAGGTAGCGCTGCGGTCGAATAATAGGTTTTTTTTATTATCATCGTGGAACAACGTCCGCGGGGACCGCTAGAGTATCGATCTAATAATGAAAAATACAAACTTGCTATACGCTCTCTGACATCGCTCGTTGTCAAGTGCTGGCAATACAGCGTGCAGCAACACGGAAGACGAGATCCTATCGTCTGTAAGCCCCCAACCAGCGACAGTCATATTTTTTCCGATCAATGATTCATTTTGTAGCTCCGGTGTAACCGGCAGACATATAGGTCTCGTGTTAACTGGAAATAGGGAATTATGATTAGCGATTAGTGTAACAAATATAAATTAAGATCTTAATTTCGAGCAATAAGGACGCTTTTTTTAATTTCTTGATGTGAATCATCTATCGACGGAGGGTATACCTGATTGTTGGCGTGGCGACGCAAAACACGAACATTGCACTATTAACGAAATACTCAAAAACATTTGAAACACTAACTTGTAGGCCACTTGTTCTACTAGTGTTACGCGGCACGCGCCTACGACCTAGCGCCCTTTGATAAATGTCGACAAAAACACCGCGTCAGCGCCTAGTTGAATTTTTTTATTTAATAAAAATGAATATTTATGTAATAAAATAAAAAAAGTCATTATTTTATGGAACTAATTTGTATTTTTTTTAGCTTTCTCTTTTCATTATGCCATAACTGATTCCTGTCGTAATCTGTTCTTTTATGCATATAACTTATACAAAACAATTTTGATGGTTTTTATTTCATTTTACTTGCTTTCTAAAATATCTTTCAATAATCCCTAAGAATTGGATTGAAACCCTTAATATAAGATTAGTCTGCGCATGTAAAATATACGTAAGTTTTCTTTATTGCTATTACTACGTAGGATTTTAGGCTAGCATATCGCGCAAAATTGCAATTTATTGAAAATTGATCGCTTTATAAAAGTATCTCTTTCTAGGTCCACTTATCAGATTTTACAGGTCATTAAAGATAATTTTTGTATGAACTTCAGGATTTCTTGATATTCTTTCATAAATGACTTCAACTAAAGCATAAATATAAATAACAACAGTCCTTGACAGTCTGTTTCGTCGCTCTAAATATATTAAATTCAAGCTTGCTTATTATACAATCACACGTTTAATACGAAACAATGTTAAAATATTATTACAAGAATGTAAAGTGAGCACATATTTTTACTTATATTATAAAGAAGTAAAGTTAGAGTTTGTGAATTTGTAAGTTACTGATGTTGTGAGTTTGTGACGTCGTAGGCGGTAATCTCAGGAACTACTCGTCTGATTTGAAAAAGTTTTTCAGTGTTATATAGCTCATTTATCGAGGAAGTTTATAGTGTATACATTATCACCCTAAGAGTAATAGGAGCTGAGCACCAATGCGAAATGTTTCAAAATCGGATTTTTTTTCCTCATGAGAGCTTCGCTGCGTGTTAGCGTTAGCCCAAAGACACTATGCTACGCGGACGTCGCGGGCAGGGATTAGTGTATCATAAATTTGTGTTTTATCGCATTTATGATCGAAGCGGTCAAAAAGATTGGCGAGGACTGTACAAAATTTAATTTCCTTGAAAAAAGGTCTATACAATAGAATCGCTAAGATTGATATTTCGTGGAATATCGAAGGCTGATTCTTTTGGAACATTTTTCTAATACACTACGGGACAAGCGTAAACCGTCAAGCCTCGTTCACACCTGATCGAAAGTGATAACGAGACATAGAATGTAAGGCGTTCGTCTAGTAACAATTTATTTACTCTTTTTTTGCCGACCGTTACACACTCTAGGAAGAACAGGCACAGGTAGCGCGTTCCATTATTTTGCGATTCAGACGACAAATAAACAAGAGACTTTGACATTATTATTTGTAACAATGTTCTTTGTAGGTCTAACTGGATGACTATCTGGCTATCGTGATAGTAGTATGATATTATAGCATGAACGACATAAAAAATTACAATAATCTGTCATGATGCCCTAATCTATAGATACTAATATTATAAAGAGGTAAAGTTTGTGACGTTGTAGGATAATCTCAGGAACTACTGGTCTGATTTGAAAAATTTTTTCAATGTTATATAGCTAATTTATCGAGGATGGTTATAGGCTATATTATCATCATGCTAAGATCGATAAGAGCGGAGCACCAATGAAGAATGTTTAAAAATCGGGCTTTTTTTTCCTCTTGAGAGCTTCCGCTGCGTGTTAGCGGTAGCCCAAAGTGATTCCACGCGGACGAAGTCGCGACACGTGTCACGTCACGTCACGTGTCTGTCTGTTCGTGATGAGCTCAAATTTTATTTTAATTCAATTTTGGAACGAAGTTCCTTATCGCGCGTTGTGAACGGGGGCTAGACGGAAAAAATTCTTACGAAAAGTTGTAACGACACATTTTGCTATAGTAAGCTATTGTAAGCTGTGCGGCGTCGCATGTTTCTCTGTCTGTCTCTCTCTCTCTCTCTCTCTATTATAGAAAGCAAGCCAGATATTTTCATTTCTATTTCGCATTGAACAGTGTGGTGTCGCGACGATTATTTTAGTTGAGTGTATACAGGTTTTTTGTAAATAATAAATAATAATTTAAATAAAATAGAATCCCAAACATGTTTCCTACTTCAGTTACCACAAGCCAATTATTACGAAAATTGAGCCTACTGATTAAGTTTATATAACATTATATTTGTTAATAATAAAAAAAATATTATTATAACTTAAAAAAATACAATTTTATTACAATTCCTTCACTAATTAATCGAAAGGAACTTCGTTCCATCCGGGTGTCCCTTGACACCTCTCAAGTTTTATTTATTATCAAGGCGGAACAACGTCTACCGGGCCCGCTAGTACATAACAAAAACAAAAGCATGTTGTCTTTGTTTTCTTTACTTCTAGTTGTAATTATAAACTAAATTTTGTAGGTGGTAGAGCCCCGCTGAAGCTTTTTTTGGTTTCAGCATGAATGGTTCGGCTCCTCCGAGGTAGTACCACCCCTCTCACATATAACCGACGTAAAATAACAGTGCTTGCATTGTTGTGTTTCGTTCGGTCAGTGAGAGAGCCGGAGGCCCACGTCCCTTCCTCTTTCCTTCTTTCCCTTTCCTTCCCCTCCCCCTTCTCCCATATACAGGCTGGCAACGCACTTGCGACATCCCTGATGTCGCTAGTGTCTATGGACGGTGGTGATCACTTAACATCACGTGACCCACCAGTTCGTTTGCCTCCTTTGATATAAAAAAAAAACTAAATGTTTTGATAAAAGTAAAAACGAACCTGAGTTGAGGTCGACCGGCTTAGAAAGTCTTATTAAGGCTATATCGTCGACCGCCTTTTTTAGAGTATATCCCGGATAAGGTATCACTCGATCGATTGTAGCATTCTGAAAATAAACACAAATTTTATAAACTGCTTACCGTACCAATGTAAATGTTTTTTTTTATTCAGTTTCTTCTATTCTGCAGACTCTTGGTCCGCACCTTTTTTAACCGACTTCAAAAAAAGGAGGAGGTTATCAATTCGACTGTGTTTTTTTTTTTTATGTTTGTTACCTCATAACTTTGGACTGGCTGAACCGATTTTGAAGATTCTTTTTTTATTTGAAAGCTAGTGCTTCCCGTGTGGTCCTATTTTTTTGGTCCAGTTCTGTCAACGGCATCCAGTGCAAAACCGTATAAGTGTTAAATTTGCATTTGGTGTTTATACGACAAATAGACGAATAACTCAATATCATGCCAACCGATTTCGATGATTCCTTTTTTATTGTAAAGGGTGTTCTTCAAGGGTAGTTTGATGAGAGTTTGGTTAGGTTCTGATTATGGGATCCCTGAGAAAGTAACACAACTTTCAAGAAACAAGTCTACTCCTTTCTTAAGGGCCGGCAACGCATCTGTGATTCCTCTCGTGTTGCAGGTATCCATGGGCAACGGTGATCACTTACCATCAGGTGACCCACATGTTATAGAAAAAAAAAATGATGTACACTAAAAATGGAAAAATAAAGTATTTTCCAATGCATCTCTTGGTAGCACACATATTCATGTTTCATTAAATTTGGTTAATTTGATAAACTATTTATTTTCCGGTTTTCAGTGCCTTATTTTTATGCCTCTGATTAATATTGAAGTCGGTTAATTCTTTTCTTTGAAAATTTACTTTCCTTGCTTACATGTAATGTCTTCTATGCGTAAAAAATCGTATCCGTGAGCAAATTTGTTTTTTTTTTTATTCGTTTATTTAATTATTAACTATTTTTGGTTTATTAACGTTATTGTTTTTATAGCGGCTGCAGATGTATAGTTATTGACAATAAGATTTGGTATATATTTAGTTTTCGGAATTTGGACTACTGCAAATTTATGATTTACAGAAGTACCCGTGTGTGTAAAAAAAATAATCAGTTGCTAATATGAAGCACTTTTCATAATATTTTTTTTATATCAAAGGTGGCTGACGAACATGTTGGTCACATGATGTTAAGTGATCACCACCGTCCATAGACACTAGCAACACCAGAGGAATAGCGAGTGGACTGCCAGCCCGCGTATGGAGGAGGGAGGAAAGAAAGGAAAGGAGAGAGGGGAAACGGAAGCTCAATTATCGAACGAAACGCAACAATGAAAGCACTGTTACTTCACGTCGGTTTTCTGTGATACGGTGTTTTTTGTCATATATTATTGGTGGCAAACGAACAGGCGTGATACCCGATGGTAAGTGATCACCGCCAACCATAGACACTAGCAACACCAGGGGAGTCGCAGTGCGTTGTTGGCCTTTTAAAAAAGTGTACGTTCATTTCGGGTGAACCGATCTATTCATGCTGAAACCAGTAATAGCATCAGCGTAGCTCTACCACCTACAGAGAGCTAAACTCTATTATATAAACTAAAACCTTTTATCTTTTATTATAACCTTCAAATTCCTAATGCTCTCAACATCAATACACAACACATCTGTGTGTTGTCAACAATGTATCTGCTGTAATCAGTATTTTTTAACAATTATAATGTATTTTTTTAATACCTGACTTTAAAAGTTACGCGCACTCTACAGGCATACGCAGTGTATAAGCACATTCATGTATTCTCTGTTTCTCTCGGAACGATAGTTACTAGATGGCCTTAAAACTTAAGGCACAATATAAGTATAAGAGACAGTATGGAAACTCCCTATAAACGCTCGCAACGGCACACTCACACAAACATATGCAACCAGACCTGTAAGCGGTTTTCGCGGTGCTGTCCATAGAGAGTAGTACCTTTTAGAATCTCTCGGCCATGTGCATGTTTGTGTCAGTGTGCCGTTTTCGAGCGTTTGTAGCCAGTTTCCGTACTGTCTCACATATTTATACTGTGCTTAAGAGTTTCACTTTAAAACGCATGGGTTGTGCGTTCTCAGATTTTCTCATATAAAATCGTTTGCTTTTGGGGCCGTTCTCGTATTACATAAGTAGAACTTTTGTAATTTCTGACCGCCCCTCCCCCTGGTCAGCAATAGCAAGTAATGCTCTTACTCCCCCCCCCCCTCATGCTTACGTATATATTTATCTAAGTCTCGCTAGACCTCCATCCCCTACGTCATCAAGAATAAGCAAATCAAGGTTTCCCCCCCGCATCCCATCAGTTCTTACGTAATACTTGAAAACCCTATTTGTTAATGATTCGAAATTACCCGATTGTGCTGGTGATACAAAAATTAACGTTATATGTTACCATTTTAAATTGAAATCCAAATATTAGTTTAGATACAAAATATTATTTATAATACAGAATTTACTCACGATAGCGTTAGGTGCACAAAATGATGAATTAAACGTTGCGCAGTCAGGATCAGTGTTCAAATCATGTTCTCCTAGTATGACGCCGTTAAGACTCCAGCCTTTGTTTAAATATAATACACAATGTGCAGCTGTGAGCACATAATATTCAGTAATCAGCGTACCACCACAATACAGCTGTGTTTCACGACCTAAAATTATTTATATATTTATTCAAAACACCAACTTGATTTTATACTATGCCAGTACAACATATCTGTATATGTTTAATTTTTTCAATTAATTTCAATCACTATTTTCACTTCATTTCCATTTCGCTTTTAAAAGTTACATTGAAATAAGGTTTTTACGGTAGGGTGTGTGATTATATCAGCTATACTCAAGCTGCGGATCGCCAAGTCTTTGTAATTGGTTCACCCTAACCTTTTTAAATAATTTTAAATTTCGTGCTCATTAGAAAAACTATGACTATATCCTTATGATATAAGGGTTATACCAAACTTTTTTATTGGACAATCATTCTTCACTACATTAATACGTTGTTAATTTAAAATTAGTTTTTTTTTTTAATATCTAATACCTAAATATTTGTAGTATGCGTCCCACGACTCCACGAGTGAAACGTGTTTATGACCCGTTTAAAAAAAGGTTGAGTACCACTGTTTTACATTTAATTAACAACGGTAATAAATGTTAAGTTAAAAATTAAACTGTTTTGTAGTTCTTTTGATATTGCATGAAAATATAAGTTATAACTTTTATTCTCTGTTTAAAATGAATTGTCAATAATTAAGTATTTATAAGGAAAAGTTTTCAATTTTACATTTCGATAAGGTTGAATTTTATTGTTTTCATTCGATAGTTTAGAAATTTTAACAGTCTTGAAACGCATCAGGTTAATATATTCTATAATTTCAACTCCGTGGGAAGTGTTAGCGGAATAGCATATACCTAAATAACTTAAGGTTGGTTATTGTGCGTTAAACGATATCTTTAGTATGTATATACATACAAAGTATAAATTAAAACAATATTATAAAAATTATTATTTCCTTTAATTTAAAGTTTTCTAACTCATATGTGTACCTATATATTGCTTACATAGCCTAAGCTCTACAAAACATAAAACTTTTGTTCACGAATAAATCAACAAGACAAAGGAACGTCAAGGTTTATTAGATTCTACTAGTAAAACGAATTACATCCCGCGATATTTTTTTTATTTTATGTTTCAAAAATTATATTACTACTAAACATATTACATGTTATTATACTATCTGTAATATAATTTCTTGACAAAAAAAATAATATATAAAAATGATATGTTATTAATATATCAACAATACATACATTATAACATGTATAATATATATAGAGCTGGCTTTTGTGCAAACTCCTCCCCGCCCCGCACCACCCCAATTCTCAACGCAGAGGCGTTGTTTACGACACTACAAAAATATTCGCAAAACGTACACAATTAGTTACACTCCCCACTTACGTCTCTGATGAGATATTGGTTGTTGTGATGTATTGAGATTGAAGTTCAAATTTATGAGTCATAGAGTCTACAAAGCTAGTTCTATCACATATGATTACTTTTCATCAAGGAAATCATTACACCGTTTTATAAAGCTATAAATTAGGATAATCTTCTCTAACACCCTTTAAGAATTCGATGTAATTGTAAAACTATATTATTTACAAACTTTAAAAATTAACGAAAAGAAATAAATCTATGAAATTCACAGGCGTTTGTAGTTATGCGTACAGGACTATATTTTTTTATTTAGCAAATAGAACAAATGTTTTTGATTGATTATAAATACGAGTATATGGATAAATCCTAAAACAACGCCATTTGATATGAATCATAGTCGACAACGAAGCGTCAAAAGCGCCAAAAATAAATAAATATTCTTTTTTTTCTCGAACTGACTACGCTATTCGCCTTACTAGGCCTTCACAGCTTCACCGAACTACAAATAAATATTCGTGACACCGTTTACATAGTATACATAGTATACTATGTACATACATATGTACATACATAGTATATGTATATATATCTAATGCCTTTAAACGAGCAATTCTTGTATATTTTTATATTCGTATGTATATTCATCATCTATCATCTATTTCCGTGAAACTTAGCATGTAGGTAGTTTCGGGGATGATAAATTGATCTAGCTAGAATTTATTATAGAAAACTTTTTTAACTATTTTTCAGGCAATGAAAAAATATAGCTAGAATATAAAGGTACATTTCACTGGCGCTGTCAAAACAAAAATAGCTCAGATGGAAATCGGTAGCTTCGAAAATCTATGTAACCCCAGTTCGAATCCGAGTGACAGCAGAAGAGATATATATTTTTATTTTGTAAAAAAAATGGTAATTTTGTGAGGCAAACCTAAATATTTTTTTAAAAAACCGAGTTAGGCTCAGTCACCTAGGTACTGCATAATAATATAAAAAAAAGAAACACATACCCGTATAATACGATAACAACACCATCCAAGGCATTTCCAAAGGCTCAGTTTTCGTACCGCCAAGAACCCTGTCACTATCCATGAAACCGCATACTTCAGGAAGTAGCTTCAAATTGGGATGATTTTGAATATCTTGGGGACCACCACCACCGATTCTACTATCCAAATCACCACCATTATTCGTGGGAGTTTTATCGTTACCCCATTTTTCTGATGGTTTTGTAAACTGATCACCACCACTTGTTCTTTCATCGTCAATGGTTCCCCATATGGTTGGGTCTTTCGTCGTATACAAGTTGTGTGTCGTGTGTGGAAAATGCGGCCCAGTATCATCAAATGTACAGCATATCTGTAAATATAAGCGTCTTACATTTAAACCGGTTTGTTAAGAGAAGCGTCAAATCTCAAAAATTCACACAATTCCGTTCCCTAAGAGGACATTCACATACGACCAGCTGATGCCATGGAAATAATTTTATTGTTTTATGGGAATTAAATGGTTTATCTGAATTATGTTTTGCTTTTTCTTTATTATTTATTTTACACTCTGTTTACTGATTTTAAATTACTTCTGTTCATTTTTTTTATATCACAGGAGGCAAACGAACAGACGGGTCACAGGATGTCAAGTGATCACCACCGACCCATAGACACTGGCAACACCAGGGAAGTCGTAAGTGCGCTGCCAGCCTGTGTTGGGGAGGGAGCGAAATAGGGAAACGGGAAGAATTTTAGAGGCGGTACAGTAAAACAATAAACACCAAATATCACTAAGCATATTATTTAAAGTTCATAAAAATTATATCACTCACACAGCGTCTTTTTAGATTTTTTTTTCACACTAACCGTACCATTGTCCTATACTAACTCCATCTTGGAGTGTTTTAGAACTGTTGCTTAGTACTTAGAGCTGGAGAGAGTTTTTCAACTTATCCTCATATGAGACGCTTCTCGATGTCTCTGCCCTTCATAGTTTTTTGATATATACACATTTGAATATATCGCTTAATATATTTCTTAATAGACACACACGCTTTTTTGTATGTTATAGGTTTTAGCATCTGACCGCAGTCTACCTGATATTTAATTACGATTTGGTAAGATGGCAAATATAAACTTAAGGGCAGCTGGCTCTCAAGTACAGCTAACAAAACGCATCTGTAGCTTCTTATAATGGCGCAACTAGAGAGTGGCAAATTTAGTAGAAATTGCTATATAGGCAAAGGCAATACCGAAAAAAAGCTTATTCTTGAATAGTGTAATTAAGTACACAATTAATCTATACTAATATTATAAAGAGGTAAAGTTTGTGAGTTTGTGACGTTGTGATGTTGTGACGTTGTAGGAGGTAATCTCAGGAACTACTGGTCCGATTTGAATAATTCTTTCAGTGTTATATAGCTCATTCACCGAGAATGGTTATAGGTTATATATCATCACGCTAAGATCAATAGGAGTGAGGCACAGATGAACAATATTTCAAAATCGGGATGTTTTTTCTTTTTGAGAACTGCCGCGTGTTAGTGTATCTATTCCACGCGAACGAAGTCGCGGGCAGAGGCTAGTAAATTAAATTTCTATAAGCACAAAGAAACCGTAATTGTAACTAACGCTTCTTAAAATCATTATTCGAGCTAGTGCTAAAATCAAAATTACAAGTAAAATTATCTCAGGAATTATTTTACTTTAGAACTACAAAATTGGCTATTGAATATACAAAAAAACCCTTACATACATATTACGTAAAGACAAATGAATTTCTGCAGTGGGCGTAAATTTGTATAGAACGAATATTTTATACCAAAAAAAGCAAAAGTGAAGATCTATTTATAAATTGTATATACTCATCACCTTAAACTTTGCTCTCTATGACAGATATTATTTAAGTAACATTAATGACTAAAAAGACCGATCATTGTAGAGAAAATTAGTTTTTATATATCACTAGCCTCTGCCCGCGACTTCGTTCGTGATATAGATACTTTGGACTAACGTTAA
This sequence comes from Antheraea mylitta, assembly GCA_014332785.1. Classification (NCBI taxonomy): domain Eukaryota; kingdom Metazoa; phylum Arthropoda; class Insecta; order Lepidoptera; family Saturniidae; genus Antheraea; species Antheraea mylitta. The sequence continues at coordinate 1,773,016 of JACEII010000006.1, forward strand.
CACGCAGCGGAATCTTTGAAGAGAAAAAAAAAACGATTTTTATACATTCTTCATTGTTGCTCCACTGCTATTAATTTTGGCACGATGATATATAGTCTCTAACCATTCTCAATAAATATGCTATATAACATTGAAAGAATTTTTCAAATTGAACCAGTAGTTCCTGAGAATGCCCCCTTAACGTCACAAACTCACAAACTTTACCTCTTTATAATATTAGTATAGATTAGTATAGATATACCTATTATTTTTAGGTAATTATATGGCATTAGAAGAATCAAATTAGCGAACATTGACATCTGGCGTCCATACTATTATTTCTAAAATATAAAAATAAATGTGGCTTACCATTGGTAGACGATAATTGAAACCGCATCTCAGATTATCTAATGTTTCTCTCATATGTACAGGCATAGGTCTACCAGCATTTATCACCATCTTTAATACATGGTCGCATTTATCAAGATCTATGCAAATTCCAGATCGACCGTTGACTTCGCATTCATCGCCTGGGTACACTGTTATTGATATAAACCATACATTTTACGAGCTTAATAAATAATTAAATGTTAATAATTAATCGAGGGACAACGTTCCAAATCAAACATTCCAAGATAGTTTTCCAAAATTAATAATAATTATATCTTTTTTTTTTCTTTTTTTTTATTGTAGCACGGCAAAATGACTGCACTATACCTGATGGTAAGCACAGTGCAATAATAGCGACCACCAATTTACACACTATCCTTCGCCGGTCGCCACTATCATGCCGGCCTGCAAAAAGCTGGATATGCACAGGCTGATCCTGAAATGCAGAGCCGCAGAAGCGAATCACTATTACGGGCTTTTTCGCCATATACATGGTGGTTGCGACCCAGTCAGGCTGTAAAACCCTACCACCCCGCTTTCGCCATTGCCTCGTACTTATTTCTTTTACTTTGTTGGTGGTGGAGCCACGCTGATGCTATTACTGGTTTCAGCATGAATGGGTCAGCTCTCCCTGGGGTTACTTACCACCCTCTCACAGAAAACCGACTTGAAGTAACAGTGTTTGCATTGCTGCGTTTCGTTCGATCAGTGAGAGCGCAGGAGGTCCATCTCCTCTCTCTACCCCTCTCCTCTCCCTCTTCTTTCCCATCATTCCCCCAAACACAGGCTGGCAACGTACTAGCGACTCCACTGATGTTGCAGGTGTCTATGGACGACGGTGATCACTAAACATCAGGAGACACGCCTGTTCATTTGCCTACTATGATAGTTACTTTTTTAAACGAGCTTACTAAAATTTCACCTATTAGTAAGTAATAAATAACGATTAAAAGAAATAAACATACATTAATCTATGTAATTATAAATTACTTCCCGTTCAACATTCATTTATAAAATGTTTCTAGGAAACAACAATTTTAATCTAAACAATCGTATTAGATATTATCATTAATTATACTTCCTTCGAACGTAGAAAATATCTGAATATTAAGCGATGGTAGTTTACTCAAAACCTAAAGCTTGGTTTAAAAAAAATATATCCTGTGAATTTATTGATAGATATTATGTACTACTTAATTTAAAATTGGTAATGATTAAACATCGAATTGATAATAACGGGATAATGAATTCAGTAAGCAAGGAGGTCATCCATTCGCCGATACGTAATACGGTAATAGCTTTAATATTTACACTCTTTGTAGTCGACAATTATTGACAAAAGAAAATAAGAATCTAAACAATATCAAATTTTAAATATCGAAATATATGTTTGAATATTTTATATGTATTAAATCGCATATTACTTACGAAAGTTTAGCGTAAGCCATTGTTAGAAATCTTTACCAATATATATCTTCTATATCGTCATAGGTTATTTTCTCACAACACCGTTGTTGTTATGCAAAGCAGTTTTTTGTGTCATCTCGGTCATCTGATCGTTTGACTAGGCCAAGGAGTCTATTATCGTAATGTACGGACGATATACAAGATATATTATTGGTAAAGATTTCTAACAATGGCTTACGCTAAACTTCCGTAAGTAATATGTGATTTAAAATTGTGTTGGTTTATTTATTTTTTGATAATTATATTAAAAGTAATAAATAAATATATGTGAATATCATATTTATATTTTATTTGAAGAAATAATATTATTATATTGAGTCTAAAGACTCAAAAACATTGAAAGAAAAGTATGTTATTTTTCATTCTTGATATTCTTAATAAAATTTCGTATCTTTACTTAATTTAATAAAAAAATAAATATGAGTTATAGTTACATAAATGATACTTACAACAATCGCCTTGTATAAGCGCTGTCAAGAAAATATACAAAATACTAAATATAAATTTAAACATATTGCACTTTTGTCACTAAAATTTAAATTAAAAACACATACACACACACAAATTGCAATTAAATATTAAACAAAATTTAATATAAATCCAAGAGAAACTATGTCATTTATTAAATGATAGAATTTTTGCTTATTTAATTAAATCTTTTTATTTATTTTTACGCAGTGTATCCAAACACGAGTTTGTAATACCTAAGCGTCGGGTCCAACGTGTCTCCTCAACGAGTGCGCTCGTGGGTTTTATAAATCCGTTTATTTTCCTTAATATATTTTTTTCTTGTTGGTATTAACTTAAAAAAAAATGTGTTTGAGTTTAAATGAAGCGATGGTCAATTCGTAGTTTATAGTTGACGGCCACATTGTCGAGACGGAGTTCATTATAATACTAGTTACACTGGAAAACACATTGAGACATCTATCTCAACGCATCGCCTCGTTTATTCATTTACTCTGAAAATAACCAGTTATGTTATATATTATAAGGCATGTTGTATTTCAAGATGATCACTCGCTTTAATGGAATCGTTGACTTGTATTTTACTTTGTACGAATCTCATAGATGGCAGTACATATTTTTTTTTAAATTAAAATGTCACTGCTCTAAAATATACTATCTACGTTACTGTTAGTTACGAATTTTAACATCGATTTTTTTTTAAGTTCACTAATCGCAAGATCTTTTATTACCATTATAGTAATTATATTTTTTTTAGTTAAAAATAATGAATGTACTCTGTAAGTGGTTTTTATGTTTACCTTAGTTTAATGGTTAGTTTTAAATAGTTATAATTAGTTAGGTACATTTGTGTCAATTTAACTTCAAATTCACTTACTGCAAAATGTTTAATCTTTATTATGGTACCTAATTGTATTTTTTTTTCATTACAAAAAATATAAATTCACGATTGATTTTTATGTTTTAATTAGTTTAGTTGTCAGTTTTTAAACAATTATCATAGTTAAGTATGTATTATTATTGTTTTCAAACAAATCCATTATTTATCTTACATTTTACGTTTTACTCAGTTTTATTGCTGTTAGCTGTTAGATTTAAATACTGTGTAATACTAAAAAATGTGTATTTTAAAATAAATTATCCTTCGTAACAGTAGTCCGGTGAAGCTGTTAAGACTAGCGTAGTCAGTTCGAGAAAAAAACTCCTTCGTAATAATTTCTAACCTTTGTGTAGTCAAAATAAAATCGTGAAATTATTTAATTATATATCAATAAATGGTCAAAGTTTCCCGCGTAACCACAGATCACGCCACCGTGTCGGGGGGTAAATTTCGCTCCCGCACACCAGATTAGGCCCCCCTCGGCAGCGGTTTAAGCCTAGGTCTGTTCCCTCGGCGTAGAACCCTTGAATACGCTGCTCACACGATACAGTGACACAAAACCTTACATCACTGCTACAACATCACACACATCACCTAAACACACGTGCATGCTACACGCTTACACGCCGTTTTTCTTTTTCAGAGAAATAAACGATAAAGAGTTCTACCCTTAATTTTCCCTATCATATCCTATACAGTTTAGAGAAAATTTTCCGACACAAAATACATACAGGAGTTGTTGAGGCACGCATGCTCGGTACACATGCATGTTTCAGTAACTTATATACGTATATCTATATAGCTTCGCTTAGGTTAGCTCAGATATGTCGCGATTTTTGCACAAAACAGACGTCAGCCCAAGCCGAGGTGTGCCGTGCACCCTTGAGTTTGTCGCCCAAACATCCCAAATCGGCTAAGTGCCTTCAGCGCTCGCCTCAATAGTTCGGTGAAGCTGTAAAGACCTTTCCAGGTCAACAGCGTTCTAATTTCGAAAAAAAAAATCAAATCTTAGCACAATACCGTCTGATAGTAGACACTATATAGTTATAGTGATTTAAATCGTTATTCTTATTGTATGGAATCAGTTAATGTTTCTTTTTTTTGTAACTACAAGCAATATTATTATTAAAAAAATATGCTAATTCTACAAACTGTAGCACGGAAACATAACATGCTTTAGATGTAGGTAGATTTTTATTGTGGGGACACACAGTTGGCTTAAATGGAATTTCGAAAACATCGAAATATATCCATAAAAACTAGAAAGAATATGGCCTTACAATATGGCCTTATCGGTGGAGATTTGTAATTGGCAGTGTTTTCATCTAATGATTTTCATGTAATGTAAATGTAGCTTTTTAGAAAATTTTAGCAAAATTTTCATGTAGCTGTAAATCTTCCTAAAATGAATAAAATAAAAAATAAATAAAAACAACATTCCAAAATTAGCGTGCCCCCAAAAAAAAGAAATGACAAACAAAGGCCTGGATATAGGTATATAGTACTTGTACAAAATAATTCAAGTACATAAAGACAGTTGAAATATACGTATTAATTATTATTCTTTCACCATTTTTGCACATCGTAATTATATTTGTAGGTGGTAGAGACACCCTGAAGCGATTACTGACTTTAGTTTGAATGGGTCGGCTCGCCCGGGGTAGTACCACTCGACACACAGAAACACCGTCGTGAAGTAACAGTGCTTGCATTGTTGCGTTTCGTTCGGTCAGTGAGAGCGCCAGAGGCCCACCTCTACTTACCTTACTCCTTTCCTCTTACCTTTCTCCCCCCTCCTGGCCCTAACACAGGCCGGCAACGCACTTGCGAATCCTGGTGTTGCAAGTGTCTATGGACGGTGATGATTCACCTGTTGCACCTGTTAATAATAATAAGTGTAATTATTAGTAAAAAATATATATATCACGTTTTTAAAACTAAATAAAAAGTTATAATTCCTCAGATCTCATTAAACACATACAGATTTGTAATTATTATCATTGTATTAATTTAATAACTATTATAATATAAGTAGGTTAAAAAAAATTTTTTTGAAATGACAGATTTTTATAACTATAGGATGTAAAAAATAAACAACAGTTTTTTTAAGTGTCTCTTACCCACATTTTCTCGCATTACTATCCCATTTGAAGTCTTTCTAGCTCTTGGGAAAGTTTTATCTTCAAATTAATTACAAAATTTCACAGTTCCAGTTACAAAAGACACAAAGAGAAAAGGAGTTCAAGAAACGTAAACAATTAAAAGTTAGAAAAATGATTTAAAACAACATAAACAAGATACTAAGATGTGTCGTTTAATCTAAATTATTCGATTAATAAAAAAAAACAAAACAGAATAAAAATTACAGTAGTTTATTTTTTTCCATTAAATTAAACCTTTTCCTTACGGTGATGTCAGCTTCAAATTAACATTATTGACTTTGAAATTCCAGATACAAATTTATTACATTAGTTACAGCTTTTCCTTTTCATTTCCGTTGTTTGAAAAACATTTTTAAATTAGAATAAACTGTTAGGTTTGCCTCACAAAATTAGCATTTATTCACATAAAAAAATATATCTCAGTTATAATTATAATAATAAAATTATTCATTTATTATAATAATAGAGTTATTTATTTCATTAAAATAATTTGTGCCGTTTGTCTTACAAAAATATCATTTTTAGGGGAAAAAAAATTATAATACTCGAATTATATAGGGGTGTAAGGGGTGTCGAGTAACATCTTAAGACTTGAGACACCCCAGCCAACCTCACCTGCACGTGGTGCACCCTGCTGATCAACGAACGAGGCAATGGCGATAGCGGGGTGGTAGGGTTTTACAGCCCGACTGGGTCGCAACCACCATGTACATGGTGAAAAAGCCCGTCATAGTGACTCGCTTTTGCGCGTCGCGTTTCGGGATCAGCCTGTACATATCCAGTGACTTTCGTCATTATGGCCGGCATGACAGCGGCGACTGACGATGGATAATCTGTCTCTCGGTGGTCGCCACTGTTTTTGGATTGTACTATGCTTAGCATCAGGCATAGTGCAGTCATTTTGTCGTGCTTCAATAAAAAAAAAAAAATTCGAAATGGGGTTACACGGATTTTCGAAACATCGAAAACATTTTTGTTTTGACTGCGGCGGCAAAATTTACCTTCATATTCTAGCTATATTTTTTCATTGCCTGAAATCTCAGTTTAAATAAGTTTTCTATGATTAAAATCTAGCTCGTAAATCTAATAAACGGGGTTTTGGTTTAAAAAAATAAAGTTAGGTTTGGCATAAACTAAAGTCAATATTAACCATTCAAAAGTTAAATAGATAATAATGATTCCCACACAAAAAATGTGTTGCTATTACGTAATATTATCTAATTATATTACCTACTATTTATGGTGACATCGGTAATTTGCTTTAGGTAAATTCAATACCAATTTGTGTAAACAACATATTTCTGATTCATTAGGAAAACCTGTGCTTATAATAATTGCAAAATAATAAACTCGTCCCATTATATTGTATAAACGTACATAAATATACAGTTGTTTATCTTGAAATATTACGTGATAATTTAGATGTCGGAAGTACTTATGGTGTGAATTCATTAGGGTGTTTTTTTGAACATTTTTTCAGCAAAATACTATTTTTCCCCAGTTTTTCAGCAAAATACTATTTTGTACATTAAAAAAAAACGCTGAGTATTTGATAACAACGCCTTTTCATTATTTTTTGGTATTTCACAAACCTGTTGCAGTAAGAGGTGACAGCAGCCAATACTAATTATCCGATACGAAATATATATAAGGGTTATTGAGGTATGTATGCTTGGTACACATAATATGTTCCAAGAACTCATATATGTATGTATGAATAGTTACCTTATTTAGGTTAGGTGACTTAAGTTAGCTCAGATAGGTCGCGAGTTGCACTTATCAACCCAATCCCAGGTGTGCCGTGCACCCTTGAGCTAGTTTTCAAATAAAATCTGCTGAGTGCTCTAAGCGCTCGCCTTAGTAGTCCGGTGAAGCTGTTAAGACCTTGCTAGGTCAATAGCTTAGTCAGTTCGAGAAAAAATAAACCTAAAATAAAACTAGAACCCGTTCGCAGCATCGTCCACCGGATTGGATTAATTAAGATAAAAACTAACCTACATACATTGGTAGTAATGTAAAAAAAACATAAGGAGATAAAGTATAGCTTAATTTTTTATCTAAACTATCTGCTACATATAGCGAAAAGAAAATTTACAAAGGTTTTTCAAGAAGTATATTAGCTACAATTTTTTACTTTCGTCCGTTATCCTGGAGAACCCCTTCTGTATTATGGGACAAAAGTATCCTAGATATATAATCTTGTAATATTAGTTGACACTGTGTTGTTGGCACAGGCACGTTGTTTTTGGCTTCTATATCGATAACAAAGTCTACCTTGATTATAAGTTTAAAAAAATATTTATTGTAACGATTTGACCTAGTTACAGTTTTATCATAAGTATATTAATGTAGTTTATATAAGTAGTAATATAGTATAGTATTGTAGTATATATAAATAGTAATATAGTATAGTGATGTAGTATATATAAGTAGTAATATAGTATAGTAATGTAGTATATTAATGTCATTATATTATAACGTAATGTTGGGGGGGATAAATCCCGGCTATCCCCCCCTCTGTATACGTGCCTGATACCTAGATATACACGCTTACCTACTACGTATGACCCCGCATGTAACTTATTCAAGGGAATCCATAATCGGTTATTAAACAGAATAATTTCATTTGCCTTATTATAAGTTACAATGATTACGTTACCATATCGTACGATAGCGATTATAGTTGTTATGTATTGAAAAATACCAAGAGCAATTAGAACGATAAAGGATATGTTTAATTAAATTGCATAATATTTAATCAACGAATTCAATATTACACTAGTCTTTTCCGCACTCAGAAAATGTTCTGCTTATAACAGAGAATTTTATTGTCTGTCTAGCTGACCTGTTCAACTTCGTCTGCGTGAAATCGGTTACCCACCGTTTCCAATTTTGAAACCAAACAATTCAGAGATGGACTCAAACACCTACTTGGTTTGACTTACGCATTTGCTGTAGAGATTTCGATGAGCCGACCGTAGCGCCATCCAACATCAATAATTTCGTTTTGTTTGAAATACGAACGACCGTTGAATCATTTCGATATTGTTCATATAGAAAACCCCAATAAAAATGCGAGAGTTGGATTAAGAAGGTGAAAATTTAAGATTATAGTTATTTTTTTATGGCAAAAACAATACAATTTTTTTTTCCCCTGGATGGTGACACTTTAATCACCTAGAGGTGTAAGATATACTTCACGACCTATTCTCATATTTACCAAATGTACATTTAAAATGTTATATAAATCGGTCCAGCTGTTTTAGAGGAGTTTAACCACTAACACCGTGATATGAGACTTTTACGTATTAGATATACTGTCGAGTTACATAATAGTTGTTACTTATTCTTTAATAGTAATTGTGGTTATATACGTTTTATTACTAATTATTTTTGTTACTCTGTGAACTACCTAATAGCTCCGTACTTTACCTATTACCTATTTATAATCTATATTCATACTAATATTAAAAAGCTGAAGAAGTTGTTTGCTTGAAAGCGCTAATCTCAGGAACTATGACTTCGATTTGAAAAATTGTTTCAGTGTTAAATAGCCCATTTATCGATTAAGGCCATACACTATATCTTATTATACTAAGATTAATAGGAGCGGAGCGTGTATTTCAAAATCGGGGTTAACGTACGTATTATTTAAAAATATTTTTACCTTCTACGTAAACGAAATCGCGAGTTAAAGTTACTGTTAGCCCAAAGTAACTATTCGCGTCTTCTATACTAAGTCGCGAACAGGAGCTAGTTATTTATATGTTTATTTCGAATTGCTCGTCTATGAAACACATAGAAGTCATTGTTTACTGTATATATAATGTACTTGTAATATTAAAAGTCCTAAGTTATTTTTATGTCTCTTAATTGTTGTTAGATTACTGATAACAATTTATGTCATTTGCAATTTACGCTTAAGCACGTCGCATGCTGATACAACGTAGTTACCTACCTGCTAAGCGAGGGACGAACATTTATTCTAAAACATCGGTATAGTAAATTTAATTGAAAACCACATCCAAAACCACACTTGAGGCTATATTTTTACATTAATTCGTTAAAACTCAAGTTTTATTTTATACTTTGACGTTTGACCACAATGTCGTCTAACTCATTAAAGACACGAGTTAACATTATAAACAAGCTAAACTGTTTTTTAAAACTGGCTTTCAAACGCAGCTGCCGAAACGCACTATCAGGTGCACGGCAACGGATTTTCAACTTGAATAACCTAAACAGGCTTAGTAAAACCCTATCTACATGCTATGCTATCATCAAGATGTCGTCTTTCACAGCAAACTCACTCTATCCTACGCCATCGACGGTTTATCCGAAGACGCTATCCACTAAGCCAAACCAAGGCAAACCAACAGGTGGGTCACCTGATGTTAAATGATCACCACCGTCCATAGACACTTGCAACACTGGGGCAGTCGCAGGTGCGTTGCCAGCCTGTTGCCAGATGTGTTGGGAGAGGGAGAGGAAGGGAAGAGGACTGGGGGAAAGTGAGGAGAAATGGCCCTCCGGTACTCTCACTGGCCGAACAAAACGCAACAATGCAAGCATTGTTACTTCACGTCGGTTGTCTGTGAGAGGGTGGTACTACCACGGGCGAGTCGACCCATTCATGCTGAAGCCAGCAATAGCATAAAATTAGATTTTCAATTATATGGTATGGGTGCTTGGAATATATAAAATTATGCAAAGTGAACCAGAGCCAGAATACACTAAGCTTGCTGACGTGGATACATCTAAAAAACTGTTATCGCCCATTGGTCGAGATCCGAGCACATAGCATTCAATCACCTTTCCTATTCTTCTAAGTAGCTGACGCGACGGAGGTAGTCCAGCCCTGGCAATTCAAAAAAACCCTGAACAATTATATACCTAAACCTACCTCATAAATTCTTCCTCCTTTCTCTACTGTCTACTATCTACTAATCCTTTATTATTCTATATATATAATTACTACTAATCCTTATATATATAATTACTACTAATCCTTTATCTACTGGTGAAAACCGCAGGAAAATCCGTTCGTAGTTTCTGAGTTTATCGCGAACAGACAAACAGACAGACGTGGCAGAGAACTTTCTTTTATAATATCAAATAACCAATTTCATTATACAATGATGATAGTGAAAAATGCAATAACGTTGCAAATTTGCATTAATTATTCATGTAATCTGGAATAAAATAGAACAAAGAGGAAAATAGTCTTATTAGTAGGGGTGTGCGAATTATTTGAACTTACGAATTATTCGTTCCGAATTAATAATAATTAATATTCGATTCGAAACTCGAATCAATACAAAAAGAAAAAAAATGAGCCGTCACGAGACACTTGGCAGATGTAAAACAACAACATTGTTTTGTATAAGTTATATGTATAAATACAAATTAGTTCCATAAAATTTATTTTATTACATAAATATTGATATTTTTATTAAATACAAAAATTCAACTAGGCGCTAACGCGGTGTGTTTGGCGGCATTTATCAAAGGACGCTAGGTCGTCGGCGCGTGCCACGTAACACTAGTACAACAAGTGGCCTACAAGATAGGGTTGCAAATGTTTTTGAGTTTTTCGTTAATAGTGCAATGTTCGTGTTTTGTGTCGCCACGCCAACAATCAGGTTTACCCTCCGCCTATAGATATTTCACATCAATAAACTAAACAGGTTTATTATTGGTTCCTTTCGATGAATGGATTGCATTCCGAACCGGTATAAGTATTTTAACGTTCATAAGTACCTTCTCAGGGTCTAAATAAAATATAATATTTTCGATTTTATGTGAATTGAAATAATATTTCTAAGAACAGTCTGACGTAATCCTAAGAATAAAGAATAGTATTTACACAGATAAGTAACATTAATAAACATAACCTAAAATATGTAGTAAATAACCTTTAATTAAACATAATTCGGATACATTTATGGTAATAATTATTATTCGAAATGAAACCGTGCGGAACAAAGGTGCATACAACCCTGTGAGAAATAATAACGTACAAAATATATACCTAAAAAGAATCTAATTGTTTTAGGTAATTTATCTCAGGAACAAAAGCTTTAACAAAAAAAGAAGTATAGTAAAACAATGTATACGAACATGATCATAATTTTCATCAGCCTGCAAGGGACTCTCTGCAGGGTCATAGGCCTTTCCCGGAGGAAGGTATGATCACCCTTCAGGTCACGACGTATTGACGATTTCAAACTCAGAAATCCATAGTTCTATGTTTTCCTACTACAAGAACATTTCCCAGGTTCAGGTTTCCTCACAATGATTTCCATTACTGTCAGCCGATAGTGTTATCAATTAAAATTAGTAAATGTACGAGAATTCCGAAATTTGTTGATATATTCCGGGTTCGAACTTTCGGACATCAGAATAATGTTCCATCTATCAAGCCACTAGACCACTATATGAATAGGTGGACTCTTCCGGGGTAGTACCACCCCTCTCACAGAAAACCGACGTGAAGTAACAGTGCTTGCATTGTTGCGTTTTGTTCGATCAGTGAGAGCGCCGGAGGCCCACCTCCTTTCCCTCTTTCTTCCTTTCTCTTCCCTCCTCCCCCATATACAGTCTGCCAACGCACTTGCGACTCCCCTGATGTTGCTAGTGTCTATGGACGGTGGTGATTACTTAACATCAAGTGATCCACCTATTCGTTTGCCTCCTTTAATATAAAAAAAAAATACATTTCGAATCTAATAGAGAACAAAATATTAAGTATTGATGGCTTTTACCTCATATGTTCTAAGTATTTCTCAGTTAAACCTCGATTTCCTCAATCTCGCAGTTAACGATTATCGTCTTATACATTTTTACAGACATATTGATTGTTGTGTTTTTGAAAACGAAATAATAATTGTAATTTTATAAGTAAACGATCTTGATTGACGAATTAATACAGATTATATGATTAATAGCTCAATCTATATGAGATGAGAGTTTTTGGCGGGATTTTGGTATGTCATATAGTGGATTCTATATTTTATTTACAATGTTGTGTTATTTGACTATAGGTATATTTTCTAAAATTATTGTTTTTTTAGTTAATACAATCCGATTATTGTACATAATTAAAGTGCATTTAAAATAAAATCACGGATCATGAATTCTGAGATGCCTCAAAAACTTCCTGGAGAGTTCTAACAAGGAAGCCACCATCTTGTTAGAATATTGAAATAATCACACAACACTTATAATATAACTAACTACTCGACAACGACAGTAAAAATCTGGGAGATTGGTTGCCAAAAATAAGATTTAAAAAAATCTATATCATATAGATATTTTCTAGATATCGTGACTATGATATACCTAGGTACCTATATACGTGGTATACCGATATACCTCGTATGACGGTAGGATGACAAGCACAAACACTCGCTCACCAATTAACACTAAAACAGAATTTAAGACGTGCAAAATGTAGCATTATTCTAGGTACTGTGATTCTTCCGTTATTGTGAATTGTTACATTACGAGAGAACCTTGACATTAATGACGTTACTATGTATAAACATATATATGGATACTGTATAGATCTGTGTGCTGGGTTACGAAAGACACAGATGAGAGAAAATTGAATGTAGCAGGAACGAATGTTAAGATGGATGTGTGCAGTTGGGGATTTTCCAATAGGCTGAGTTGGCTAGAGCCTAGGGCGGCAAATTTGTGTTAATTTCTTTTATGTCTTACAGAAATTAAAAAGTATCACATTTATAATTCTAGAAAGTGACCCCATCCACACTATAGCTAACAATCATAGTAATTATGGGAGAAAGGTAGTGTAATTAGGTAGATAGAACACAAACTATAACGTTGCAATTTGACTGGAAAAAAAATTACATAATATTATTATGAACGAGAATATCAAATTGTAGACGTTTTTAGGAGCGGCAAAATTTGAATAGCCTACAGGCGGCAGACTTGTGAATCCGTCACTGGATGTATGGTATAGTATATTAGAAGTAAGTTAAATATAGCACCAGTGACAGAGAAGTTGAGTAATAGGTTAGTATGGTATGAGCATATCATGAGAAGAGATAAGATGCATATAACTAGAAAAAGTTTTAAGTATGATAGTGGACGAATATAAAAGTAAAAGAAGACCGAGTTATGGAAAGTTATGCATAGGTTGTGTGGAAAACGATATGCGCATACTAAGATAGCATCTGACATAGAAGAATGGCAGAGGAAAACATGTGGTGATGACCCTACTTAGGTGGGATAAGTGTAAGAAGTGGATGACTATTACACAAGTATTGTTTTTTTTTTAATAAATACATCTTCCTCCTCAATACCAACTCTTACCACTCATTCAACCGCTGTAAGAGTTGTTTCTACGTCTTCATAACTTACTACATAAAATAATTTTATAGCCTTAACGTTTTATAAACCCATGATAGTACAGAGATGATTTGAACATTTGAACATCGCAAACTTTCGATCGACCTTGAACGCATTTGAAAGGTACAGTAAACTTGAACTTTTGTTCATGGAAAATATCACAGTTGGGTATTTTCCTATGCTATTCTGGTTAGATAATATATTTTTTTATACTTTGTAAGCTTTATCGGTTGACCATAATATCATCTGAGGTTAAATGACGATATGGCTTAAGACGTTAAACTCAATAAACATAGAGTGGGTCTGGCTAACAAGTGCTGCTGCCAGTATACGCTCACAAGTGCTTGTCGCCATATTTTTAACTTGAAAGCGATAGCTAGCCAAGCGGACTTAGAAAAAATCCTCTTTATTCACATGGGGAGATCTCTAACAGATATCCATCTGCTATCGGTAGCTGAGGATGAGTTATGTCCGATTCGCATGGAATAAAACCCCATGGTGCCTTCATATACCTTTTAGGCGAGGGAACAGGGACTGCCAGTTAGCACTGTGCCTACTCCCCCGACAGGTTTTGGCCCTCCAAGGAGCCATGACAGCGGTCTGAAGAGGAAGTGAGTGTCAGACACACCTGACGAACTGAAGGATTCGCAACGGCACAATGCGCCTTCACCAAATGGGCTTATGCAGTTTAAACTGCCAGGGCAACGGACATGCCTATGTCCATCGCCCCCAGGCCCCATCTGAGGCGGCTGGAGGCCGCCATGTGGTTCGTCGATCGCAGGAGAAGAGTCTAATGATCCGCTCCCGCTCCCTCCCTCTCTCAGCCGCCTCATTTACAAACATGACTGTCTCGCAATTATAGAAAAAGCCCTACCATCATATTGAAGATATATATATGTATGGGCATATATCAGAATATTTTAGCAAATCTACATAATAGCCGCTTCCATAATGATTACAGCCATACGCTAAACTACCCAAAATAAACAACCCTTGGAAGTAAAATTAACTCTGATATGTAAAACTTCGAATATTTCTTTTTGTCGAATTAAAGTGTCTTCCAAACACGTAATATTCATGTATCATCAAAAAAACATTGTAAACTATGATTTAAATTACAAAAAAAATCCTAAGGGACATTCATATACTTTGGTTTTAATATAGGATTAGAATCTTGACTTAATATTTCTGTAATTTATCTCATGCATTATTTATTTAGTAAATAGTTTAACCGAGTTTTAATATTATGTCTTTCACATGCGTCCGTGTATGCATTGATCACGGAACTACTTAGATACATTACTGAGATAACAATGAAGAGTGATCTTGTCAATAAATAATTATCTATAGAAGATCGAACTACAAAACTATTAAATAAAAAATGTATAATACATATCTGTGACCTAATTTATTTAAAGCTAACTATCGGTCCTGTACTAACGGAGAAAATGAGTATAAATAATATTTCATTTACAGTACACGACTATATAATGAAAAAAGAGGCGACTGAATAACTGAACATCAATATATCAGTTCTGTCAACATACTTAAAGATTTTCGTCTTCTGTCTCTCTCAGACACACACTTTTTAGATAGAGATTTTTTAATACAATTTATTTTTTTGCCGTACGATTTCTCAAACATTTTCTATTATACAAACCTTACTAATCATAATATAACCTCCATCTCGCTTACATACATGCGGCAATTCATTTTTGTTTCTATGGATTATTATGGTGCAACTTGATAATCACACGTCATCGAATTTCATAAGGTTTGGTCATTTTACCTTTTGTGTAATAGGGAAACGCTGGGTATTAAAAACTCTTTTAGGTTTTTTAATCGATCGATACGTATTATGGGTATCGTTGATATCATAATGACCCCTAATGAGTCTTTTTAATTAACTACATGTGCTTTATTCAATTTAGAACATCGATTATTAATTTCTACGCAAAAGTATATTAAAACACATTAGTAATTGGGTACGGTTAACGTAAGCGTCGCACGCGCATAACAAATGACATTTTTACGCTCAACTCCAAGCTATTGTATAAATTAGATTTCTAGGTACATAGAAGAAACACGCACAGTCATGAACATCCGTTCGTATGAGAAACGAACAGATTTACTGTGGGTGGATGATTAGTCAGGTTTAATAGGTTAAACATGACCTTCAAGTGTTGGTGTACCTTCGTAGTTATATTTCAGATTTTGTGTTGTGTTACGGGTGAGGAAATTGACTATTCACGTTCAATTTAAATAAAGTAATATAGGAAAGAAAATTGGCTCGTAATTTATTATGTAATGTAAGTAGCGACCGTGAAAGAAAACAATTTTGATAAGGCAGTTTCCACCTAAGCTAGGTATCTCGAAAGAGCAAATTGGTATGACCATGTAAATATTTTGCTCTTCGTTTTGTTTGGTTTTCTTATATCTTCATACTCGCCCACTTTAATATTTATCTAATACTATTCCAATTACATGATATTTGCCGTTCTCCGTTACCATACTAACCTATTATTTTTCAATTTCTCGATCATTAACTTTATATTTATTTAGACAACATACTAGTATTAATAGTGACAATTTAAATAATTGATTGGTAAAATATCTCGATTAAATGGCAGTTAAAAGGCACAGCGGTAACAAAATTCACGTATTTATTACGAAAATTGGATATTGTTGTTTTGCAACGCCGGTTACTCATACTAACTCGCTTAAATAATATTGTCCTAATTTTAATGATTCCCTCGAAGATACGGATTTTCCAAATCCATGGTACCTACTATCGAGGATCATATAAATTAATTAAAATAGTGGTTTATGTCTCTCTTAAACTTATTTTGAAGAATAAAAGAGGTAATATTTTATAAGATTCGACGCGATTTGTTCGCTTACCAATATTACTTTATACACTGTTTTAATATCCGTTACATAATTGTTCAGTTCATTATCTGATACAATTCTTACATTGTATATACCGAAGAAGTCAATGTATTCGACATAAAAAAAATATTATTTCAATGAATTACTCAAGAACTCGTGACTAATAAATATCTAGTGGCCTTTCAGGATGTAATTACCACTCAGCGGATATTATAATAGATTCCACGTATCATCAATTCGTGCAACCCAAAAATACGGTTATTTTAAATATATTTCAGACTAGCTTTTGCTCTCGGCATCACTCGCTTAAATATACGTTAGGTCTAACCCTCCGGAAAATTACATCTTTTTTTATGCAAGTACCTTTCAGCGCCGGATTTAGGGAGGGCATAATCCCATCGGCGGCAGTTCCAGGAGGTGCCAAAATCATAATATAATGTTATATAATTAAAAATTAAAAACTTGCTCTACAGAGCACCTGGCATACAGAAGCCTAGCTGACTCACCATTGATTTGTAAGATAAAGAACTCTCATGAACTTGTTTACTCATTTTCCGATCTGAGATTTGCGTTGTCAACTATTGATATATTTTACTGTCTTTGTATTTTTTATCGCGTATATATTTTCATGTTACACTATTAAAAACTCATTAAGTAATAGACAATAAAGGGTACATTTATTAAGGGTATATTTATTAAAAATGTTGCATTATCTCATTAAAGAAAATTGCCAACCGTTATATATTTGTCAGTTCTTTTAAATAATTTAAAAAAGTGAAAAGAGGTGCCACTATCTTGTTTCTGACGCAGTTCGAAAAAATCGTATGTCGATAGTTGCTCTGTCCTTGTCCTTTCCTGACAACGTATATGAAAATTTTCATGATGATTGGTCGAGTGAAAGCGTAACAAACGAGCAAACTCATTTTCGTAATTATAATATTAGTTAGGGTTATACTTTTACATATAGATATAGTATCCCACAGATTATGACTAGATGTTCTTTTATCAATATCACAAAATGATGAATGGGTTATTGTAATGAGATCGCATTTTTGTCCGGCGAAAAGTTGATCCACATTATTTATTTCAATTTGTAAACTATAATGTAAGGGCAATAAGGAACAAAAGCTTTGTGTATCTTGTTTAGTCGTGTCCGCTTTTAATAAAGAATATACTCTTTCTAGTATTAAGATCTAGATTATATACATGTATAGGATTTTCATTCCATATGAGACAAATATAAACTAGACTTGGGTATTGTAAGCAATAGCTAATCGGTTTAAGATTATTGACGATAACATCTGCCCCTGCGATAACACATCTGTACAAAACTTTTAACATTTGCTTAACAAATGATCCAGGTTTAGCACAAAGAGACTAGAGCACATAGTGCTTTGTGATAATCTTCGTACGTATCCATTCGATCTTTTGGGCTTGACGGAGAAGAATTCTACTATTAAATCGTTCCATAATTTTGTCAAGCATGTGATTGCTAATCTTAAGACATTTAACGGACTTTGAAATTACCACGACTCTCTGACTTATGTCTAAATCATTTTTAAATAAGCTCTACTGTATCTAAATTATAACTGACTTGGCGACTTAACTTGGTGACTTGGACTAAATCTTGGTGACTTTTATGTTATGCTCACGTCAAGGGAGTGAGTAGTGAATTGTATCATGCAAATTGGGATCAATCCCTCTCCCTACTGTAGTTTCCGTACTGCCTCTTATATTTATACTGTGACATTGCTAGTCATTCAGATATTTGTGACACGGCACAGTTTCTGAGTAAAATTGTCAGTCAACAAAGTATTGAGGTAGCGAAAGTAATAATTTTACAGTTACTAGTTTTAATGTACGCCACATGTTAGTAGTATTTTAAAATGGCATACTTGTATAAACTGATATCTATACTAATATTACAAAGAGGTGAAGTTTGTGAGGTTGTAGGGGGTAATCTCAGGAACTACTAAACCAATTTGGGAACTTCTTTCTCCAAAAGAAAGCCACGTGTTTTGTGAGTATCGTACATATTAACCCGCAAAATGAAAAGATTTTTTGTGATAGTCGGATTTGCAAAGTAAGAGGAATAGTGCATTGCCAGCCTGTGTTTGGGGGGTAGGGGAAGCTTGGAGAGGGAACAGGGGAGCGAAGGTGGCCTCCGGCGCTCTCATTGACCTAACGAAACACAACAGTGCAAACATTGTTACTTCCCATCGGTTTTCTGTGAGAAAGTGCTGCTACCCCAGACGAGCCGACCGATTCATGCTGAAACCAGTATAGCTTCAGCGTGGCTATACCACCTACATGTAATATTTGTCGATCTAAAAAGTCATACTGTAAACGGCACTGTTAATAAAGCATGTCATATTTTAATAAAGGTGTGGCATGGGATGCAATAAGCACTCACCCGGCTTGGAAGAAGCTGGATAAATTTGACTGCGGGGAAAGCGTAGCCGACCGTATTATCGGCGGCGTTCAAGCAGCTCTTGGCGAATTTCCTTGGTTAGCACGACTTGGGTATACTGGTTTGTTTAATTTTTTTGTTTTGTTCGTTTTAAGCCGGAAAGATACTACTTTGTAAATCATGTTTTAAGCATAAACACTAATATTAATAGCATAGGCTGACTAATAAGGAAAACATCGTGACGAGACAAAGACGACTAAAAATTACGTTTATCGATGTTCTAAATAGTCTATATGTGCCACACTGTACCGAAGACCTTTCTTCGGAAAATGGTATTTGGTGATTAATGGTACGATTAAAAATCATTATTAATATTCTATACAAGCTATGCCCACGATTTTATCTGTGTGGAACGTTATGGAAAAGAAAACTGTGATTTTACATCAAATAGTGATTTAAATCATCTGAATGTATGCCATTAAGTCCATCTACTCATCTACTTTTCTCTCGTGCTTAACTCGAGCCGTCATTCAAATTACAATAACTTTTTATAAAGTGGGCCGATTTTAATGAAACAAAGACTAAGCTACTCCCGAGGATATGCTTTATGATTTTTGGGATTTCTGGGATTACTGTGAACCTAATACTTTAGCAGTGATGCGTGGTCATACTAACAGACATTTCTAAAAAATATTAAATTGTATTCTATTACTTATTCATAGACACCTGAAATAATTTTTTTCTCGAAAATTTAAAAAGTACAGACACGTCGGATTTACATTCTTTTTATATTTATGGAAGATGTATATTACATCTGTTCTCATGGGTTCTCTAATTAAGAAAATGGTTCACATTGTAGGTAAGAAAATGTATTTATGGTACTTTGTGCCCATTGCGTAGTAATCAAAATAAAATAAAAAAACACGACAAGTTTTTATAATACTTCTCCTTTTATTGTAATAAATTACTAGCTTTTGCCTGCAACTTTACACGAGTTAATGTAGATTTGGCCTATCTCTCGAGAACTGTACATTTTTTGTGGATGAAACATACCCAATGTCCTTTTATGTATTCCCGATACATAGTTTCATGTTCAATTATGTGTGCATAATTTCACTATGGATCAATTGAGTAGTTAGAGCATGAAAGCGTAGCAAACAAATAGGCTAACTTTCTTATTTATAATCATTGACATATAAAAACCCAAGACACACAGTCTCATATAAAAAGTAGGTCTCAAAACCGACAGTAAAACTCCTTAATATACATACGTGGTTATGCGATAAGCCTATGATTTTACAAATTCAGCCTTACCTGAATGATTTAAAGTTGTTTTTACAAGGACGCAAGTACGCGAGATTATTTGAAATGACTGCATAATCCAAAATAATACGTGCATCTTGGATTTTTGTATATCAATGTTTATTTATTTATCTATCTAATACCTTTAAACGAGCAATTCTTGTATATTTTTATATTGTTATATATTCAGGATCTTAGAAACGGTGTCTGCGATTTCCGTGGATTCATAGAAAAGTTATTTATCTGATTTTTTAAGCAATGACAGAATATAGCTACAATATAAAGGGGAATTTTGCGACTTCTGTCAAAACAGAAACAGTTCAGATAGAAATCGGCTGTTTCGAAAATCTGTCTAATCCCAGTTCAGATCCGAATAACAGCAAAAGACCTAGGTGCGATCCCTCGGCAGGGAGCCCTAAAGTGGGTTACTTGCGCGATACAGTGACACAAAAATTTACATCACTGCTACAACACTACACGATCACCCCCACACACGTGCACGCCTATACGCTTACACATGGAAGTGGAAGGGTTTTATTTTTTCCCTTATCGAACTGAAAAAACTCTAATTTTCCGATAAAAAATATATGGAGGGGTTATTGAGGCGTGTATGTTTGGTACACATATGCGTCTCAACAACTCAAACATATATGAATAGTTAGCTAGGTTAGCTAAGATAGGTCGCGAGTTTGCATGTAACAGCCAACAGCCAATCCGAGGTGTGCCGTGCGCCCTTGAGCTAGTTGCCCAAATAAAATCGGCTGAGTGCCTTAAGCGCTCGTCTTAGTAGTTCGGTGAAGCTGTTAAGACCTTGCTAGGTCAATAGCGTAGTCAGTTCGAAAAAAAAACAGCAAAAGAAATGTCTTTTTTAATTTCTTTTTTTTATGAAAAATGCTAATTTTGTGAGGCAAACCTAACAGTTTATTTTAATTGAAAAATATTTTTTAAAGAACCGAGCTGTGCTCGGTCGTCCAGCTACTAATATTACTTAAGATTACAGTCATTCCTTATTCTGCAAATATTATTTCTAAGAATAGCAACGTCACTTTTAAAGGTTTATTTTAAAAATGTTTTGGTCTTTAATTTATTGATTTTTATGTCATAGGAGGCAAACGAACAATTGTGTCACCTGATGTGAAGTGATCACCACCGTCCATAGACACCAGCAACACCAGAGGAGTCGCATGTGCGTTGCCAGCCTATGTTAGTGGAGAAGGGGGGAGTGGGAATGGGAAGAGAGGGAAGGGAGAGGGGAAGGGGAAGAGAGGGAAGGGAGACGGAGGGAGGTAGGTCTCTGGCGCACTCACTGACCGAACGAAACGCAACGGTTTAGAACTTGATAAATAAGAATAGTTATCACATTTTTTATTATAAATAATAGTATAGATAATGGAATAAACTCTAATGGATTATTTTTTTAGTTACAAATTGTATTACATGTAAATACAAAGATGTATGTATGTTTTTTTTTATATTATAGGGGACAAACAAACAGGCGGTTCACCTGATAAATGTAACACCAGGGGAGTCGTAAGTGTGTTGCCGGCCTTTTAAAGATGGAGGGGAAGGGAGCGTGGTTAGGGGAATGGTGTAAGGGAAGGTGGACCTCTGGCACTCTCACTGACCAAACGAAACGCAACAATGCAAGCAATGTTACTTCACGTCGGTTTTCTGTGGGAGGGTGGTAGTACCCCGAACGAGCTGACCCATTCATGCTGAAACCAGTTATAGCATCAGGGTGACCCTACCACCTTGAAAAAATGTTTGGCAATGTTGTAATATTATTGTTAAGATATTATCTATCTATACTATAATATCTATACTAATATATAAAGCTAAAGAGTTTGTTTGTTTGTTTGTTTGTTTGGTTGAACGCGATAATCTCAAGAACTACAGATCTGATTTGAAAGTTTCTTTTAGTGTTAGATAGTTCATTTATCGAGGATGGCTATAGGCTACATATCATAACGTTTAAACCAATAGGAGCTGAGCGCTAATGAAGAATGTCTCAAAATCGAGCTATTATGGAAGCTTTCGATGCGTGTTAATGTCAGTACTATATGCGTTGCCATGGTAACGCGATAACAATCTCTCGCAAATATTTTCATGGTTTATTTTGTGTTCCTATTAAAACAGTTAATTCTACGTTATTTTTGTTTCCACTTTTATTTATACGTGGTACGTTTATATCGCAAACATTTCTAAAGTTTATTTTGTGTCGCTATTCAAAAAGTTTAGTAGTAATAATATTCATCCAATAAGATAGTCAAAGGAATTAATCCATACTGCCAATTCTGAAGTAGTTAATATAGGTAGTTTTTTTCTATAACCAAGATAATGTAAAGGCATAAGCGCCAAATCCTCTATGTAATATTTCGTAAATTTTTATCTTCTTAATTTTCAAGACAACAGAATTCATGCTTCGCGGTATTATTTATCTTTCATTTCATTTATGCACAATAAACGAACCATATTACATAAAACTCTACCAATTTAACACAGTATACTCATAACTAAGACAAGATTATGAATAAAATATAAAATCCACTACAAGACTGACTAAAATCCCGCCAAAAACTCCTCAAAAACTTTATTCTACGTTAGTTTTGTACCCAATTTTTGATTTGTGATATATTACGTATAATAAAAGTAAAGTGAGTGTATTTTATATTAAAAAAATCCGTGATGCTACAAATATCAAATTTTTTTTTAATTCTGTGGATATGTCTGTTTTTTTTTTATTTGTTACGGGTAATCTCCGAAACGGCTGGACCTATTTGAACGGGTTTTTTTTCTTAGAAATGACTACGCTATTGATCTAGCAAGGTCTTAATAGCTTCACCGGACTACAAGTAATATTTGAACGGGAATTTTACGGACAAATAAGTAACTAATTAGCTGTTTTATTTTAAGCTAGCGGGTTCAGCAGACGTTGCCCGCCCTGATAATAAGACAAATTATACCTATACCTTGCCCAATAATCATTTTATATATTGGTGAAAATGGCATGAAGATGCGTTCTGTAGTATTTGAGCTTATCGCGAACAGACATATAGACAGACATGGAACAGGACTTTTTCTTACACTATGTAGTGATAAGCTGTTATCCGTGCCTTCGTCCATGTGAAATTAATCAAAAATATGTTGTTCACTGTAAACATACACGAGCTGTACTGGACTCCAAGATTTTTATACCAAAAGGCAGCAAACAGGCTGACGGCCCACCTGATGGTAAGTGGTTAACGTCGCCTATGAACAACTGTAACACCAAGGGTATCGCTGTTGTAATTGAAAGTCATATGTTTATATGTGATTTAAATTATAGCAAGGTATGATAATAACTTAATTATATCGACACTATGGACATATTATATCTATATAATAAAAGATTTAACACATATTGTTCGAAAATGTATAGCTTAATATTTTCATTACTTTCTTATATAGTGTAAGTGGGCACTAAGGGTCATATATAGCAGTTTAAAGTTCCAGTTATGTGGCTGATGATAAATCTCTTCCCATTCGATTCACTATTCGTATTCACATATATAATGTACAAGTACATGTTACCTGTTACATTAGATGATGTGCGTGTGATACTTACAAATATTTTTGAAAGAGTATTATTGTAATTTACACTAGATATGTGATCAAAATTTTACATTTATTTAATATATTTAAAAAAAAACGCGTGCGGAGCCGCGGGCAACAGCTAGTACTATAATAAAACTGTAACAAGTCGAAATCTGTACATTAAATATTTTTTGAAAATTTTAATCGGGGTAGACTATGTTATCGATATAGAAGCCAAAAATAATCTTTTTACAATTTTTGTCTGTCTGTCTGTCTATCTGTCCCTATGAACACGCATCACTCTGAAAGCACTGAACCAATCTTGACGAAACTTGACATAGTGATAACTAATATTACGAGATTACATCAAGTATACTTTTTGTCCCATAAAACGCAAAGGGTTCTCCAAGATAAGGGGTTAAAGTCTAGAATGAAAACCCGTCTTACTCTGAAAGTACTGAACCAATTTTAACGACACTTAACACAGTGATAACTGATATTACAAGGCTACATCCAGGATACTTTTTATCCCATAAAACGCAAGGGGTGCTTCAGGTTAACGAAAAATAAAAACTAACTATACTTTTTTGCGACATCTTAGTACAAGAGCCGGCAACGTTGGAAGAATAAGAATTTTAAAATACCTGGTTCTTTAATATATCAATATATATTTTTCTGTATGATAGGAGACAATCGAACAGGTTGGTCACGTGGTGTTAAGTGATCACCATCGTCTATAGACACTAGCAATACCAGGGGTGTCGCAAATGCGTTGCCAACCTGTATATGGGGGAGGGGGAGTATGAGAGAAGGAAAAGGAGGAAAGGGGAAGAGAGGTTGGTCTCCGGCGCTCTCACTGACTGAAGAAAACACTACAATGCAAACAATGTTATTTCACGTTAGTTTTCTGTGAGAGTGTGGTATTAGCTAGAACGAGATAACCCATTCATCCAGAAACCAGTTACAGCTACAGCGTGGCACTACCACCTATACAAAATATCAATATATCAATAGACAGAATTTAGGACACTTGGTAGCTGGTTAACGTTTTATTTTTAATGCGCCTTTTGATTCAAATAATTTTGATTTATGAATAAGTTTAGGAACATTTGTTTTCAGTAACTTTTAAATACAATTATAGACATGAATTTATCACAGTCAGACACATTTTTTATAAACATTCATACGCCCGCTGATATATTCTATAAATAAAAAGAATTAATTTTAAACCAATTATTTTTTTTCATAGCAAAGTACAAATTTCATTTTATTAAACATTATTGATATTAAGATTTCACTATATACAATGAACAAAACTTTTTTTTTCTCCGAATGATTACGCTATTGACCCAGCAAGGTCTTAACAGCTTCGCCAAACTACTAAGGCGAGCACTTAGGGCACTCAGCCGATTTTATTTGACAACTAGCTCAAGGGTGCACGGCACACCTCGGCTTGGGCTGTTGCCTGATATGTCCAATTCGTGAACTATCTCAGCTGACCTAAGCTAACTATTCATACATATATGAGTTGTTGTACCACGCACACATACCTCAACGAAAAGTTATTCTATACACATATTATTTTTATAGCAATAAATCGGTCTAAATATTGAGTAAATAACTGAATTAGTCTGAAAGATGAAATTTGTACTAAAAATATCTTACAATAATAATTCCATTTTAATAACGTTTCAAAGTTAGTGAAAAAAAACATCCTAAAATGATTTAAAAATCAATATTTTTTCTGTAAAGGTACGTACGATATGCCAGGTAGCTTGGACGTAGTTCGAATGAATATAATACATAAAGCTGGCTTGATTAACTCTTTCCGGTATGACCTCTGCCTATGTAGGCAATTTCGCCAATATCAAGTGTCACAAATATACATTATGAATTTAATGCCAAATATTCAGTGTAACAACGTAGAATAATAGACAATAGAAACATAAACATAGATAAATTACCAAAAGGTGATAGGCACCTTTTTGGTAATTTATCCTTTTGGAGTGTAAGGGGTGTCGAATAATATCATAGGACTTGAGACACCCAAGCCAACCTCACCTGCATGTGGTGCACCCTGTTGAATAACGAACGAGGCAATGGCGAAAGCGGGGTGGTAGGGTTTTACAGCCTGACTGGATTGCAACCACCATGTATATGGCGAAAAAGCCCGTAATAGTGGTTCGCTTCTGCGTTTCGCGATTCGGGATCAGCCTGTGCATATCCAGTTTTTTCCAAAGCGGCATGATAGTGGCGACCGGCGATGGATAGTGTGTCACTCGGTGGTCGCAATTGTTTTTAGATTGTATTGTGCTTACCATCAGGCATAGTGCAGTCATTTTGACGTGCTACAATTAAAAAAAAACTATGTTGTGAGTGGTGGTACAGAGATTATTTATAAAAATATTTTAGAAATTCGTTTTCGCAACAGTTTGTAACTCTTAGACAATAGTTACAAGCAAGTGACAGTTGACGCTTCGACGCGGTGTTTATATATTTTTCTTCAATGCAATGGAGTATAAAAAGGTTTTAATACAAGTGAAGATAGTTATGATAAAGTAAGTTGTACAGATATTTATTTAGGTTTATGTAGGTTAGTTTTTATTTTAATTGAACCTGGTAGATGATGCTACGAACGGGTTCTAGGCTAATTTAAAAAAAATCACATATAATCTGGGAATATGTTTGAGTGAGTCCGCGGATAGTTTGGATTCACATTTGGAAACGGTAGTTGTGGCTGCAATCGGGTACCGGTTTTATTCAATTTTTTCATGTTTAAAAATACAATTGAAACCAGTGATAACCAATTTGGTGCAGAGGTAGTTGCACAGGTCAGCTAGTTATAAATATGGTTACAACTACAGTAAGTTAGAACGCGTGAGCTCTCTCGCTGCGACGCGTGGAACGTATTAAAAAAATTTGGAAAACTAACAATTTTAATTTTTCCACTCCAAAATCTGCATATATATTTGAGAATATTTAAGAAAAAATTATCGAAAAAAAAATTAAATTAAAAATAGATCCAAGTTTTAAAAAAATGAATTTCATTATAACAATGCACCATATTTTGTTAAAAAAAACGTACAATGTGCTCTAGTTTTTCTAAAGCTTACACACAATTTATGTAGTGGTAGAGCCAAGCCGAAGCTATTATTGTTTTCAGCACGAATGGGTCGGCTCGTCCGGGGAAGCACCACCCTCTCACAGAAAACCGACGTGAAGTAACAGTGCTTGCATTGTTGCGTTTCGTTCGGTCAGTGAGAGAGCCAGAGACCCACATACCCTCCCCTTCCTGTCCCCCCCCGCCCTCCTCCCAAACGCAGGCTGGCAACGCACTTGTGACTCCCCTGGTTGTTGCAAGTGTCTATGGACGATGGTGATCACCTAACATCAGGTGACCCATCTGTTCATTTGCCTCCTATGATATAAAAAAAAAAAACAATTAAAGTGCAAAGGACACATTTTTTGTTCGTAACTTTTTTTACAATTAGTCTTTAAAAGATAAGTGTTTTTACAAAGTACGGAAATTCATAAAAAATCAAATCTCGCATATATACGCGTCCATTAATTTTGAACAGAAAACACGAAAAAAAAATTCGAGGAAAACAAAACTTTTTAACTGTAAATTTCCCGTGAAATTACCCATATATATTATTAGCAAGATATATACCGCAAAACAAAACATATTGAAACATGTGATATTAATTTTACCTAATTATTTTAATATTATTTTCCTTAGCTCCTCACATTATCCCCATATGTAGCTTCTAATTTTAAACTGTTAAAAGGTAAAACTAAATCTTATCATTGAGCGTTTTTGGCGGGATTTTAGTCTGTCATGTATTGGATTTTATATTTTATTCATAATTTTGTGTAATTGGATTCTATATTTTGTAAATTTGGTGGAGTTTTTACATAATATAGTTAGTTTATTGTGCATAAGTGAATGGAAAATAATAACCACTGAAATTTTGAGATGCCACAAAAACTCCCTGGAAGGTTCTAACAAGGGTTCCTCCATCTTGTTAGAATATTGACTAACACGACGCAATATTAAAGTGATCGCACGACGCTTGTGATATTATTGACTACGTGACAATGGCAGTAATAATCTGAAAGATTAATTGCCAAAAACAAAGTAAAAAAAAATCTTATCATTGATTTTCAATTTCTCTTAAGAGGATGGTGAATTGGACTGGAGGTGCGGTGGTGCCCTAATCACCGATCGTCACATCGTCACCGCAGCTCATTGCGTTCAGGCGAATCGTGATTTTATTTTGTAAGTATTGTACTATATGACTTCTGGTTGAAGCTACATATACTTGTACCTAAGATCTTGACCTAGGAACGGAGGTGTACGCTTCCTTCATTTTTTTTTTATATCATAGCAGGCAAACGAACAAGTGGGTCACCTGATGTAAACGACATCATTTTAATATAGCGATAGAGGCATATTAGTCTATTCACAAAATACGGCTTTAATTGGTTCACTATTTCTTTTTATTTTTTTTCTATTTTTTTCTCTCTCTCTCTTTCTGTTACTTTGTTATATTCCTAATATTTTAAAGTATGATTTTAGAGTATCAATTAATTTCAGTATTTTATTACTTTTTCTGTTTCAGTTTCTTTGTTTTTGTATTATTATGTTAAATCTTTAAATTTATAAAATAGTTTTACTTTTATGAATATTTAATTAAGTGTTGGAGCATGCTGTGGTTGTCTCTAAATATGATTACATTTATAATGAATCACAATAGTTCTACTGTTTACATATTTACTAGTGTATTGTCATGTTGACGACCCTAAAATGAATAAATTAATAAGTGATCACCGCCGTCCATAGACACTTGCAACACCAGTGGAGTCGTAAGTGCGTTGCCAGCCTGTGTTGGGGCTTGGAGGGAGGGAAAAGGAGATGGGGAAGGTCAGGAAAGGTGGGCCTCCGGCGTTCTCACTGACCGAATGAAATGCAACAATGCAAGCACTGTTACTTCACATCAGTTTTCTGTGAGACGGTGTTGATAGCCCGAGCCGACCCATTCATACTGCAGCCAGTATTTTTTTTTTCGAAATGACTACGCTATTGACCCAGCAAGGTCTTAACAGCTTTACCGGACTAGCAGCCAGTAATAACTTCAGCGTGGCTCTACCACGTACTACAGTCTTCCAATGCGAAACTTCCCACCTAACAGTTTCTTCATCATAAGTTACCTTTCTGTGACTCGACGTACATGTATTTTATGTGTCTTAGTCAAATCTTCTTATTCCAGGTTTTACAAAATCAAAATTATGAAATAAGGTGAAAATACCTAATGACAGTACTTGTATGAAGGTATTACCACTCCATAAAACTCGATCCATAAAATCATATATATGTCACAAGATAACGCAAATTTTATAAATCTTCCGTTATGGTATCATGGGTTATTATTTTCATTAAATAATAAATATTAATAATTCTCAGAACATCAATTCGTCTCGGAGAGCACAATACAAAAACGAACCCGGACTGTCAGTTGAAAGTATGTGCGGCACCTGTTCAAGATCGCCGTGTAAAGAAAATTATAAGACACAAAGACTTCAACAAACCTGCCTTCCATAATGACATTGCAATAATTGAATTGAATGTACCTGTTCAATTGAATGGTAAAGTCATAACTGTTTATTTGGGATAGGACAGGCACTTTATAAAATTAAAAGCTTGTTAATTTCCGCCAGATCTAATTTCCTTTGTGGCTACAATCTTGTAGGCCTTATTGATATCCTAACTAGTTCCAAGTAATGCTGTGAATACGAACGTGAGATAGTTTGTTTATTTATTTATTTACTTGTACATGCCGTAATAACTCAGGTGATTATCATGAAATAAGTCATCCACGTCAAGGGTACAAAAGAGGATGTAACATTGATCCGCAAGAATGTACCAAATTTGCATGAACGCAAGTGAAATCTTGAGTAAAAGCCTGTAAATATATAACCAAAGCTTATTTGTAGCATTGAGGAAATTTGTCTTATTGTAAGACAAAAGATAAATATGTCTGCCCGCACACAGCTTACTTTTTAAAACAATAAGTGTCAATAGTACTTTTTTTTAATTTATTTTTGATACCACGTACTTTTATTCAATCATGCAACAAAATTGGGGATGATATAATTATTTAACATAATACATCATAAATTTTATTTTAAGCCAATTCAAAGTATTATCTTTTTTTTTGTATAAGATGACACACAACTCTCGGAATGATGTTTTTTTTTTTGGAAGATTTGTGAATAAATCTCACTGAGCCTTTCCGTTTTTATTTTTTTCTTTTTTTTAATCATATTAGTCCGAGCGCGCACTACGGTTTTTCACCACATATTTTTTTTTCGCAATTGTTGTAACACATGAAATTGTATGGAAGCAGGCGTACTGCGGTCCAAATTACGCACCAGAAATAATTCTAAATTTAACCCTTACTATTATCATATTATAAACACGTTTTGGGGAAAAAATTGTAATAAAACAAAACAAGAAACTGGTTTTATCATGATGAGTCATAATAACACTCACAAACTGTAAAATGTTAGTAGATTTACGAAAAATGAAAAAAGTTAAAGGGTTGAAATGTTGTAAAATTAAATGTGTAGTTTATTGTAGATTAATCCTGTTTATTGAAGATTATTGTTGCCATTATCAAGTATGTAATAATTAGAAAATGTGTCGTGATAATTCACTATTTAAAAAGTTGTTGGTGTCCATATTAGAACTTTCCAGGAAGTTTTTGTAACATATCAGATTTCATTTTTCTTGTTAGTATTTCCCACCCAGTTGTGCAGAAAAACCAACGTATATTACGGAAAATAGCATGATTATTATACAATATACAGTAATTTAATGCAAGATTATGAATTAAATTAACAAGGAATTTCCTGATGTTATTTATTTTGTAGAATTATCAACGTTACTACGACTTTATCAGATTTATGTTGTCTGATGACCCATAAACACGTTATGCGTTGAATGTAATGTGATGCAATAATAATCAATATAACATTATTTTTAGGTTCACAACTACAATAATACCATGATATACTGCAATGCTCCAATTTGTCTAGTCTATTTAAAATTATTAACATTTCTTAAAAACTGCGTAATGATATTTAGATTCGCCACAACATTAAAATTTTCAGTCATTATTAATCAAGATGAGTGTGAACTATAATGTATTTTGAAGAACAATAATCAATTCATAACTTCATTATACATGGGAAATGGGTTGAGCGTATAAAAGGAAGGATAGTAATGGAATGAAATTTATCAAGACATTTACAACAAGCCTTTTGAACAGTTTACACGCGATGTCTTGGAGTAATCTATATAAACCTAAATCAATTCCCGAATATATTATGTAAGCTCATCACTTTAGAACGGCAGCAATATTTTACTATACTCCAACCGCAAGCGCTACATGGCACCATGGGTATGCGCGGGGATGTGGGGTGTGTGAAGGAAAGAGCATGAACTCACATGAGATTCGTAGTGTCATACAGATCTTACGATATCAAAATACTTTTTTTTTAAACTGTAAATTTACGAGTATAATTATATTCAATCCTTGTTTTTATCCAATATAATAAGTTAGCAGAATGACAAAATGGAACAACTGCTTCGCCTCTCATCTAGCCTTTCGCGTACCTATAGCGCGGTACAGCGGTTGCGGTCAGACTATAATCATTTTTTGTTAAGCTTGTAATTCTCAAGATAAAGTTTGTATTAAAGAAAATGTTTGCAAAATTGTACGAAAAAGTAAAAAATTTGGATTAAAAGATTTCCATATAAAAAGCGAGTAAAACAAAAAACAGTAAGAGATGTCGATAGAATTGCCGGGCTGACGTTCAGTTGTTCAGATGCCTTTTTATTTAAATATATGGTTGTATTGAAAATTAGGACACACATCTTTCGTTGTTATACTCATGCGAAACTGGGGTGAGCAGTTAGTAAATAAACCTTATCGCAAAATTGATATTCAAAAACATCAACAGTGTGAGATTTGCTATGTAATAGTTACAATACCAACCGAACAATATACTCTGTAACGCAAAAGGATAATGCAGTTTTCTATTACTAAAAGAATTCAGAAACCGGATCAGTAGTTCCTACTACAAACTCCCAGACTTTACCTTTTTATGATATTAGTATTAAATAAATCAACTTACGAGAATTATGCTTCCATTTTATGTGATTACAGACTACGTATCACCAATTTGTTTGCCGCGTGGCATAAACCAACTTACAGATCTGAAGCTGGGTGAACGTTTGACTGTCGCTGGTTGGGGTACTATGAATATGACAACGGAAGAAAGGGCTGATATACTTCAACGAGTTACCGTAAGTGTATTTGTAAAAGACATTTAGTAATTATATGACATACTATTATGTTCCTTTGCTCACGGAAATTACTTTTTTCTAAGGTGAAATTAAAAAATGACTATTATTCTAGTTTTATTCAAGTCTAAATTGAAATGAAATTGAAATAAAAATCAAATCATATTTTAGTTGGTATATTTTGATTTTTTTTCTTATTTTCGAGAAAATATTTTTGCTATTTCATTAACATTCATTAAAGCCAAGAGAAATTATTATTTAATTGTGATAGTAAATTATAAATCTTGTTCCATTTACTTGCTCATCTTTTATTCTAATTTCCTTGTTTAGATTCCAGTTGTGAGTCCAAAAATGTGCGACAATTTCGGAACTGGTTTCAACATGACCGAATCGGAAATATGCGCTGGTGCTGAGTACAATAAAGACGCTTGTGGAGGTGATTCTGGTGGGCCACTAATGAAAGTAAGATTTAATAATATTTTACTGAATTATTAACCTTAAATTTCAACTCATCTATTTTTAAAGATAATCTGAAACGTGTTCATATACACACAAGTAATTGAATTTAAATTATGAATTCTTATTATATTATTGAATGATTATTCCAAAATAATAAATCAATTAAGAAGATAGAAAATAAAAAGCACATTATTTTTAAACATTTTTATATTAATTTGTAAACGTAAAATAGACGAATATCAATATTGTATAGATATAAGATAATGATGTGATCGTATTTTCTATACTAGTAGATCCGCCATTCCTAATGTGGATACTGGATTCTATGAAAAAGTCGTCAGAGTTCCGCGAATCACTGACGTTTGTCGTTGAATTGTTGTATTACTTTGATTAATAATTCCAATGCTATAAGTGTTAATTTAATATCTCATTTATTGATTTTTACTTCAAGTTCCAAATGATAAAAAAAAATTGTTGAGTAATTCGTAGGTGTAAAAGTATACGTACTGAATACTTACTTTTAAAAGTTTGGGTACTTTCGTATTAAATGCACTACGTTCGCCGACCGATGCAATGGCAAGCTCGCGTTATCCTTTTTCGCACGTGTAAGCTAACCCATTTAAACAAAGATAAAAGAGGAACATGTCGGACGTTCGGTGAGCGCGGCGCATTTAATACGAAAGTATCCAAACTTTTATAAAGCAAGTATTCAATACGTATTTAACTTTTTCTAATAAAACGGTAAGTGTTTTACAAAATAAAATAAAGATTTTGATTCTTCATCTTTCTATAGTTTCTGGTAATTTGGTTCTAATGTACTGAAGTCTTTGGATACACAGGTTGGGTCGTCCAAAGCACATCATAATCTATTTTAGTATTATTTATTTATACACTAAACTATACTAAACATTAAAATATAGCGCTAACTGTACCTGTACCTATTCAGTATCTATAATAGAAAAAAATATTACGATTGCTGATAAAATAAATCATGCCAGATTCACAGTTACATACATTTTATGTATTGTTATGTTATGTTATGTTATGTTATGTTATGTTATGTTATGTTATG
>JACEII010000006.1:1806817-1817445 GCA_014332785.1 Antheraea mylitta
TGTTATGTTATGTTATGTTATGTTATGTTATGTTATGTTATGTTATGCTATGCTATGCTATGCTATGCTATGTTATGCTATGCTATGCTATGCTATGCTATGCTATGTTATGTTATGCTATGCTATGCTATGTTATGTTATGTTATGTTATGTTATGTTATGTTATGCTATGTTATGTTATGTTATATTATGTAAATAGTGTTGTTTTTTATATCGTAGGTAACAAACATGTGGGTCACCTGATGTTAAGTGATCACCACCGCCCATAGACACTTGCAACACCTGTGGAGTCGCAAATGCGTTGCCAGCCTGTGTTTGGGGGAAGAGGTAATAAAGAAGGCGGAGTAGGACAGGCAGGAGGGGAGGGGAGGTGGTCTTCTGGCGCTCTCACTGACCAAACGAAACACAATAATGCAGGCACTGTTACTTCACGTCGGTTTTCTGTGGGTCGGGTGGTACTACCCCGGACGAGCCGACCCATTAATGCTGAAACCAGTAATAGCTTCAGCGCGGCTCTACCGCCTAGAATGAAAATCTAGCTTAACTATAATTACGAGCTGCTTCCAGAACAATTCAAGTTAACACATTAACGTGTACGTGATACGTAATTTGTAAAGTATACACATATATCTAAAACATGAGATTTGCTACAGAACCCTACGATGTATACATTATTGTCGTTATAAATTTGTTTTTTAACCCACAAAGTAATCAAAAAATATATTTCCTCCTTCATGCAGAGGACTTTCCAGACAAACAAGTTTCGCAATATTAAATCACTATGATTCAAACATGAGAAATGTGGTTGTGAAATAGGTACCTACATATTTGCAAAATATTATAACAATATTAGACAATTACATACGAGTATGTATAGCATTTATTTATTTCAATATACTGCCTGAACGTGTATAACAAAAACATAAAATGTAAGTTTTGGTACGATTTTAAGGATAATTATTATTTTAAAAAGCTTTAACATATTCCTCGGGGAAAGTACCAATAATTCTTCTAAATGACAATTACTGTGTCCTCTTCTGTACACCTGACGCGTATACCTACAAAATATCATTTGATATGTTGAGTTATTAAATCGTGATAACGAACAAACAAACAAACTCACTTTCGCATTTATAATACTAGCCTCGGCCCGCGACTTCGTTCGCGTGGAATAGATACTTTGGGCTAACGCTTACATGCAGCGGAAGCTCTCAAGAGGAAAAAACCCCGATCTATAAACATTCTTCTTTGGTGCTCCGCTTCTATATGTTTTAACGTGATGATATAGCCTATAACTATCCTCGTTAAATGAGCTATATAACATTGAATTTTTCAAATCGGACCAGTAGTTCCTGAGATTACCCCCTACAGCGTCACAAACTCACAAAATTTACCTCTTTATAATATTAGTATATATTAGTTGGGAGTAGATACGATCCGTGTTTTTACAAAAAAAGTTAAATATGCATTAAACTTTTACTTAAAAAAAGTTTGACCACAAGAGAATGTCTGCTTACTGATGGACATGATTTAAATTTATATATTCTCTAAAACTTATCTTAGTTGATATATCTTATGTTATTGTTGTGATGTATTGTTTTTAATTTGCCGGCAAAAAACATTTTTAATAAATTATGAATTTCGTAGGTATAATTCATTCGAAAGATTTTTTTAAGAAATAGGCACTGCTTAGTAAACTCGTGTTAAACCCGTGTTCATTTTTGTAATGAGACCATTTCTTGGGAAATGAATATTGCTCTATTAAACCATTAAAGAAAAATATACGTGTATATTTCATTAGTAATGCTACTCTCATATCGGTGTGAGCGTATGCAAATACAAGTGTGGAACATACTATCTATAGTTATGAGTTGCAAACTATCGGGTTGCATGGCGATAAATACTAGTCCGGTGAAGCTGTGAAGGCCCTAAATAAGGCCAATAGCGTAGTCAGTTCGAGAAAAAAAAACGATAAATGCAGCTTCCTATAATAGTTATTATACTCTTTGGATGCAACACGATAACGGGGCCCACGGGTTTTATAAGCATCACAGGATATAGAAAACAATTTTTTTCTTTTTTTTTTCGAACTGACTACGCTATTGGCCTTACTAGAACCTTTACAGTTTCACCGGACTAACATATCGAAAACGTTATTTAAGAGTTATTATAGGAATCATAAAGGTGTGAACTTGTTTTTCGAACTGACTACGCTATTGACCTAGCAAGGTCTTACCAGCTTCACGAGACTACGGTGTGTGAACATTTTTCTACACCTTTATCGAAATTAATTTTGAGGTTATTTTTAAACACGACAAATAGCCGAAGCTTCATCAAGCAGGTATAAAATATATTAATATAACTAAAATATAATATGAAACTGACTTCTCGATATGGTACATTGTAATACAGTAAAGTAAACAACTATTAGATATCTTTATTATGAATTTATTTTATTAAAAGCTAAATCGTGTATGTATTATTTGACCTATAATGAAATATTTACAACTTCCTGTATCGTTTTTAACATGACCAATGTTTAATTATGTTATAACACTGTTTAACAGCGATTAATTATAATATACATAACAAATATTTCTGGAATTACCAAAGGAGATAGTATAATCAACGAAAAATATGGTATTGCCAATTTTATAAAGTTCAATGATTTTACATCTCACAACAATTACTTTATGGGTGGGGTTTTTTGAAATTGAAATTCGCCGGATAAATATACAATAAGGTAAATGTATGTAACACAGATACGACTTTTTCTACAACAAACTGCTAACTTACTAATAGCAATCTATTATATGTATTGTGCAAAAATCGTCTTTGTATAGTCGTCCCACATTCACTTCTTGAGTCAGATGATAGAACGGTACATTAATTGTGCCAACAAAGCTACAAATATGATGAATATGACTTCTTAATATATTTATGTGAATCTTTAAATCTTGAACATACCATGGTACCAAGTAAGAAGTTGTTCGAGCATATATATATTGGTAGCAAATTATTGATAACGGAAATTTGAAAGATTTTTTTTTTTTTTATTGTAGCACGGCAAAATGACTGCACTATGCATATGCATGATGGTAAGCACAGTGCAATCCAAAAATAATAGCGACCGCCGATTGACTACTATCCATCGCCGGTCGCCACTATCATGCCGGCCTGCAAAAAGCTGGATATGCACAGGCTGATCCCGAAACACGACTCGCAGAAGTGAATCACTATTACGTGCTTTTTCGCCGTATACATGGTGGTTGCAACCCAGTCGGGCTGTAAACCCTACCACCCCGCTTTCGCCATTGCCTCTTTCGTTATTGAGCAGGGTACACCAGGTGCAGGTGAGGTTGGCTTTGGTGTCTCAAGTCTTATGATGTTATTTGACACCCCTTATTCCCCAATTTTTTTTAATTTCTCTGTATTATTTATATCTTTTAAATTAACTTTGTTATTTTCCAGGTGTTTGATACTCAAGAAGGGCCTAAAAATGTCCTGGTCGGTGTAGTTTCATTTGGACCTACTTTATGTGGAATCAAAAAACCCGGAGTTTATGCATCAGTAACATTTTTTCTTAAATGGATTTTAGATAATATTATGTAGCGTTATTAACCGACTTCGAAAAAGGAGGAGGTTCTATGTTCGGTTGTATGTATATTTTTTTTATGTATGTTAATCGATATCTCCGTCAGTTGTGAACCGATTTTAATGATTCTTTTTTTGTTTGATTCGACTATACTCCAAGGTGGTCCCATATAAATTTGAATAAAATATTCAACCCCTAAGGGGGTTAAATATCGTTTATTTGATTTTCACCCAGTTCGTGTCTACGTATTTTCGTGTACTTGAAACCGATTTCAACAATTTTATTTGAAATTTGATAACTGGGAATGGTGTTCTTGAAATTAAAAAAAATTCCAACCATAAGGGTTGATAATAAAGGGATGAATAAAGCTTATATGAATAAATGAACTTCCCCATAAGCTAATTTTAATGAAAACTTGGAACAACCTGTTGTAATGATAAGAATATTATTTAATCAATCCTGAGTTGATCATGAAAATAAAGAATGGAACTTCTCAACGGCTTACAGCAGCTATCTTATGTTTGGGTACATAAGACTCGTTTGACGAGGACTTACATGTGGGGTTATGACTGTTGAGGCAATTTCCGTGAAACGGACATTAGAAAAGATGAGGTTCTGAAATTCGTTCACAATCAACCTAATTTGACCAGTTGGATCTAGTACGGTATATTATCATGTTTGTTTGTCAAGTTATGAACTTATTTTATAATTAATTAGAACCAGATTAATATATTTATATACACTAAAAATGGAAAAATATTTTTTTTTACAAAAACAAAATTGAACCGACTTCGATATCAAAATCCATACGACACTGAAAAGCGAAAAAAAAAATACATTATTAATTCAACCAAATGAAATAAAATATGAATATTTGCGCTACCTTATAATATATTGGAAGTCGGTGCCAACCTAAATTTCTAATTTGTTGTAGGTATAAAAAAGTATATTACACTATACAAATAGACGCGAGAGTGGACCTAAACGTTGTATGTAGATGATATGAAATATGGTTGGCACCGATTTCAAATATATTATTAGGTAGCGCAAATATTCATATTTTATTTCATTTAGTTGAATTAATAATGTATTTATTTTTCGCTTTTCAGTGCCGTATGGGTTTTGATATCGAAGTTGGTTCAATTTTTTTTTATTTTTTTTTTTTATATTATATTATTTCTTTTATGGTATTGGGTTTTATTTATCACTAGCTGACCCGTGCAACTTCGTCTGCACCCAATTGATTATCACTGGTTTCACTTGTATTTTTAAACGTGAAAAAATTGAATAAAACCTATACCCGATTGCAGCCACGACTACCGTTTCCAATTGTGAATCCAAACTATCCACGGATTCACTGAAACATATACCCAGATTACATGTGATTTTTTTTTAAATAAGCCTAGTACCCGTTCATCTACCAATCCGTTGTTTGTAGTCCGGTGAAGCTGTTAAGACCTTGCTCGGTCAATAACGTAGTCATTTCGAGAAAAAAAAATCATCTACCAGGATCAATTAAGATAAAAAGTAACCTACATAAAAGTAAATAAATATCTCTACCACTTACTTTCTCGGTATCTTCAACTTGTATTAAAACCTTTTTATACTCCACTGTATTAAAGAAAAATATATGAACACCGTATCCAAGCGTCAAAATCGCGACTAAGCGTCAAATGTCACTTGCTTGAAACTATTGTCTAAGAGTTATAAATTGTTTCGAAAACGTATTTTAAATATATTTGCAAAATATTTTTATAAATAATCTTTTTACCACGCACAACATAGTACCTTTTGGTAATTTATCCATGTTGATATGTTTCTATTGTAGATTCTACGTTGTTACACAAAATATTTGGCATTAAATTTATAACGTGTATTTGTCACACTTGATATTGGCGAAATTACCTACATAGGCAGAGGCCAATCCGGAAAGAATCAATCAAGCCAGTTTTATATATTATATTCATCCGAACAACGGGCTACCTGGCTGCCGGTAAGAGTTGCGTATATCTGTGCATATCGATGTTTATTTTTTCACTAACTTTGAAACGTTAATAAAATGGAATTGTTATTGAAAGACATTTTTGGTATTGACAGTAATGTGCTTGATGCTATTTTTTGGAAATAAAAATAAAAGTAATCTTAACCCATGTTAGAATAGCAGTAATTTTATTATTATTATATTTAGATATAAATAAGTACAAATTTCATCTTTCACACTAATTCAGTTATTAATTCAATATTTAGATCGATTTATTTGAATAAAAATAATATGTGTATAGAATATAGCTATAGGTATAGTTTAGTGCGTAGTTTAGTATAGCGATAATCGTTTTCTTTTGTTGACATGGAAATGTCTTTACAGCTTCACCGAACTATTGAAGCGAACGCTGAAAGCACTTAGCCGATTTGGGATGTTTGGGCGACAAACTCAAGGGTGCACGGCACACCTCGGCTTGGGCTGACGTCTGTTTTGTGCAAAAATCGCGACATATCTGAGCTAACCTAAGCGAAGCTATATAGATATACGTATAAAGTTAGTGAAACATGCATGTGTACCGAGCATGCGTGCCTCAACAACTCCTGTATGTATTT
Organism: Antheraea mylitta; assembly: GCA_014332785.1. NCBI lineage: Eukaryota > Metazoa > Arthropoda > Insecta > Lepidoptera > Saturniidae > Antheraea > Antheraea mylitta. The sequence goes on from JACEII010000006.1 coordinate 1,813,008, forward strand.
TGTGTCGGAAATTTTTCTCTAAACTGTATAGGATAGGATAGGATAGGGAAAAATAAGAATAGAACTCTTTGTCGTTTATTTCTCTGCAAAAGACAAACAGCGTGTACGCGTGTAGGTGTGCACGTGTGTATAGGTGATGTGTGTGACGTTGTAGCAGTGATGTAAAGTTGTGTGTCACTGTATCGTGTGAACAGCGTACTCAAGGGCTCCCGCCGAGGGAACGAACCTAGGCTCGAGCCGTTGCCGAGCGGGGCCTAATCTGGTATGCGGGAGTGAAATTTACCCCCATTTATTTATTTAGATATTTGGATTTCGTATAGCCCAATGGTCGACGACGCATATATTTAAGATGGCGTCAACCCCAAGTCATACGTGTACGTTTATCGTTGTTTCAATTTATATGGTGAAATCTTAATATCAATAATGTTTAATAAAATGAAATTTGTTCTTTGCTATGAAAAAAAATAATTGGTTTCAAATTTATTATTTTTATTTATAAAATATATCAGCGGGTATATATATGATTTTTATAAAGAAACGTGTCTGACTGTGATAAATTAATGCTTTTAATTGCGTTTAAAAGTTACTGAAAAAAAATGTTGCTAAACCTATTCATAATTCAAAATTCGCATTGAAAATACAACGTTAATCGGCTACCAAGTGTCCTTTCGGGCTAATACCACCTCCTCACAGAAAACCGACGTGAAATAACAGTGCTTGCATTGTAGTATTTCGTTTGGTCAGTGAGAGCGCCGGAGGCCCACCTCTCTTGTCCTTTCCTCCTTTGCCTTCCCTTACCCTCCTCCTCCCCCATATACAGGTTGGCAACGCACTTGCGACACCCCTGGTGTTGCTTGAGTCTATAGAGGGTGGTGGTCACTTAACATCCCGTGACCCACCTGTTTGTTTACCTCCTATGATACAAAAAAATATATATTGATATATTAAAGAACCAGGTACTCTAAAATTCTTGTTCTTTTAACGTTGCCGGCTCTTGTACTAAGGTGTCGCAAAAAAGTCTAGTTACGTTAACTACAAATTTTTATTTTTCGTTATCCTGGAGCACCCCTTGCGTTTTATGGGACAAAAAGTATCATGGATATAGCCTTGTAATATCAATTATTACTGTGTTAAGTTTCGTTAAAATTGGTTCAGTAATTTCAGAATAATAGGGGTTTAGATTCTAGGCTTTAATCTTTTATCCTGGAGAACCCTTTGCGTTTTATGGGACATATTTAATGTAATCTCGTAATATTAGTTATCACTATGTCAAGTTTCGTCAAGATTGGTTCAGTAGTTTCAGAGTGATGCGTGTTCATAGGGACAGACAGACAAACAGACAGACAGACAAAAACTGTAAAAAGATTATTTTTGGCTTCTATATCGATAACATAGTCTACCCTGATTAAAATTTTCAAAAAATATTTAATGTACAGATTTCGACTTGTTACAGTTTTATTATAGTATAGATAGAAGATAAATAATGTAAGTAGTAAGAAGTAAAAGTAAGAAGCTAAAACATACATGCAAATACTTAGAATTATTTATGTCACTAATTATAGTTGACTACGGCATTTATCAACATAAGATGCGATGCGGAAAATAAAAGTAGAAGAAAAAAATATGAACAAAAGGAAAAAGAAAAACGTTCATTTTATAACTTCACAATGTCCTACTGTAAAAATAAACTTTGATTTACTAATAAGTTGGCTCACTTTGAAATGGCTATAAGAAAACTGATCTCATTACAAAATTTTATACATCATTGCAAGATATTCAATTAATAATCAATAAGACAATGCGTAAATATAACCCTATCCAAATTATCGCTAATTTTTTTTTATTTTATAGGATAACAAGTGGGTCATCTGATGTTAAGTGATCACTGCCGTCCATAAACACTGGTAACACCAAGGGAGTCGCAAGTACGTTGCCAACCAGTGTTTGTAAGAAGGGGGAGAGGATGGAGAGAGAAAAGGGGTTAGGGAGAGATGAGAGACACGGGCCTCCGGCGCTTTCACTAACCGAAGGAAACACAACAATGCAAGCACTGTTACTTCACGTTAGTTTTCTATGGGTCGGGTGGTATTACCCCGGGCGAGACGTAGTCCAGTGAAGGTGTTAAGACCTTCCTAGGTCATTAGCGTAGTCAGTTCGAAAAAAAAACCCGGGCGAGCCGACCCATTCCATTCCATTCCATCCCAGCTCCAGCGTGGCTCGACTACTACTAAAACTTCATCCATTCTCCAGACAGCCTACAATTTTTTTTTTTAATTTCAAAGATATCAAACTAATTATCTTCGGAATTCCAGCTAAAAGAATGTCGGACATACTCGTTTATACATAACATGTTTATTTGCATAAATTGTAAGCTTGATAAACGTCTTTTATTATTTTAAGTAGATAATGTCACTACCGACTATTCATCTGATTTTAAAACCGGTTATGTCCTGTATTACGATGTGAGTATACAGTTTTATCAGTGGAAGATCAGGTTATCATAGATACACATATATATAAAAGCTACTGTATGATTAATCTACATTGTCCATCGGCTAAATATTTTGTTAGTGTGTTAGGTTATATTACCTAATACCTTTAAACGAGCAATTCTAGTATATTTTTATATCTATCTAATTTTAATCTTATCTTATCTTATATATATAATATATATCTGGTATCTTTAAACGAGCAATTCTTGTATATTTTCATATTTGTATATATTCAGGATCTCGGAAACGGCGTCATATATATCCGTGAATCTTAGTATGTGCGTAGTTTAGGGGACGATAAATCGATCTAGCTAGATTTTATTCATAGAAAACTTTTTAAAGTGAAATTTCAGGCAATGAAAAAATATAGCTAGAATATAATGGTAAATTTCGCCGGCGCAGTCAAAACAAAAATAGCTCAGATGGAAATCGGTTACTTCGAAAATCCGTCTAACCCCAGTTCGAATCCGAGTGACGGCAGAAGACATATATATATATTTTTTTAGTGTTAATTTTATATGGCAAACCTTACAGTTTATTTTAATTTAAAAATGTTTTTAAAGAACCGAGCTAGTTTCGGTCGCCCAGTTACTTTTAACTATGTAAACAAATTGACAGAAGTTTGTCGTTGTACGCGTATCTCACTAAAACAATTGCATTGATTTCTATCAATTTGTTTTAAGTTGTAAATCCTAGATATTTAATCCATACCAAAAAAGATGAAATCTTCCTTTTATATAAAGTTATAAAAGTTTTAACTAAATTTTTATACGCACTGCGTATTAAATGATGTGTGATTTCTTGTAGTAAAGCAAGCGGTATCTCTCATGTGCAGAAGAGGAAATAAAATGGTAGCAGGGTTTATATAGAGATTTTGTAAGCAGAGTATATTTAGCTTTCATTTTTTTTATACTTTACCTCTGTACATAGAATATATTGTTAAGATATTAAAAAATGTAGAGAAATTCGCATGCATCAACTAGTTATTACACAAAAAGCAGAAATAATAATTATATATTTTAATCTAATTCATATATTATAAGCTTATTTCAATACAATGATTATTTAATTTTATACAATATTACCAACGAGAAATCTTGTATTACGATCGTATATCTGTATCAAAATTATAAAGAGGTAAAGTTTGTGAGTTTGTGACGCTGTATGGGGTAATCTCAGGAACTACTGGTCCGAATTGAAAAATACTTGCAGTGTTATATAGCTCATTTATCGAGGAAGGTTATGGGCTATCATAATGCTAACACCAATAGGAGCGGACCACTAATGAAGAATGTTTCAGAATTGTTTTATTCCTATTGAGACCTTCCGCTGCGTGTTAGCGTTAGCCCAAAGTAACTATATGTCGCGGACGAAGTCGCGGGCAGAGGCTAGTTTAAAATAATTTTAAGTTTCTTCGAAAACAGCTTTTATTTTAAATTTCAATCCAATAAAGGTACTGAGATTCACAAAGAGTGCGTTTACTATAAGCAAAAATATTAAAATGAATATTGTTAAAAATAGTTCAATTATTTTTGTGACTTGGGTAAAAGAATGGGGTTTTCTCAACACTACTGGCGATAAGAAGAAACACAGTAAAACTTTTAAACTCTATGATTTAATATAAGAAAAGAACAAACGCGTTTACACTATTGAGACAACGAACCGCGTACTTTCGTTGCTCATTACACACAACCGCCGACAGGCTGATTTTGCCGGTATTTAAAGTGATGCCGCACCGTCAGATCATTTACGGCATCCCTTAGACATACCGCACCTGCGCTAATAAAAGTACATCTGTTTGCGCTCTAATAAAAACCCTCATAGTTATTTATTGAGGTTAATATTTTTGTTACTCTTAAACTTCTAATTACTTTATTGCTATGTCTAATTATGTTTTACAATTGTACTAATTCTTTTATTATCCGCACATTTGGTCAAACTCAACA
>JACEII010000006.1:1824569-1874673 GCA_014332785.1 Antheraea mylitta
GAACCCAATTTTCGACTTAAGCGACAATTTGCTAAAAGACGATATGTACACTTAAATATATGTTTTATCGGGTCATATTACTTTAAACTTACTTATTTTTAACAAGATGCCAAGCCGGTTTTGATCTTAATAAACGATCTCGCTGCCTCATTTCCAATTTTCGAAGTCGTTCCTCCGAACGTCTGGCGGCTTCAATTTCAAATCTTCTCCGTACCGCTTCAGCTCTTAGTAAAGCCGCCAAGTTAGATCGCCCCGTGGCATTGTTACCTCGAAGATCTAATGCTGAATAAAACCTGTCTTCCAGCTCCCTTCCACTTCCTCTAACGCTTTCTGAACTCTTGCTTTCCTGGTACAATTTTTGTGCAATATTTTCCATCTAAAAGGTAGTAACAATAAAACATATATTCATGTTTGGCTTGAAAAACTCTAAATGATAAAACAAAAAAAATCTTTCGCCTTAATGTACGTTTGTAGAAAAAACGACACTACACTAGAAAAAAGGTATTTAATACATTGAAAGTTTTATTACAAACAATTGACTATAGCTAACTTCAGGGTGTCGGTTTTTCGTGACGTTGCGTGCGTTCGTCGTATTAACTTCAGGGCGTCGGTTTTTCGTAAAATATGCTCTCATCATTTTTCTCTAACGCGCCAAAAGATGTATAACTTTTTTTTTGTTCGAACTGACTACACTATTGGTCTTACTGGCCATCACAGCTTCACCGGACTACCAAAGTATAACTTCAATAGGTAAAAATACTCTACAACATTACACAACGAGCTAGATAAAGTATGCTAATGTTTTAATGTTAAATTAAGATACAATAGAAGGAATAATAAATAAACACATGGTTTAAAAAGAAATTACAATTCGTGTGCACAAAGATGATAAAAAACCATTACAATCATAGTCACTTTCTTATGATTTCGGGATCAAACCGTATATATTCAGTTGGTGAGAGTTTTGCATACCGGCGTGATACCGATGACTGCCGATAAATTGTAGGTGGTAGAGCCACGCTGAAGCTATTACTGGCTTCAGCATGAATGGGTCAGCTCGCCCGGGGTAGTACTACCGTCTCACAGAAAACCGTCGTGAAGTAACAGTGCTTGCATTGTTACATTTCCTTCGGTCAGTGAGAGCGCCGGACGGCCACCTCTCTTCATCTTCCCCATCTCCTCTTCCCTTCATCCCCTCCCCCCTTCCCCAACTCAGACTGGAAACGAAGTTGCGACTCCTCTGATGTTCCAAGGGTCTATGGATGGTAATGATCACTTAATATCAGGTGACCCACCTGTTCGTTTGCCACCTATGATATAAAAAAAAATTGTGGGCATTTCTGTAGACATCATTGTTATTGGACTGCATTATGTTTACTTACTATTCGATATAGTATCGTGTTTTTTCGTGCAGTTATAATACAAAATTATAAAAACTACTAGCATTCTTATATAAAATCATAAATTTAAAAGTAACGCATACTTTCTTAGCAGCTCTATCTGCTGTGTTCAGACGAAATGGCTGAGGACTAGTAGTTATTGAGCAATCCTTTGAACAATTATCTCTTTTCTTTCGTTCTTTCGTCGGGCTAGAACATCTTTGCTTATGGGACGACGTAACGGAATTGAGAGCAGGAGAGGGATCTATTGGCAGATCACTGTGAGCTCCGGGAGTCGATAGTCGGCTAGGATTTCGTGCTGCCATGTTACCTGGATAACTCGCACTACGTAACATTTCTTCTGCTCTAATACGTTTGTTCATTGATCTAAAAGAATCAAATAAAGTTAGTATTGTATTAAAGTAAAAAAATATTTATTACATAAAGGTTTGGAATCTTCTTATCTTTTCATTTGCCAGTTGCATATACGTGAAAAAATGGAGTATGTGAAAAAAAAACTGTAATATCCTTTTTCAAATATATATTTTTACTTTCCTTTCTAATTTCTCGTAGCTTCCTTTTATTTGCATTTTGTATCCAGTACTATATATGTACTTCTAGTCGTCAGCTTAAAAACTTAATAAACTTAATTTTTTTTTTTTTCGAAATGTCTACGCTATTGACCCGGCAAGGTCTTAACAGCTTCACCGGACTACTAAGGCGAGTGCTTAAGGCACTCAGCCGATTTTATTATGGCAACTAGCTCAAGGGTGCACGGCACACCTCGGCTAGGCTGTTGCCTGTTGCATGCAAAATCGCGACCTATCTTAGCTAACCTAGCTAACTATTCATATGTGTATGTGTTGTTGAAACGTATATGTGTACCAAGCATACACGCCTCAACAACTCCTCCATATATTTATTATCGGAAAATTGAGTTTTTCAGTTCGATAAGGGGAAAAAAGTAAACCCTTCCACTTTCATGTGTAAGCGTGTAGGCGTGCACGTGTATGGGGGTGATCGTGTAGTGTTGTAGCAGTGATGTATATTTGTGTGTCACCGTATCGCGCCAGCAACGCACGCAAGGGCTCCCTACCGAGGGATCGAACCTAGGCTTGAGCCGCTGCCGTGGGAGGCCTAATCGGGTCAACTTAAAAATCAACCGCCGAACACATACAGATACGTTCTGGTAACTACACTTGAGTACCTCTTCTGGCTTAGCGTCTTATCACTATACATAGTGTATATGTGTAGGTGGCTATCGCTACTTAACATTAGGCTATAGATTGTGGTCCATTGCTAACCAATTGAGTATAAAAGAAATCTACATAAATAAAATTATAGAGGTAGACCGTTGCGCGTGCATCTCTCAAAAACTAGGTACTGAATAGATGTTTTTTCGTTTAAAAGTCGAAGTAGTCCCGTACTTTAAAAATTTTAGAAGAAACTTTAATTAAGTCTCTTTGTTGTTAATCACTATTTGTTTTCATATTCTTATTTTACACGTTAAATGTGACCATGAACTACCAGAGGGTTGAAGGACGTGACACTTTAAACATTCACCTGGTATATTGTCAAAATAATAAGCGACGCAATCAAAGTTACGGGTATCAACTAGTCATCATATAACATGCTATATGCATACGCCTATAAACCACATAATTTAATTATTTTATACCTGAAAAATTCCGCTTCTTTCTTCTTATCATAAAAGTAATTAGAAAAAAGGTTCCTCGGCACCGGTCGAGCTTTAAATTTTTTCTTCTTCTTACTCTTCGGCATCATAAGAGCAGCACGGTCACACAATCCGCCAATACCCTTCTCTTCTCTTTTTGTGAAACTGAATGGTTTCATTTGTGCCCTCAATTCTGCTTCACTGTTTATTTTTGTTATAGCTCTCCTGTGATTGCAAATATTAATTGATTTTGTTTATCGATTTCTTATTTATGGTGCACAAATTTGAGTAAAAAATCCTGCTATAAAAATAGTTTCGAACAAATTAACGTATTTAATTTACAAACTAATCTGTTACAGTAGAACTACGATAAGTCAAAAAACCTCGATAAGGTAAAAACCTCTAAACCTTCAAAAAATAATCTGTTCGTTTCCTCTCAGAGCCTTAAATCTCTATAACTTAAAATACGCACCCTGGATAACTTAAAGTGAATAATTTAAGCATTCGCTCTCAGTTACTTAAAAAATAGTTTCGATGAGGTCTGTAACAAAATTTGTCTGCCAATGAGTCATTTCAAAGGAATGTACAAAAACAAAAAACAAAAACTAACTGTGCCGTATGATAAAAGCTACCTAAGTAAATGAATTCAAAACGAAAATGAACATACGCTAATGAATTAAAAGCGATGAAAACTGTTAAAAGTGGATTAAAAAGGAAAGATATAAAGGAATAAGTACACGAAAGTACATAATATCTCTTATAATTTAAAAAGAAGCTGAATTCTTGAAGAAACCAGAATATAGAAAAGGGCTTTTATGTAAAAGACAAAAAATTGCCGAAATCTCTATTTTGGAGCAATGTTTATTTACGTGATTCAAACAGTGTCCAAAGCAAAATATCAGTGTTACAAACCTATAGTGAAAAGAGTTTGCCAATACGCTAAAATCCATAATTTTAAAGCTAGCAATGTCTGGTTAGAAAAATTCGAGAAACGGCATGATTTGGCTTTCAAGAAAGTGTGCGGCGAAAGTGCTAGTGTATAAACCTTTGATAAGTTAAAAACTCTATAACTTAAATTATTTTGTATTTCCTCTGGATTTTAACTTATTAAGGTTCTACTGTATTGTACTGCAGTACTGCAAAAATATATTGTAACATTTTTAAAGACACGTACAAAGAAAAAGTGAAATCTAAAGCTAGATTGTAGGAACACAATCACCCTTATAATACAAAGAGTTAGACATATTTAGAGATATTAGATGTATTTCAGAGTTTTATTCTTATATAATGCATATATATTTTTGCTTTCTCTTAGCATACTATTTTTCCTTAAACTATCATCACCATGTACTGTACAATCTAAATAAAACATAAATAAAAATTATATGAAAAATTATATATACAATATATAAGTATATATTAAAAGTTTAGCGTTTTTTACGAACTTTTCTGATTAGACAGAACAGTTCCCACATCGAGAAAGAACAAGATACTCCATCGGTTTCATCAATATTTTTTATTTTGTACAAATAATGTTTATGTTACTAGTTATATTATTTTTAATGTGTCTAGAGACGTATACAACCTCATTTCAATAAGACATTATAAATTACTAGCTGTGCTCGCAACTCTGTCCGTTTGGAACTTAAAGTTAAAAAACAATTACTAATAAAATCATCTGAATGTATTAAACCCATTTACTTTCTTTTTTTTTTCGAACTGACGAACTGACGACGCAAGGTCTTAACAGCTTCACCGGACTACGCCCATTTACTACGTTGCTCTCATACTTAAGTCGAGTCATCATTAAAATTACAATTACTTTTGATAGAGTGAACCGATTTAAATAAAACAAAAACTAAGTAATTATCGAGGATATGCATTATAATTTTCTTTGTGAGGTTTTATCGAGGCAAAAGAGATATCTTTATTTAATGTTTTTGTTTTTTTTTTGGAAAAAATGCTAATTTTGTGAGGCAAACCTAACAGTTTATTTTAATTTAAAAATACCAACCATACCAAGAAGATCTTCCGCTATTTCTCAGACGATTTTATTTATTAGATACTAGCCCTGCCCGCGACATCGTCCGCGTAGAATAGTTATTTTGAGCTAACGCTAACACGCAGCGAAAGGTCTCAAGAGGAAAACATCCCGATTTTGAAACATTTTTCATTGGTGCTCCGCTCCCGTTAGTCTTAGTGTAATGGTATATAGCCTATAACCTTCCTCGATAAATGAGCTATATAATACTTAGATTTTTCAAATCGGTCTAGTGGTTCCTGAAATTATCCCCTACAACATTACAAACTCACAAATTTACCTCTTTATAATATTAGTATAGATTGAGCAGCTTTAGTGTGATGTATATTTTGTTTTTGGGAATAAGTTCGAAATTTTTCCTTAATATTTCCTTTTACAAAATTAATAAACCATGATCGAATATCAACATTTATAAATAATGCTAATAACACTAATAACTACCATAATAAATTTAATTTCTTATCGTTTATAACAAACAATAGAATAAATTATCGGTAAACATGGGAATTCAGAGACTTTAATTACAATATATTATATTTATTCCTAGGTTCATAAAATAATTACTAACAAATGGGTTTTTCACGATGGTCATCTGTTTACACTCATCTAAGTAGGTAGAACATAAAATAAATTTTCTAAAGTGAAAAAACTATACATGTTAGAAATTATGACACATGTGAAATTGTGTTCAACATATAATGCATTATATAATATATGTATAATGTATATATATATATATATAAATTAATGTAGGTGTCTTTCTATATCGAACCAAAGCTCGTTTTTTGAAGTTATGCTTCTTTTGGCGCGTTAGGGAAAAATGATGAGAGTAAATTTTTACGATGCGCACGCACACCGTCACAAAAAACCGACACCCTGAAGTTATTATGATACGCGCACACACCGTCATGAAAAATCGACACTTTGAAGTTAGCTATAGTCAACATTTTGTTTCTTTGTATTTGTAGTTTGAATTTCTTTTTTTCTCTCGAACTGACTTAATACTTTCAATGCATTGAATACTCTTTTTCTATTGTTAGTGTCGTTTTTTTCTACAAACGTAGAATAAGGCTAAAGATAAAAAAATTGAATAAATGATCTTTATTTTGTTATGCCAAAGAAATATAACTTTTAACGCGTGTACATAAGTACACACACACTTTTTTTATTAATGTTTCATGCTGTCTTTCCTCTGACACTAGTCAGAGACGTTTTATAACGTGAAAAAAACTGGAGGCATGGGCTTTTTTGCTCTTGATTTAATTGGGTTGTTGCTATCGCAATTACAGCATATATAGTATGTTCAGTTTAGGGTGTAACAAAAAAATCAAAATATTTTTTTCCCGCTTTCAGTCCAATATATCATAGGATGTATCCAAACACAATTTCTGTCCAAAGGACCGCTCTTTCATTTCAATTATAATAGGTCCTCCATCGAACTTTAATTTTATTCCATGTAAATTACATACAAAAAAAAATTTTGAACATTATTGCGACTTGCAAACTGTGAAGACATTTTATTTTCTTTAAAAATCTATAGATCTTAGTAAGCGATAAATGTTCGACAAAAATTCTATCATTAATATTTTACTTTCTCCAGATCTTTAAATTTTCATTTTTTTAATAATTTTGTTTTTTTGCTGTTAAATTACCAAAAACAAAATTAAAAATCTTGAAGTTTTATTGACGAATAAAAAAGTTTCATAAAAGCTTTATAAAAAAGTTCTTAACAAATTTTTCGTATCCAATATTAACAATTCTGGAGCGGGCGGCTAATTTAATTAATATACATACATCACAAACCTAGATTTTGTGTTCATGTTGATAAACATTTGCATTAATGTTTGCACGTCAATCACTTTTAAATAATTGGACAAATTTTAATTAAGCTAGGAATTATATCATAAAATACATATTTATATTTCTATCGTTAAAGAAAGTCACAGCCACAAAACTGCCAGTGAACAGTAATTTTGGAACCCACGTGTGCAGAACCAAAAATATAGCTAATCTATATGTATAAAAATCAATTGCTGTTTGTTAGTCTCGCTAAAACTCGAGAACGGCTGGGCCGTTTTAGCTGATTTTGGTGTTGAAATGTTCGTCGTAGTCCAGGGAAGGTGAGAAAATATGGAAAAATTGCGAGGAAGATAGTAAAAACAACAATTTCATTTTCCCATACAAACTGGTCTAGCCACTTTCCTGACAAACTTTTGACTGTCAAACATCAGAGGAAAGTTATAAAGTTAAATATCATTTTGTCACAACTATACCGTTATTAAAATCTTCTATCATAAGTTTGTAAGTGCGTGAAATATTTATTTACCGTTATTGTTTGAAAATGCTACAGAAAAGACGAGCTGAAATAGATCGTCGATGTCAATGAAATGTGCTAGGAGCAACCTCACGTGTAAATCGCACTGATGAAAACCGGGAGACAGATAATGATAACATTCGTCTTGGTATGGCAGAATTGCGTTCTAAAGTGAATAATAATTAAGTAGACAAGCTTAGAATGGAACGAGTTCCAGCACACAAAACACAAAAAAGCGAGCAAGATGAAATGAAATCAAGCGTTATCGCAGAAGAAGTGCTCCTATGAAAATGGAACGAGTAGCATTCCATTAGTTTTCCGGTTTCGAACATGGAAATTATACTATATATATGTTTGAGTGAGTCCGTTGATAGTTTGGATTCACAATTGGAAACGGTAGTTGTGGTTGCAATCGGGTATCAGTTTTATTAATTTTTTTCGCGTTTAAAAATACAATTGAAACCAGTAACGACCAATTTGGTGCAGACGAAGTTGCACGGGTCAGCTAGTAAATTGGTAAAACTATAACGGACACGTAATTAATGAGTTTTTGGCAGGATTTTATTCTGTCATGTAGTGGATTTTATATTTTATTCATAATCTTGTGTTACTTGACTTTATATTGTGTAAAGTTGGTGGTATTTTATATAATATAGTCAGTTTATTGTGCACAAGTGAAGTGAATGGAAAATAATACCACGGAGCATGAAATTCTGAGATGCCACAAAAACTCCCTGGCAAGTTTCTAACAAGGGATCCACCATCTTGTTAGAATATTGATTCACACGACGCTTGATATTGAAATGATCGTACTGTTATAAAGGTTCCCATACGTAAAATGACAAAAGAACCCTATTTCGATGCAAACCTCTTGAACTTTCTTTGGTTGTGACATGATCGGGAACGTTAGTTAAAATCCATTATCCGCGCGGTTGACACTTGCCCTAATTTATATTAATTTTGTTAATTACCTTTTTTTAATAATTGTAATTGTGTAATCCTTTCAATAAAATATTTATTTTATAAATATAGTTTTTTAAAAGGCCTTCGGCCAAATCCATATAACAGTACGACGCTTGTAATATTGTTGACTACGTGACAATGGCAGTGATAATCTGAAAGATTGATTGCCAAAAATAAAGATAAAAAAAAATCGCAATATATATTTGATGATTGCAGTAGATGATGCTATATAATACTGATACGCTACAAAGACATAGCTTCAAGCTACATAGCTTTTGCTTTTTTAATATTTCTATTATTTCTCCGTGCAAATCTACTGTAAGAAATATGGTAATTTTTTTAGAAAGAAATATGGTATTTTTTTAATTTATTAGCTTCTTCCTGCGGCTTCCTTTAAGTTAATGTAGATTTTATATATTCCACGGGATCGGTATATTTTATATATATATTACGTATATATATTACATAGGTACGAAGTCCACTCTATACATATATATGTATATATATAATGTATATATATCTATATAATGTAATATACTTTTCTACCTGCAACAAATTTGAAATTTCGGTTGGCACCGACTTCCAGTATATCTGTAGGTAGCGCAAAAATTCATATATTTTATTTGATTTGATTAATTTAATAATATATTTATTTTTCACTTTTCAGTGCTTTATAAGTTTTTGATATCGAAGTCGGTTCAATTTTTTTGTAAAAATTTTTATTTTTCCATTTTTAGTGTATATAAATATATTTATATAGTTCTAATTAATTATAAAATAAGTTCATAACTTGACAAACAAACATGATATTACACCGTACTAGATCCAACTGGTCAAATTAGGTTGATTGTGAACGAATTTCAGAACCTCATCTTTCCTAATGTCCGTTTCACGGGAATTGCCTCAACAGTCATAACCCCACATGTTAGTCCTCATCAAACGAGTCATATGTACCCAAACACAAGATAGCTTCTGTAAGCCATTGAGGAGTTCCATTCCAATTTCTCAATTTTCATGATCAAATCAGGATTGATTAAATGATATTCTTATCACTACAACAATTTCTTCCAAGTTTTCATTAAATTTAGCATATGGGGATGTTCATTTATTCATATAAGCTTTATTCATCCCTTTATTTTCAACCCTTATGGTTGGATTTTTTGTTAATTTGAAGAACACCTATTCCCAGGTATCGGTAATTCAAATAAAATTGTTGAAATCGGTTTCAAGTACAAGAATATACGTAGACCCGAAGTGGGTGCCGCGGCGTGGGACACACCTCGAATTATCGCGGTTGTCCCACCCCGCGCTCAAGACAGCCCCGATACGCGAGGCAGGTTTCGCCTTCCAGGGCGCCTGGGGCGTCTAAAGCCTCTCGACTCTCGACAGGCATTTCCGAGCCTGCCGCGCGCGTCACGCGCGCCGGCAGCGTCCGCTCCTGCGCCTAACGCAGCCCCTCTCCCCGCGCGGGCCCCTCAGGCCCCGTGGTCGCCGCAGATCGCAGCACGAGTCGATCCCAGACTCCAGGTAGCGAAGCCCTCTCAGGCTGACCCCGCTGCCTCTCTCTCCGGCATGGACTGGTCCGCCCAGTTGTTAGTTTTCCACGAGATCTCCGAGATCTCAGCCTACGATGAGGTCGCGAACGACCCCAAACAGGGCCCCATTCGCGCGATCGCGAAGTTTCCCGCCATTGCGGCAACGATACAGCGGTTGGCCCGTGCCGCCGTCGCGAAAAAATAATAATTTTCAATATAAGAAAGAGTAAACTCGTATGTTTACGTCTCTCTTCCCCTAAAATCGTCAAATAATAATATCACTTGTCTATTTTTAGATCCCGACGCCGGCGTCGTTCGTTAAACTGTAAATTCGATCTCTCTTTAAATTTTCTGTGGCCGGCCACATCGCGAATCTCTGTCTCGTGCGTCACAGGCAGAGAGCTCTCGTTTTCTCACCCGCACACTCTTTGTTCGCGTAATCCTGGCAGTATTTTTGTCCGTGACTATCCGGATAGTCGCAAAGATATTGTCTCGTGATACAGTACTCACCCACATCGATTTTACACATACATAGTTACTCAGACACGCACCCCACACACTTGTGGAAGGGTTATTTTGTGAAAGATTTTTTCCCTTATCGAACTGAATCGAGTAGATTTAGTTTACCTCCTTTCGAATTACATGTGTTCTTGTATCATGCAATTTTAATTGCATGATCCAAGAATGGATACATGTATAGCTTAGCATAGTTTAGCTAGGTCAGATCGGGTTTTTCAAGCTAACGGCCAAGCCGAGGTGTGCCGTGCACCCTTGAGCTAGTTACCAAAAATAAAATCGGCTGAGTGCCTTAAGCGCTCGCCTTAGTAGTCCGGTGAAGCTGTAAAGACCTTGCCAGGTCAATAGCGTAGTCAGTTCGAAAAAAAAAAGACCCGAAGTGGGTGAAAATCAAATAAACGATATTTCACCCCCTTAGGGGTTGAATATTTTATTCAAATTTATATGGGACCACCTTGGAGTATAGCCGAATCATACAAAAAAAGAATCATTAAAATCGGTTCACAATTGACGGAGATATCGATTAACATACATTAAAAAAAAACCTACAACCGAACATAGAACCTCCTCCTTTTTCGAAGTCGGTTAATGAATTATTTTTATAATGGAAGCAGATGATACAACTTTGTAAATAGTCTCCAAGAGTTTGATTTGATAACAAAAAGTATGTAGTTATCAAAAAAGCAAACAAACTAATAAGCGAATGAAATTCAAATACAATCCGTACACTATAATTTTCTAAGGAATGATTACAGGTAAATGTGGCTGGCTATATTATTTAGCGACATTTTTCTTATTATCGTAATTTAATAGCAGTTACTACATATATACTATTTGTATTATTGTTATAATACTATTTACATTGGTAGAACATAAAATAAAAGCAAAACAGAAAAATCTAAAAAGAAGCATACAGGCTGTGTACAAATTGAACCTCATTGCTTGATCTTCAAGGATTTTATCATACAGCGGAATCCGAGATTCAATGGGCACCGGTTTCACTCTGAACTTCTTCTGTTCAAATCTCTTATTTAACATATCTTCAGAAAGTGATTTACTTAGACTCCTAAGATCATTAAGTGCTTTAGTTTCTTCATCCCTAAATAAATACAAAAAATATGTTAATAATCAAAGAAACTACTAAAAAGAAAACTGGCTTAGAAACAAAACTATTTTAAAACAGTGCACCAGAACGTCCATAATTAGGTACCTACCTTATATTGGATTGTCATGCCAAAATCTCAATCTCTATATAATATATTATCGATTTTAAGTAGATATGTACCTTATTTATCTTCGAAACCTAAGGTTGAAAACGCAACACTGCTACTGATAGTAAAAAAATATCTAAATCATTTAATAAATTACAGAGGTTCCTAAAAAGGTGATAAACATATAAAGATCCGAATTGAAAACTTTTTTTTAAGTTTGTTAAGAAAGGAGTGACCGTAGGAAAGTGTACTTAAAAAGCGTATTATCAAGATATAAATTAGCTTTAAGAACGAACAAGACAACCAGGAAAAATAAAATTGGACCCTATTCTTTAAACTCGCTTATCTGCGTGACAAGAAATAAAGCTTATTCGGTGTTATTACAAAAAAGTTAAATACGTAAGGTTTTGTTTTAAAGGCACCGCGGTCGCTGAATGTTCGCCATCTTGTTTTTTGTCTCGCTTTGGTTAGATTAGGTTATACTTGCGAAAAAAGGATAACACGAAGTTACCTCGGACTAGCGGGGTGCATTTAGTACGAAACCTTTTTAAAACAAGTATTTAATGCGTATTTAACTCTTTTGTAATAACACCGATTGTACTGACATATGGTTTTCAGAGATATTATAAATAGTACATTAATTCATAGTTGATGTATAATGTAGATACTTCGTAGAATAATTGTATAAGCTGTATTTCTGTGATCTCTCAATGTAGAGGTAAAGTTTCAACAACATATTTTAATAGATAAATCGAATCTGGTTCTAGCAACCTACTGTCTTTTTCTCGATCTGACTACGCTATTGATGTAGCAAGGTCTTAACTACTTCACCGCACTACTAAGGCGAGCGCATAAGGCACTCAGCCGATTTTATTTTACAACTAGCTCAAGGATGCACGGCACACCTCGGCTTGGGCTGTTGCCTGATACGTGCAATTCGCGACCTACCTGAGCTAACCTAAGCTTATTCATACGTATATGAGTTTTGAAACATATATATTCCAAGCATACTTTTTTTTTTTTTTTTCGAACTGACTACGCTATTGACCTAGCAAGGTCTTAACAGCTTCACCGAACTACGGAAAATTTCCAAGCATACATACCTCAACAACTCTTATATCTACTAGTAACCTACCTTTCAGTCATTTTAAATGGTTTGGTTATTGTGATGCTCCTGCGTCTTCTCAATGGTGATACATTTCGAATCGTTCTCAAGGGACTCGAAGGCATACTTTTAGTCTTAAATTCATCAACATCAGATTTCGATTTATTTACATGTCCTTGAAAAAATTTGCCAAACTTTTTATCAATTTCATCTTTCGATTCAATCTTAGTATCGTGCCAAGATATAGAGCACGCGGAATCGTTTCGTTTCTTCAATTTATTTAATTTACACATAGAAGTCGGAACCGATTTGGTTTTCAAGTCATTACGTAAAATTTTAACATCATCTTCGAGATTATTTTCTGGTTGGAATTGCTTGGAACATATTTTAGAATTCCTTGTTGTCATTGTAGAATCATCACAAAAAATACTGTTAGACTTTTGAAAGCGCATTTGTTTATTATCGGCAATCTTTTTTGATCTTAGACTAAAAGGCTTGTTATTTGGTAACTTACATATTTTAATATTGTCACTCGTAACCGAATTTAGTAATCCGTCACAAAGACCGTCAATATCTTCCACCGGTATCCCTAACATAGCTTTTCTTTTTTCTCGTAATTGATTTAGAATGGAATAAAATTCTTCGCGTGGCAAGTGATTAATATCATTATAGTCAGGGATACTGCAATAAAAATCTTTTAATTTCTTAGAGTTCAAATCTAAGTCAGTCACTATCACAGAACAAGTCGAACAAGATCCTATTGAACTATGTGTAGTCGAACTTGTTTTCACTCTTTCGTATTCCGTCTTAGGCATCTTACTTATTGGATCAACTGGAACATTAACACATGAATTTGTAAAAACACTGCTGTAATGGTTCATTATGAGCAATAAAATATATTAATAACATAGTTGTGCTACATTGTGAAAAATTGAAGGTTATCCCATTGTTTGTAGTTTAATTCCATGGAAACCTATTCCCATTTTAGACACCTTACTATATACTCGTACTATCCTTACCAGTGTTTTGATCGCTCTGAACATAATTGCTCAGAACACAAATTAAGGTATACCTAATCACGTATTACATTACTAGCTGACCCGTGCAACTTCGTCTGCACCAAATTGGTTATCACTGGTTTCAATTGTATTTTTAAACGTGAAAAGATTGAATAAAACTGATACCCGATTGCAGCCACGACTACCATTTCCAATTGTGAATCCAAACTATCCACGGTTTCACTGAAACATATACCCAGATTACATGTGATTTTTTTTTAAATAGTCTTATTAAACACCCGTTCGTAGCATCTCTACCAATCCGTTGTTTGTAGTCCGGTGAAGCTGTTAAGATCTTGCTCGGTCAATAGCGTAGTCATTTCGAAGAAAAAAAAAACATCTACCAGGATCAATTAAGATAAAAACTAACCTACATAAAACTAAATAAACATCTCTACCACTTTATCATAACTATTCTCAACTTGTATTAAAACCTTTTTATACTCCATTGTATTAAAGAAAAATATATGAACACCGTATCGAAGCGTCAAACATCGCGCCGAAGCGTCGTTAACTGTCACTTGCTTGAAACTATTGTCTAAGAGGTATAAACTGTTTCGAAAACGTATTTTAAATACATTTCCAATAATTTTTATAAATAATCTCTGTACCACTCACAACATAGTACCTATCACCTTTTGGTAATTTATCCATGTTGATATGTTTCTATTATAGATTATTCTAAATTGTTACACTAAATATTTGGCATTAAAGTTATATCGTGTATTTGTCACACTTGATATTGGCGAAAATACCTACATAGACAGAGGCCATACCGCAAAGAATCAATCAAGCCAGTTTTATATATTATATTCATCCGAACAACGGGCTACCTGGCTGCCGGTAAGAGTTGCGTTTATTTGTGTATATCGTACCTTTACAGACAAAAATATTGATTTTTAAAATTTAGGATGTGTTTTTTTTACTAACTTTGAAACGTTGTTAAAATGGAATTATTATTGAAAGACATTTACAGTATTGACAATAATGTGCTTGATGCTATTTTTTGGAAATAAAAATAAAAGCAATCTTAACCCATGCTAGAATAGCAGTAATTTTATTATTATTATATTTAGATATAAATAAGTACAAATTTCATCTTTCACACAAATTCAGTTATTAACTCAATATTTAGACCGATTTATTGCTATAAAAATTATATGTGTATAGAATATAGCTATAGGTATAGTTTAGTGCAGCACTGGCTGCACGATAAAGATAGCGATAATTGTTTTTTTTGGTGACATGGAAAGGTCTTTACAGCTTCACCGAACTATTGAGGCGAGCGCTGAAGGCACTCAACCGACTTGGGATATTTGGCCGACCAACTCAAGGGTACACGGCACACCTCGGCTTGGGCTGACGTCTGTTTTGTGCAAAAATCGCGACCTATCAGAGCTAACCTAAGCGAAGCTATATAGATATACGTATATAAGTTATTGAAACATGCATGTGTACCGAGCATGCGTGCCTCAACAACTCCTATATGTATTTTGTGTCGGAAAATTTTCTCTAAACTGTATAGGATTGGATAGGATAGGGAAAAATAAGAGTAGAACTCTTTGTCGTTTATTTCTCTGCAAAAGAAAGACAGCGTGTACGCGTGTAGGCGTGCACGTGTGTATAGGTGATGTGTGCGATGTTGTAGCAGTGATGTAAAGTTGTGTGTCACTGTATCGCGTGAGCAGCGTACTCAAGGGCTCCCCGCCGAGGGAACGGACCTAGGTTTGAGCCGTTGCCGAGCGGGGCCTAATCTGGTATGCGGGAGTGAAATTTACCCCCATTTATTTATTTAGATATTTCGGTTTCGTATAGCCCGATGGTCGACGACGCATATATTTAAGATGGCGTCAACCCCAAGTCAACTTATATGGTGAAAGCTTAATATCAATAATGTTTAATAAAATGAAATTTGTTCTTTGCTATGAAAAAAAATAATTGGTTTCAGATTTATTATTTTTATTTATAAAATATATCAGCGGCTATATGTATGATTTTTATAAAGAAACGTGTCTGAATGTGATAAATTCATGCTTTTAATTGCGTTTAAAAGTTACTGAAAAAAAATGTTCCTAAACCTATTCATAAATCAAAAGGCGCATTGAAAATACAACGTTAATCGGCTACCAAGTGTCCTTTCGGGCTAATACCACCCTCTCACAGAAAAGCGACGTGAAATATCAGTGTTTGCATTGTAGTGTTTTGTTTGGTCAGTGAGAGCGCCGGAGGCCCACCTCTCTTGTCCTTTCCTCCTTTGCCTTCCCTTACCCTCCTCCTCCCCCATATACAGGTTGGCAACGCACTTGCGACACACCTGGTGTTGCTAGAGTCTATAGAGGGTGGTGGTCACTTAACATCCCGTGACCCACCTGTTTGTTTACCTCCTATGATACAAAAAAATATATATTGATATATTAAAGAACCAGGTAATCTAAAATTCTTGTTCTTTTAACGTTGCCAGCTCTTGTACTAAGGTGTCGCAAAAAAGCCTAGTTACGTTAACTACAAATTTTTGTTTTTCGTTATCCTGGAGAACTTGCGTTTTATGGGACAAAAAGTATTCTGGATGTAGCCTTGTAATATCAGTTATTACTGTGTTAAGTTTCGTTAAAATTGGTTCAGTAATTTCAGAGTAATACGGGTTTAGATTCTAGGCTTTAATCCTTTATCCTAGAGAACCCTTTGCGTTTTATGAGACAAAAAGTATATTTGATGTAATCTCGTAATATTAGTTATCACTGTGTCAAGTTTCGTCAAGATTGGTTCAGTAGTTTCAGAGTGATACGTGTTCATAGGGACAGACAGACAGACAGACAAAAATTGTAAAAAGATTATTTTTGACTTCTATATCGATAACATAATCTACCCTGATTAAAATTTTCAAAAAATATTTAATGTACAGATTTCGACTTGTTACAGTTTTATTATAGTATAGATAAGTATAACATCGAAAGAACTTAAGTGTAAATAGATGTCAATTTTAGTTTCCAATAAAATTCTTGACTGTATTACGCATACTAAGCCCAAACTTAAGATTTTCATCAGAATGGCCAAAAAGATAAACGAGGATTATTATAGTTATATAATGCTATTTATTCTGTAAGGAATCAATATAATTATATATTAAATTAATAAACAATGAAGTATACAATACTAACATTAAATAATAAAAACCTTTGTCATTGATTTATGTTAACCTTTTGATTCATAGAAAATGTTTATTCTAATTAAATGCATCCACACTTCGTTATAACGCAGTCTGATAATTATTCAAGAAGAAGGTATCTAAAATATTTCTACTTAACATAGATTTATCGAAAAACTAGATTTTCAATTTAATATCCTACTGTATATTATTAGCTGTGGTTTAGAATGATAAGAAAGAGAAAATAATTTTCGCGGAACATCGTCTTTGTTATAAAGCTAGTGAATAGATTTTTTACCGATTCTGAAGCAAGCGACAATGCGACATACCATTAACATATACGAGAAACATTCATTTTCTAAAACTGTACACTACCGAAGACTTATATTGTATTTTTCTAGGACAATAGCGTAGTCACTTCGAGAAAAAAAAATCTCAATAGTCACAACGAAATCAAGTCGCATTTATAATTGACATTCTTCAAAATCCGAACGTCACTTCTATATATTGCGAATGAATAGTATTCGCAAAAATTTGTAAGTATTAGACTTCTGTCAAGTTTGATCAGAATTATCACTATAATTAGATTATATTACCAGTAATGTAATCATTATACCCATAATCATGGAGCCATATGTATTTTGATGTGAAATATCTATAGTGGCGGGTCAGACCAACTATTGGCGTACGAAGCGTCGCCACGGCATGCATCGCCATGCTATTTTATGAGAAATATCCATAGCAGTTGGTTAAACCGAGAGTTGGCGTAGCGACATACGATTTTGAATTTTTACTTTTTTGAATTTAATTAATGTAAATGTTTATTAAATAAATAGTCATCTGCTCTTGAAAAACATTTTATATTTTATTTTTTATTGACATATTTGTTTCCTGGGTTAAACTTGAAATTTATAATCCTCGTAATCTTTTTGATCGCTCATAACATAGCCGTAAGCTCGGGCTTGCGCAAAATATAGTCAAGAGTTAATATAAATCTGGGTTTTATTATATTATGAGAATTAAAAATTTGGATTTACTTATCCTTAAGTTGTCTTAATGTTATACATATAATATTATGATATGTAGTATTAATACTTAAATGTGTGTTCTAATCTGATAATTGAAATAAAAATGTGTAAATATACAGAGTGATTAAAAACGTTGGCTAAGTTTACCGACTTGGAGGACCGCGCTTCCACCAAATCAAAGTAAAGTGGGATGAATTTTTTAGAGGATATGTATTTATAGACATACTTTAGGATTTTTTTATGTATAAATAAAGATCCTGAGGTTACTCAATCCAACTAATAATATATGTTGCCATGGTTCCAATAGCGGATGTAAGTATCGATCGTATATTTTCTATCTATAATATTGTCAATAATATGTTGCTAAATAGGTTTTGTATTGATACTCTACAAGGTTTGATTATTTATTTATTTAGTATTTAATCTAAGAAAAATCATTACTGTTTCTAGATTTCTGTCAACTACAGTGTCATAATTTTTCGTTTTGTATTTCTTATTTTAGAGGAATTTTCAAGCGGCGTTTTTACGAGTTTTTGATTTTAGGTCTAGGGGTAAATACGTTTTGAGAATTGGTAACTGAGTTTAGCGAGGATTGTAAATAAAAATTAGTAGATCTGTGGACTGAAATAATCTATATATATATATATATATATATGAAAAACAATAATTGTGCTATCATGCAGTCTACGAACCGATACATATAATTTATTTTCGTGTATCTACAACTTTAGTACATATTCCTATAAAACTTACTATACTCTTTGGTACATACTCTGTACCTAGCTCCGCTAGGAATAATATTATTCTGTGGTACCTAGTACGTACGAATTTTACCTTCGAAATTTCAGAATTTATAAAATGAGTAAATATTATTATTAGAACTTTATATACTGCAATAGTATTATAAACAGATTAGTTGTTGCCTCTTGAGCCTCTTCATAGTTGTCAAAAATGTTATATAAAAATATTAACCGTATTTTCTCTAGAAATACAAAAATATTACAAAATGCAATAAATAGTCGTGCCTCGAGTACTGAGAACGATGGAAAACATAAAGGAAATTACGATGTCATCATCGCTGGAGGTGGAATGGTTGGTTGTACACTGGCCTGTGCTATGTGTATGTAATGTTTGTTTTCTGTACCTTTTCGTTTCAACTATATGGCATTTAGAGTCAAATCTAATAAAAACTCGAGGTTCTGTGAAGCACTGTTTGGTAGATACTTTACATAAACATTTACAGTGGTAGCAATTGAAGCACTAATGATTAGTCCGAATTTTATTGGATGTCTGTCAATTTTAGTAATTTTGATGTTTTAATAACCTTTTACTGATAGTAATTTCATAGTGGATAGAGCATATATTACTCATGATGGGTTGAAAATGTCAAAATTGAATTCACTACTAACTCATAATCAAACACAAATTAATTACTGTATATGTATTCTCACTTCAATCATTTTCTTAGATACTAACATTAAATAACATTTTAGTTTAATAGAGATAAGTAAATCACCTACTCAGCTTAAGATTTAACCATATTATTTGTATATATCGAAATGTTATAACAACAAATAGTTATATTTCAGTAAAAGACTCTTTGCTATCAAAACTGAAAATATTACTATTAGAAAGCAGTCCAAATAATAAATTTCAATTGAAACCTGTGTATAGCAATAGAGTAGTGGCTCTCAGTCAGAAAACTAAGTCCTTAATGATTGATTTGGATGTTTGGAAACATGTAGAAGCTATGAGGCTAAAACCTGTCAGGCATATGCAAGTAAGTACTATAAAACTATAATACAGTCAAATTCTGTTATAACAACATCAACATCAAAACTCATATTTAATCATATAAACTGATAATTATAACAACCGGTGATGTTTTCAAGATACTGCATTCAGTTGGGACCATTGTTCTGTGTCAATAGACATGTTATGTTGTTCTAAATGATGTCACCATAAACAGCTTTGATTGTACAAATAATTTATTATGTTGTGTCTTATTCACAATATCAATTCAGCAATGTTCCAGATTCATAGAATATAGTTTAGTTGTAACTTTACATGTATATAAAATAAAGTATCAGTTATTTGATTGGGTTAACATGTTAGAAGCCATGGAGGGTACTGGTGACCTCATCGGACGTCTTTCATTGAGACATAGGGAGCACCAGTGACCTGGAATAGAGTATTTGTTTAAGTCTGGAATAGTTTGTCAGGTTTTTATAAAAAATAATTTCAGGGCATATCATTACCAAATACATCCATTACATGAAAAAAGATTTTATGTAAATTTTCATTTTTCTTCTATTGCCTTAACCAGATATGATTTAAAGCTGTTGAAACAATATTTATGAGACTTTTTCCACAAGAGGTATATGGTAATGATTTCAGTCATAGATAATTTAAAATCATATAAAGGACTTAAGTAGTAACAAAAAGAAATTAATAAAAGAACCCAGAATAAACACAGACATTTTCTATGAAAAAATAAACCAGACAAAAGAAATTATGAACAGGAGTTAAAGAAATAAAATGTATATTTATTGTTAATTATTATGACAAAGGATTTTTTAATGCACTGATAAATACTGTTTTTTTAACATAAAATTGGGCTGTTTTTTATCTATATACCTTTCTCATTCATGGCTTGGTATGATATTTATTCACTTTAAATTACAGGTGTGGGATGCATCTTCTGAAGCCATAATAACATTCAGTAGCTCTGATGTATTAGATGATGATGTGGCTTACATTGTAGAAAACAATGTGTTACAACATGCAATTAATATAGAATTAAACAATGCTAATCATGAAGATCTTAATATAATCTATGGTTCAAAGATTGCTGAATATACACTACCTAGTAGCTCTGATGCTGATATTAAGAGCTTGGTTAAACTGAGTAACGGAGACACATACTCATGTAAATTGTTGGTATGTATTCTTCTTTATTATATAAGGATATTTTTATTAAAACAGTACTGGAAAGTCACATAGGTGATAAAAGAAAGCCGTCTTTAATATATTTTTTTTTATTGATGAGAAACTTCTAATAAACAGCAAGATTTCTATTATAATGAGTTAGAGTAAACATCATTTAGTGTGACCAAACCATTTTCAGTGTAATAGAGACGATGTGAACATAGACTTTTTTTTGGAGGGTTGGTGGCCAATATGTTGATCATTCAATAAGAAAAAACCGATTTAACAATTTTTGCTTTTGAAGGCAGTCACATGTACTTTAATTTCAACAGCTACATGTATTAGATTAAAAAAAAAACTAAAAAGGAAACCAGATTCTTACCTTTTATTATGGAAACACTCCTATCACAGAACAACTATGTAGTCCGGTGAAGTTGTTAAGACCCTTTAGGTCAATAGTGTAGTCAGTTCGAAAATAAAACCCAGAGCAATTAACCTATGAGACCTAAATTAATAATAGATTACTCTAGGAATCTCATACTGTGACAGGGGTCCCTAAATTATTTTCATTAATTTATTTATTTAATAATGACCCATTAATTTTCTGATTGGCTAACAGGTTTTTGACATCTTCTGAAATTTATTAAGCTAGTGCATCTGAAGTTAAATGTTATTCAATTTTTTTAACCATTCTAATTTATATACTAAGACTATGGAAATTTAAAATGCTGTACAGTATACTCTCCTTATTGAATGGTAAAAATAATGTGATCACTCATTTTAATTCACTGTCACATTTTAATTCAGTTTTGATATTGTTATGTTCCTAAAGTAGATACTTCTTAAAGAAAAATAAATTATACTGTAGACTGGTTTAGCTTTACACAATGCTCTGGACCAACCTTCTAGTGAGCTATACATTCGATATTCATTTGTAAAACACATTGGCACTTCTGAGAGGAGAGGATATCAGTTATAAAGGAAGTAAGGATGTAAGGAAATGTGATGTTAACAACTCATCAATTTTAGAAATTCCTGTCTTATGTTTTGTTTAAATAAAACTCATTGCACATTAATTAATTAGTTTTCGCTGTTACCTCTCATGTCCAAATAAAATATTCTTAGTTCTTTATTTGCTTCAATGTTACAGAAGTTTATTGACATTCCATTAATGTAAATGTTATTTTGGAGCTCGTAGTTTACTAAAAGGAATTTGGGGAACAAAGATTCTCAGCACAATTACTATATGTGTCAGTACTTTGTGTACTTCAACAGCAACAGAATGTTATTATAATGTCCTAAACCACATGCATATCATTTAATGAACTAGGATCAGAACACAAAAAGAGAACCAGGATCTCATATATATATAACAACAGAGACAGAAACTTACACACTTTCCTAACATTAGTGTCTTGAAAATTTATCAACCATTTTACAAATCATCGAATAATTTTATTTAAATTGTTATGGTAATAATAAATCAGACATTTATTTAATAAAAAGATTTATATTAATAATCACTATTTCATAAATATTTTTTTAAACAGAATATTCCTGTTTGCCCTTTTTATTATTGTAAATAATCAATACTTTCTCTTTTTAATATATAGGCACAATTTGCCTATTTTTTGTTATCGTCTGGGTATTTATCCAAATTCGAGTCTTGTACCAGATTTTTTCCTTTTGGTATTTTCTTGTCTATTAAATAATCTATTGTAGTTGTATTAAGTAATTTGAATAGAAATGAAAATATCTTGGTTTTTTTAACTTATGAATAATTGTGTTTCATGAAATATGCATTCTTTTATTGTAAAAATAACATACTTGCTAATTTTCAAACTTATATAGTTGTTTATTTAAGGAGGTTGTGTATTTATTTTATTCTCCATTTGATTTAATCTCATTTCAGTTCCTTCTATGAGCTTATTAACTTTTTTAGTAAGTTCTAGCAACTGATTTTTTATATCCACCATACATATTTCTTGTATCGCATTGATTGTCAAAGAAGGAGGCCTATTTTTATTATCTGTATTTGATCCAGATGTAGTCCTTTTCCTCCTTTCGACATTTTGACTTTCAAATGAATATCTGTCATACAAATTACTCTTTCTCTTAACAAGGTCTTGTCGGTGCTTCTCTTCATCTTCCTTAGATTTTTGAATTCTGAATTCATAATTATTTTTCCTCACACTTCGTTTTGTGTCTTTGCGACTTGCTACCATTCTATATATCGATGTAATTAACTCTTTTGGAATCTGTGAACAAATTATATATCTATACTACTGATATAGTAACTTAGCTAGTTTACAAGACATACTTATTAGAAGTATTGATAAAATTGTTAAAATTCTGTTACCAATAGAAAGCCATATTATCTCTAAGAAGTATAGGCTACATTTAGACTTATTAAATTTTATATTACTAGCCTCTGCCCGCGACTTCGTTCGCGTGAAATAGGTACTTTGGGCTAACTCTAACACGCAGCAGAAGCTCTTAAAAGGATAAAACATCCCGATTTTGAAACATTTTTCATCTGTGCTCAGCTCCTATTGGGTTTAGCGTGATGATATATAGCCTAAAACAATTCTCGACGAATGAGCTATATAACACTGAAAGAATTATTCAAATCGGACCAGTAGTTCCTGAGATTACCCCCTACAACGCCACAACGTCACAACATCACAAACTCACAAATTTTACCTCTTTATAATATTAGTATAGATAAAGGCTTTATTTTCAGCTTCGCTTGCGTTAACTTACTATTGATCTATCCCTTAGAACAGTCCTTTTTTTCTGGATATATCCTTTATATTTATATCTATAATTTAAAAAAGTATATATGAAATCTCATGATAGTCTTTTGAGAAGCTAAGACACGAAAGCGTAACAAACCAATTGAATTTCGCATTTATAATATTAACTGGAATAAATCTGAATGTAGTGCCGAAAGGTTGCCAGTAGCTCCCTCCGGTCATAAATACCTCAATTTCTGGATAAGGTTTTTTCCGTAAGGTATCCACGGGTTTAATCATCACAATAGCCACGTAGGGTATTCGCTGCATTATAATATTTGTATATCTACATTGTAAATGACCCAAACACGGATATTCGATTTATATTCCACTGGCCCATTCAATAAGCTTCCACGGTTTATTAATATGTTTGCTAAAGTGATTAAAGTTATTGTTTATTCAAAATCTAGGTATTTTAAATGCCTTACCCTATTTTCCCTTGGATCATTCGGTCTAATATTCAACGTGCGTGTTTGAGACGCAGTTAAAAGTGCGCCCCATCTAAGCACTGCAAGCAACTGTTTTGGCGCACACGTCAATAGTGAACTGAATAGCATTCCCTCAAGATGTGCTATCAGTTCAGTTTGACGTACTAGACGATCTAATCCTGCGCTTTCCTGTAAGGCCTGAAAGTTTTTGACTTAGTTATATATGAGTTTTTACTGACGGTTTAAACAATTATAAATAATATTGATATAATCCTGTTATGGAGTATTTGTATATTTTTTATGGCATTGGAGGCAAACGAACATGCGGGTCACCTGGTGTTAAGTGATCACCGCCGTCCATAGACACTAGCCACACCAGGGGAGTTGCAAGTGCGTTGCCAGCTTGTGTTTGGGGGCAGGGGGAAGTGTGGAGAGTGAGGAAGGGGATAGGGAAGGGAAAGAAGGTAGGCCTCCGGCGCTCTCACTGACCGCAAAACGCAACAATGCACACACTTTTACTTTACGTCGGTTTTCTGAGAGAGGGTGGTACTACCCCGGGCGAGCCGACCCATTCATGCTTAAACCAGTTACAGCTTCAGCATGGTTCTACCACCTACTACGTTTAAATTGTATCTATTCACTAGCTAATTCCCGTCTGCTTTGTTGAGCATTAAAAACATTGAATTGTATAAATTTATTTTAAAAAACATCACCTTATACATATAACTTCGTATGGCACAAAGCAACGATGTTTCTGTACTTCTAGAAACAATCGAATATTTAATTACCTGTATATCGCTAACAGCTAGACCGACAAGTAGATTCGTCAGTATAACAGTGACAAGCAATACAAATATGAGAAACATTATATGTGCCGTAAGAGGATAATATATTTCAGAGTTTGTACAGTTGTTGTAGAATATATCTTCATACTCGAGCTCTCCAGACATCATCATTACTGTCTTTACCAGGCCAGTAGGCAAGTGGAATGCAGGATAGTTGCTAAATAGTACACTAAACGCCAACCCAAATGCAATCAGAAGGCAGCTATATGCTAAAAGAAATGTTGCAAAATTAACTGTCACTGAAAAAGAAAAAAAGAACGTTATACTTTATCTATCTATCTTTCTATCTAATTGTTATATATTCAGGATCTCGGAAACGGCGGTAGCAATTTCCGTGAAACTTAGTAAGTAGATGGTTTCGGAAACCATAAATCCATCTGGCTAGATTTCATACATAGAAAACGTTTATATCGAAGTTTTCATGCAATAAAAAATATACTTAGCTAGAATATATAGGTAAACTTTGCCGACGCTGTCAAAACAAAACTAACTCCGATGGAAATCGGCTGCTTAGAAAATCCGTCTAATCCCAGTTCGAATCCGAGTGGACAGCAAAGAAATATCTTTTTTTAAATATTTTTTTTTTTGTAAAAAAAAATGCTTACTTTGTAAGGCAAACGAAACAGTTTATTTTAATTAAAAATATACTTTATTATTATAGTTATCTTTCTCATAACAAGAGAGATATCATTTAAATATATATTTTTTTTATAGAAAATGCTAATTTTGTGAGCCAAACCAATTTGATTTAATTTGAAAATGTTTTTTAAAGAACCGAGCTACTAGGCTCGGTCGTCCTGGTACTTAACAATAATTATTCAATGGAAAATATTTAACAAGGTTAATGTTTTTACCTGTAGTAAACATTTGTACATATAATCCAAAAGTCGGGAAACGTCCAATTATCATCATGAGCTCCAACCAACAGAAAAAGATCGTTATAGCAGCAACATCGTGTTGCCAATTCGACGTATTAGTTCTTATTACACCGTTGTCTATGTCCCAATATGGTATCTGAAAAGAAAATTCAGTACGTCTTTTCACTACAAGAATTGCCATATTTTCGTTGGCAACAAGGTTGCATTATTTGGATGACAAATAATGAACAATAAGAAACTTTTACTCAACCTTAAACGTGGTATGTAGGTTACTTTATAGTACTATATTACATACTGTATAATATTTTAAATGCTAAATAAAAAACTTACTGTACACAAAAAAACTCCAATAATAATCAAGCACTGCAACCAGTTTTCCCACTGCCTTATATATGAATTCCAATCTTGACAAGCTTGAAAGATCTCTTTTGATAGAAAGCAAAGATTAAGAATCAGTATGAGATATTGAACTGGCCGCAAATATGGAGGCACATTGCATGTAACATTTTCACATAAAAATATTTCTGAAAAAAAAAATGGACAAAATGATTTAAGATTAACCTTTCACTTGTTTCTAACATTGTATGTAATATACTTACGAAGGATATATAAACTGTAGAGACTGATAAATATTGCATGATATATAAGGCTTAAAACGAAAAATTTTCGGATTCTTCGCCATTTCAAAAACAGGAAAGTTTCAGCAACAGGATGCTTCAAGACATCTTTATGACCAACCTGTATGATTAATGAGAGATTTGATAGTATATATTAATTTTAATGCATGTAAACGTAGTGATTTTTTTGCGGAGAATTATAATAATGTAATGACGATGAAATATGCGGTACTTCTTATTTTACCTTAAATATGGATACATCGTAATGTTACATTTTTTATTACAAAGTCAACGGTTGGAAGGTTCATAAACACAATGATTACCTCCACGAAAGCCAATAATAGTTCAGCTTCTCCTCTTGAAAGACACGGTACTAATGGTCTAAAGTCGATAGTGAGTTCGCAGTCGACATCGCCTAACTCATGCTCGCTTACGTGAACTGCATCGTCAAACTTGCATAAATAACGAGGCACAACATCGGGGACCCTTCGTACAATAAAAGAGAGTGCTGATACTCCTCCATTAGTGCGCAAAGTGACATCGCCACCGTAATCTACATTAAATAAAAGCAAATTTAAATATATCGATAATTAAACTATTGTTTTGAATAATAGTCACTAATTTAGAATATTTTAATCACGAACATAATATACACAAGTTCAATAATTATTTAAATTATTATTGATTCTTACCGAGTAAAAGTAAGACACAAGCCGAAAATTCATTCAGTGCAGCTATATGCAGTGGAGTATAACCGAAATTATCCGGAGCATTAGGATCGGCACCCGCCGAAAGAAGTAACCTTGCAACATCACAAGCTCGAGCTCCCCTTACTATAGCTCCATGTAAAGGAGTTCTACCATCGATGTCTCGAGCTCTAACATCAGCACATCGACTAACTAACATTTCGACTACTTCCAACGATTGAGCTAAAGTTGCTGTAATGAAAATGAATTACTATTAATTGACAAAATTAAAATAAGTCGAGTTGAATTAAGTACTGCCTTTCGGCTTCATTCAGGGCACATTTCACTGAATAGCTTTTTTTTTTGATAAAATTGAAGAATTGTCACAATTTGGTGACATATGTAATACCGTAAAAGAGGTGTACCACATAATGTCTGAATGCTCACGTAACCGAACACAAAGCCTAGCACTGAAGAATAAAATAAATGTCTCATTAAGATCTGTGGGTGTATGTAATGCCATCCTTGCTTTCCCGACGTCCAAGGAAGCATGAATGCTTTACAGGCTGGTTATGGTTAGAATGAAGAACCGGTAAACTTGATTGTTTATGTTTTTTTATTATTCTTTTGTTGTTAATCACTGGAATGACATGATCAATTTGTGACCAAACCCCAATCATAAATAAAGATTTAAAATAGGTATTATTAAAAAGATTTGTTCTGTTGTTATCCTCTGGGTATAATTTATAACATACCAAGATGTAGAGGTGTTTGTCCTCTGAAGTTTGGCCAATCAATATGTGCGCCGTGATCGAGTAGTAATCGGGCGCATTCAGCATGACCATCTTCCGCAGCGAGATGCAATGCCGTCGCTCGGCCAGGGCCAAATGCTGCACGTACGTCAGCACCGGCGTCCAGTAATAACTTTGTACATAAAGCAGATCCTAATGACGCTGCCACATGTAATGGGGTTTCTGTAAATACCTACAAAAATAAATAGTAGCTCTTTAGCAAATTTGTACTGAGGAAGTTCTGTTTATGTTTATATTGAGAACATTGAATCGTTTGTGTATAATGTATGATTTAATGTCTGGTTTATATCTGGTAAAACCGTATCCCACCTGCGGTGTGTCAGGGCTTGCTCCGAATTCTAACAATTCCTTCACAACTTCCGGTGCGTCACTGAGTACAGCGTAGTGCAAGGGAGAACGTTCACTCAGACCAGCGTTTACATCAGCCCCGTGGGCTAATAACACCTGAAACATAATGTCGCAAACAGTTTTATTAATCACTAGCCTCTGCCCGCGACTTCGTTCCCTTGGAACAGTAAATTTGGGCTAACGCTAACCTGCAGCGAGGAAGCTCTCAAGAGGGAAAAAAACGATTTCGAAATATTCTTAATTGGTGCACCGCTCCTATTGGTTTTAGCGTGATGATATATAGCCTATAATCTTCCTCAATAAATGAGCTATATAGCACCGAAATATTTTTTTAAATCAGACCAGTAGTTACTGAGATTATCCCCTACAACGTCACGAACTTTAGCTCTTTATAATATTAAGTATAGAAGTATAGACTAGTCTTCTTCCGATACTTAGTCCGGTGAAGCTGCGAAGGCCCTAAATAAGGCCAATAGCGTAGTCAGTTCGAGAAAAAAAAACTTTTTCCGATACTTTGTCTATGTGTATTTGGGATGAAATCTAGCTTATGTTTTGCTCCAAGTTATAAGCTAGCTCTTTGCCAATTGTCAATGCGATCGGCTTAGAGATTTAATTGTGTAAGTTACAAGCAGACATTTTTATACTTATTATATCAGTGTGGATGTGATAAAGGCACAAAAGTAGATTTTTCATATCTTTATTTTTTTAAAATCTGTTTACCTTGACGCAAGCCAAACTTTTCGCACTTGCGGCGCAATGAAGTGGAGTTGCTTTTGTTTCTGTGGACGAATCCCATCTGTTGGGATGAGCCCCATGTTCTAATAACAATTTCACACATTCTTCACTACCAACCAAGCAACTGAGATGTAAACAAGTTCTGAAAAGCATTATAAATAATAATCTCAGGGCTGTGAAACAAACCGCGAAAAACAGATACTGTGGTAGTTACAATGTTTTCATGGAAACGATATTATAAATAGATATCCAGTTCATTTAATATTGATTGTATATCGTGATTATTCGAGCCCAACGTAAAAAAAAAAACAATTGCGATCTTAACTCCAGTACTGATAATTCCTGCAATTAGGTAATTAAAATAAATGTTAAATTTTCGGTAAATCTATTTCGTACTTTCATAATTAAATTAAGCTTTAGTCCCAATTTGTATACGCAAGGTGAAAAACATTTAATGAAATTCGTTTACAAGTTTACAACGAAAAAAAAAAATTTTTTTTTTCAAGTGTCTTATGCATATATTTTAGTGTATCATGTTTTAAAAGACCACTGAAATACTAAGTTCTAGAAAAAAATTTAAGAGTATTTTTGACATTTTCGAGTGACTTCTGAAGCTCTCAATATTAATATTAACGCCCTTTTATCTTTTCTTCAAGTTGACATACTAAGGAATATAAATAAGCCTTGAGGGATCCAAAAAATCACTATTAAAATGTAATTGACAAAAAATAACTTTTTTCCACGATTTTGGAAATGTTTTAAAACTTTGAGATCCTCTTAACTTTTTTGAGGTGCGCTTTGAAATGGCCTCTTAGAACATGATAAACTAACACATTTTCATGAGAGACTAAAAAAATTGTTTTTTTTTATCAACTATTGCATACTATAGTATTTTACTAAACTCAACACAACAGCACAGAAATTACGCTAAACTATGATAGAAACACAAACTGATCTATTTACTAAATGTGAAATTAAAATTAATAAAAAATTCTTCTGTTCTAATTAAAATGTTTCAAATATATAAGGGTAAATTAAACTCAATATACCTTCCCGAATCATCGGTTACATCAGGATCTACCCCCATTTTTAGCAATCTCGACAGCAATGTACTTCTACCGAGCCAGCTAGCCAATAATGCTGCCGTCCGCATACCAATTCCACCGTCGAATTGTGAAGCAAACGACAGCACCTCATCATATTGCCCAGTTTCCACCAGCCCGGATACTTCTTCATAGTGTGAAAGATGACGTAACGTATATTGAATTTCATCTGAAGATAATAATCAAAACTCAGTTACAGGTTCCGATAATTGTAGAGCAGTAGCGATAAATCTTTAAATATTCAATCCAGATAAAATTATTAAAAAAAAAACTAACCAAGTTCCCAAATATCTTTTGAAGGTTTAACCCTTAGTCTTTCAGCAAGATCAACGCCATGAGCTGATTCATCACTTGATATGTACCCCGCTTCGACATCGTCTTCTGTGTCCTCAGGAACCTGACTCATTCCAACATACCATCGTGCACTGCCTTCCCGGCCCGCCTACACAATGTAATTCAACAACATATTTATAAACACTCTTAAAAGCTGTGAAGAAAAATCATATATCACACGTGCATTCTGTTTATTGAGATCTTTACAGCTACATTGGATACTAAATTATATGTTTCATAATTTATAATAAAATTCGCCACCTTTTTCTTTTTATCATTATTTTTCGTTGTGTTTTTGACCGGTACGTTACGAGACCGTTGCGCGTGAGTGCGTATCATAACGCGTGGCTAGCGCTTTACTGAAATCTTAAAGGCACTGAATTCCCTTTCAGTTATCTCCGGCGATAGATCGAGACAACAAATCCTATCGGCTCATAAAACTAACAACACGTCGTAAATAGTATTATGAGATACTTTAATTTTTACTAATGTAGTGAATACTAGTTATAAAATATTTATTATTCTCTCGTATTCAGATTACCTTCAATTGGAGAAACATTTCCGTCACGACATAGCTATTTTAAGAGTTTGATAGTGTCGCGCTAACGAAAAGAAACCCACGCAATTTGTTTTTAAAATGTTACGATACAATATATCGTTTAATTTATATAGGCTTTAATCAATATTGAAAAATTTATTTAAAGAATATAGATTTATATAAAAAGAAAATATCATCACCGATGATTCTTTCTTATGAAAGGCATGTTAAATCCTAGACAGAGTAGTTTGATACAAACGCAAATAATTTCTGTAGAACTATTTATACTTCATAGTTTGAACATTTCATTATTGTTAAACTCTTAATTATTCAGTCGGATAATCTCTTTGACATTGACCAAAATATAATATATTGACATATACAACAAGAATAACTTCTGCCTTCACGTTATTCAGTGTAGTTATAAGTAAACTTTGTTGGAGCAACTTTTCAATAATAAGCGAACGTTCATAGAAAATAATTCACAATGCGTGTTAAACGTAGAGAACTATAATTATGACGTAATCATCAATAGCGAGTCGAACTGTTTCATGATCCCAATAATTTTCAAGAATGCTGAGGCTAAATCTAGTATACCGTAAAATGGCCAAGGCCATCTCTTTATGAATGGTGCAGAACGATCAAATAAAATGTTCCGAATTAGCAAAACCACAAACTGCACTGCAGAATAATGTTTTGCAAAAGTTTTTAATGTTCATCGTAGTTACATATATATTTAGTTTTATAAACACTTCTCTAGATTTTTATAGGTGTTTGTTTCTTAGAAAAATGTACTACTATTAAATGTACTATTTTCTTCTATACAATAATATGACATCCAAACTTTTTGCATAATATACGCACAAGGACTGTCCTGTATCATTTATACAGGCTGAAAGTTTAGACAGTAGCAATATTTATGGAGGATACCCTACATTCGAATCTCGTCCTAAATCAATTTAAAAAATAGGTCCTTAATATTTGACTTAATTATCTAGAGAAATACAAAAATTATACGCAATCCTCTACGCCTCTATAGTATAGTGTCAATGACGTCACTTTCACTTGAAACTGAACGAGGGAACTTCATGAACAAAAGAAGAGGGTTTATTGTCCGTTTTATTATCGAAGGTTATTATCTCCGAGTGCCTCTTACAGCTTTCTGCACCGTTCATTGCACCTAGACTTATTAACGATTGTGGTTATACTTTTGAAATTACTTTTGATTTTTAATTGAACTTTTGAAATTCTTTATTAATATTTGTTTTTATGTCATTATTTTATCCTAGAATACTGCGAGTGTTTAACTTGGTATAGATAAATGCGTTACATTAATCAATTTACAATTCGTTCAAACAAACTTAAGAGAGAATCGTGTTTAGTAAGCTCATTACATAGTTAAGAAAAAGGTCATGTTCCGAATAAGACTTGGAAATAAGATTTGGATCTCATTATTTCGTTTTAAACGAGAGCACTGCGTACTGTTTGGAAATTAGCATCAAAAAACAAAATACATTTCGTGCGCGATTGTAGTCTGGTATTTTTATTAATCATCCAGGTATCTATATTTATTGAAGTGTGTTCTCAGTAATGTAAAGTTTACATCACGTCTTACATTCTATTTCGGCTTTTGTTTAGAGATACGTCCCGCCGACGGGTTTCGCGTTAACATTTTTCTCAAAACATTCATCACGCAGATCTGGTCATATCCTTTGATTCTCTGCAATACACGTATTCTATATTTTATGACTGAATGGAAATTGATCTTGAATAATAAAATTTTAATAAACATAATGACGAGTTCAATAAAGACTACTTTAAAAAAGACAATAACGTACTTGAGCATAATTAGATCTAGTTTAGGATTGTAATAAACCCACAGATTCTGAACCATTATACATTTCCTTTTCGATTTTAAGGAGTTTCTTGATGTGTCTTTGAAATCTAAAATACAATCCTAATGAAATAAGACCTCCTTAACAATATCTCTTTTCTATTCAAATAAAATAATTTTCCGAATTGGTTTCGAATGACGTAGTCCTGAGTTAACAAATATAAAAAAATACAGCCGAATTTAGACATTTTTTAATTGGGTCAATCAAATTTAATTATTGTCAGATATGAAGCAACAGTTAGTACCTATTGTAATGTAAATATTTAGAAACATAAGTATCATATCGATATATTGTTTGTGCGAATTAGCAAAATAATAATGGGCAATATTTTAGTACGAGATAATTTAAATAATTCAAATATTAATTATATATACTTACGTTGGAAAGATTAACGGACTATCGACTCTTTGAGAATCTTAACACCGTCGATATATCATTAATTTGACATTAGGTCATAAAGAGTGTTATTTACAAAAAAGTTCAATACGTATTAAATACTCGCTTTAAAAAGGTTTCGTAGTAAATGCACTGCGCTCGCCAGAGGCAAGTTCGCGTTATCCTTTTTTTTTAAAGTGTAACCTAACCTAACCAAAGCGAGACAAAACAGCAAGATGGCGAACATTCAGCGAGCGCGGTGCATTTAAAATGTAACCTTTTTAAAGCAAGTATTCAATACATATTTAACTTTTTTGTAATAACACCGATTGTTTCTAAGTTAGTTGTATGTTAAATTTACATTTACTAACCGATGATAATACTGTTTCTTTTATAGCTTTGTTCAACATTATTTGCATACAGGAAAACAATTGTTCCAAGATTCCCTTATTTTATCTTGCGCATCCATGATCAATGTATTTTGAGCTGCCACTCTGTTATTGTAATAGATACAATATTTCAATATATCAGAATAAGATAAAATATTGATATATTGCGTATATCAGTTCAACTTATTCCTAACATCCTTTATTATATCATAACATCTGAAAACCATAAAAAAAATGTCCTAATCAATGTTAAATACATTGTTGTAATGGTAATTGATAACGTTGCCCAAATGCAAGACCAAGACGAGACTTAGCTTAGTTTTGGTATTGCGTCAATACATCTGATTTTGGTTTTGGTTTTGCAATATTTCCTTAAGGTTCAAATTCGACTTAATGGCAAGGTCGCGAGAGTCTTGGAAGCCCAGTCTCGTCTTGCGCAAGCCTGGCAGGGTCAGTCTTGGTATTGGTCTTGCTAAAATTCGCGTTGCCCAAATGCAAGATCAAGACGAGGTTTGACTTGATCTTGGTATTGGTCTTGCCTCAATACATTTGATTTTGGTTTTGCTCTTGTAGCAAGAGTTGCAATACTTTCAATAAGGTTCAAATTCGACTTAAATGCAAGACCACAAGAGTCTTTCTTGCAGGCCCAGTCTCGTCGTGCACAAGTCTTTGGTCAGTCTTGATATTGGTCTTGCCAAAATTTGCGTTGCAAAAATACAAGACCAAGACCGATTTTGGGCAACACTACTAACTGACTATTGTTTCACAATAACAAGTTTGAATCAATTTCTAAGTTTATATAATTGCGAAATCGTTTACCATCTTATTAGATCATGAATGAAATAGACTTTCTGTGACGCACCTTAAAGAAATTACGTCGCAATACCCATAAATTTTTAAGTCTTTCGACAACGACGTATTTATATATTCGAATACGCAATATTTTGTTGATAAATTGAGTTGCCTAGTTTCGGGTCGGCGGATGTTATAAATGGCTATCTAAATTCGTATTCTAAGATATCTATAACATTATTTCCAATAGAAATGTAACTATGTATGAATACTCCATATCAAAAGATATGTACAAACTTCCATTTTTTGATACTTTTGCCATTATTCTTTTAACCAATTGCTTGCAAAATAATATTAATTCGTTGATATTTTTTTTATTTGTTTCTACAAGTACATTTTTATATATTTAATATGCGTATTTCATTATTTTTCTATTCTCGGTCGACATAAAATTATTTATCACGAGCATATACACTTATACGGGTTTCTAATATATGAACATAACAAAATACAACTTAATTCTTAGAAAACGATTAAGAGTAACGAAAAGAATAAATAAGAGATTGAATATACAAAGATAACGATTTGTAATCATGTAGATGATGTAATGCAATATGTAAAGATTGTAAATATAAGGGATGGTCCATTCATTACGTTGGCAGTTTGAGTTTAATTTTGAACCCTACTCCTTTCCATCGTCTTTTGAAACAATTAAACATATTTGATATATTGATATTATGATGTATTTTAATAGTAATACTTCATCATTAATGCTGATAGTGAGTTTACTACAAATGTTCTATGAAATGAGATGACAAAGATCCCCGAATAACACGTGACACTTTGTTGTTTTAGGTTGAGAAATCACTAGCTTCTACAGTATTCGACATTATTTATGGCCTTACATTATTTTTTAATAAGAACGCTATTCGTATATACCTATTTAATATCGTATCTTCTCAAAATACAACGTTCAGGAGTTTTGGAGAGATTTTGCTAAACCGGGAAGGGTTTATTGAGATCATGTAATTAATGGATGAATAGAAGAATATTCTATCCGGGATACTACTTTGATTATCTCCATCGACCGCGTTAACCCGACGTGCCCCCATTTATCCGTAAGTGCCCGGATATTATCAAACATAAAAATTGCGGTGAGCTTCATTCGCAGTAGTAGTAAGAAAACTTCCTTTGATGTAAGCCGCTCAGAATAACATGAACTCAATTATAATGAAATATTGCTTCATTCTATTTAGACTGCATGTGAAAATATTCTATTAGTTACTTTGCCTTATAGTTTATGATATATTACTATACGAAATCTTCGAATATGTTTATCAGTCTTTAATTCGTTTTTTATATATGTGAGACATCTATAGGCGGAGGGTAAACCTGAATATTGGCGTGGCGACGCAATACACGAACGTTGCACTTTTAACGAAATATTAAAAAAAAAAAAATTGCAACCCTATCTTGTAGGCCTCTTGTTCTACTAGAGTTACGCGGCATGCGCCGACGACCTTGCACCCTTTGATAAATGTCGACAAACACACCGCGCCAGCGCCTTGTTGTATTTTTGTATTTAATAGAAATGAATAATTATGTAATAAAATAACTAAACAGTTATTATTTTATGGAACTAATTTGTAATTTTTTTAGCTTTATCTTATAACTGATTCCTATCGTAATCTGTTCTTTCATGCATATAACTTAATACAAAACAATTTTGATGTTTCACATTTACCAGACGTCCCGTGATGGCTCAATTTTGTTTCATGTTACCTGTCATATTACCTGTATGTATACATATTTAAAAATTATTACCCTATCGGTGTTTCTAAGAGCATGTATAGTTCATGAAAAATCAATAGTAAATGTGACTAAAATGCTTGGACACATCACATGACGTCAGAGTAATAAGTGCACCCGTGTGAAGGCGGGGTGGTTCATTAGTTTATTCATAAAGTTAGAAGAGACAGTATAACCCTAAATAGCGTTTTATTAAATTATTAATTGTTACTCTCTCATACCTACTTAAATATATAGTTATTAATTAAATACATTTCTTCTAGGAATAAATATAGCACTTATAATAAAGCAAACTGAAGAAACACATTCTTGAAGACATTTCTACATTATTTCGAAAGAATTTCATCAATACTATTACTATTTTTACCAATACATCTTCCTCTCCACCGACGGTGAACATAAAACTCGTAGAGTAAATAATTTCTAAGAGCGGCCACACATCTTGTAACAAGTGTACACAAATTTTTTTCTAGTCTTGACACTTATCGTTGGTTTATTTAATTAAAGTCGGGCACTCGGTTTAAGTATAGCACTCAGCCACTGCACCGGTTGTACTGTCGGATTATACGTAAAACGTAAATAAACTCTCCAGAACTAATAATTGTACCATAATTATAACACATCTGTTTGGTGTGAAATACTTCAAAGATTACATAGTACTATTTTTGCCCTGTTTCTTTTTTTTTGAAAGATTTTTCTCTGGCGTTATCTTCTAAAGACTTTCGAATGGATATAATAAAAAGAAACGTATGATATTCTCATCTATTTTATCAATAGTTCAAAATAACTGCGATTCCAATTACAAAACATTTATATTTAGACTAGCGGGCCGGACAGACGTTGTCTTGCTTTGATAATTTAAAAAAGCCAACCGCAGCGCCACCTACCGGGTCCTATTGTAAATCTATCCCATTCTCGGATCCTCTGGAACACGCACACAAAATTTCATGACAATCGGTCCAACCGTTTAGGAAGAGTTCAGTGACATACACGTATAGAAGTAAATGATATACAAAGATAAGGAAAATTTTAAAGAAAATTCATATTCTGCAGTGCAGTAAGGGATGAGGAATTTAAGTTATATTGTCTAACGATTTTTGTGTTTTGTGTTCTAATGACTCTGTGTTTGGACACTGTGTCGATCGACATAGGTTCCAATCTTTGCGTATAAACCAGTGCTTTCGCCAGTGGAAAACAAATGCAACCATATAATTAGTAGCTTATTTCTATGCCCGCCAGGCCAGCTATCACTCACATTCTCAAGCTTAAATCTATTGCCAAGCATCTATATGTGTGTTGTAGCAGCTGCATATCCATGCAGTCCGGTGAAGCTGTTAACACCATGCTAGGTCAATATCGGAGTCAGTTCAAAAAGTTAAGATCGGATGAAATTGTGGTTAAAAGTTAAAACCTATGAAATATAAAACTATCTATTGTTTTTAATTAGTGCTAGCTAATGCCGTCGGTTTCATTCCTGTGAATATGATTTTCTCGTATCTTGAAAATTACATGTTTTATATAGATTAATAATGGACCATCTTTTATTTATATCATAGTGATTTTTTTCATTACTATTTACTTGATATTTGTACGTGAAGTAACTTTCTGTTACATGTTATGATTACTGCTAACTAATACAAAAAGGGTATAAGTAACCTAGTTAATATCCAACGGAGACTGGCTATGGATAGATTGTCTCTCGCCATTGTTTTGGAGTGTACCGTGGTTACCTTGACCTTGTACAAACACTTTGTGCTATAATAAATAGATAAAAGTTCAAGATAAACAATAATATGTTTTAATTATTTATATATGCATAAATCTGCATTTTAAACGGTTAAGAAGTATATCTTCTATCATATCCTTGAGAAATGTTATTAAATAATTCTTGAAGAAAATTAGCTGGACAGTTGCAATCGAATCCTTCTCAATTACAGATCGGTGCTGATGGCGCGAACTCAGCTGTACGACGTGCCATGGGTGTGCAGTATTTATCATGGAATTATAATCAGATGGGAGTGGTGGCCACGTTACAATTAGCCGAGGTGAAAACAATACAAACCTTGGCAGCATTGCCAAATGTTTACACTATGGTCACATTAATTTTACATGTTTATTACACACGTGCTGTGATGGTTACGAACTCTAATAATAAAATGACTATGACATGGATGTTTTAAACTGTTTATTTAAGAAATCAGAACCTTTACTGTGTTCAATGCCCAACATTTATCAATGTGGCAAAAAAACCGTCTTGCGGCAAGTTCGAAACAATATATACCGATATGGGAGGTATTTCACCACAGTTCTGAGTCTTACTAACCTTTTATTACTAGCCTCAAGATTACGATACTCACAGCTATAGGCTGTAGTAACCAATTAAAATATATTACATGAGTTATTACTTTGTTCATAAATATTTATAATGCCGTGGTCGCCGTCCGGTTTATGATTTTTTCCTG
The DNA here is from genome assembly GCA_014332785.1 of Antheraea mylitta. NCBI lineage: Eukaryota > Metazoa > Arthropoda > Insecta > Lepidoptera > Saturniidae > Antheraea > Antheraea mylitta. The sequence continues at coordinate 1,863,308 of JACEII010000006.1, forward strand.
TTATTTCTGTTTGGTTACCCTCCAATGTCTAGAGCAGAATTGTAATAGAATACAGTGTGTACGGCCCGCTTATGTATCTTTCATAAAGGAGGGTGGAAATCTCTAGAAGGCGAACATCATTCTTCGTGACGAACTGTTTAAATTTGAGTGTTCCTAATACCCACGGTCAATCATAAATCCATTGTATATTTATAGCAATACTTTTTCGTACAGGCGTAAGAATATATTTTAAATTGAGTTGTTTAATACTATTTTTTAAAATTATAATTTATAGGAAAGTGAAAACACGACTGCCTGGCAGAGATGGCTACCGTCTGGCCCTATCGCTCTACTGCCGCTAGACTCGGCTCACAGCTCTCTAGTTTGGTCTAACTGGAATGATAACGCGAAACAGCTTTTACAACTATCCGAAGAGCAATTCGTTGATGCGCTTAATGATGCATTAGTAAGTATTTAACTCTTCTCTAAAATCTCTTAAATTTTCAGTCGTCTTTAAAATTACAATAACTTTTGATAGACTGAACCGATTTTAATGAAACAAAAATTAAATATTACTTGGGGATATGCTTTATGATATTATCGTGAGGCTTTATCGTGAACGTATTACTTTAGCAGTGATGCTTTTTTTTTCTCGAACTGACTACGCTATTGACCTAGCAAGGTCTTAACAGCTTCACCGGACTACTAAGGCGAGCGCTTAAGACACTCAGCCGATTAAGCAGTGATGCGTGTAGATAGACAGACAGACATTTCTAAAAATGATTGAAATGTATTTTATTTCTTATTCCAAGACACCTGCAACAATTTTTTCCACAGAAATCTAAGAAATACTGACAAGTTCATAGGATTATGTTCATAAGGAGACTGTATCAGAAACATCACGTGTCAAATACAAAAAGGACGTAAATGTTTTTTTTAAACTAGGCTGAGAAAATGTTTACAACGCAATTGACAATAAAAAAAATAGTATACGGCCTTTTTTTGAAAAGCGGTATAATAATAAGGAGCCATTCAAGTATTACGTAAGCACTTAAGGGAATGGGGGGTCCTTGATTTGCTTATTTTTGATGACATAGGGGATGGAGGTTTCGGGTAGTAATTATGTTAACAATAGTTTTCTATTAATATCATTATTATGCATCTCAAGGTGGCACACATATTCATATGTTTTATTTAATTTGGTTAATTTTATAAACTATTTATGTTCCGCTTTTTAGTGCCTTATGGGTTTTTGATTGATATTGAAGTCGGTTATTTTTTTTTTTGAAAATTTATTTTATTTTGTTAGTGGAAGCAATACCCTCACAGTAGCGGCGTGGACGCGTGTATGTCGTGGTTCAGCTCGTGTTTACGACGTGTGGGGTTACCGGACGGAGCGGAGAGGCAGCTCCCTCCCTCGGTGAAGGCCATAGTACCGTCCTCGAGAGCCGCCTTCCCTCTCGGCTTCGGACATAGCACTAGATACATAGCACCCGGAGTCGCTCTTATTGGGTGAGTTATCATTAGCCATTGTGTGACCCATTTGTGAAATAAAACTTCTTTACTGTACGCTTGACTTGGGGAGTAAGCTGGTGAATGCGTCACGAGAGCGTTACGAAAACGTGTGATCACCAATTTAATACGAAACCCTTTTAAAGCGAGTATTCAATACGTATTTAACTTTTTTGTAATAACACCGCTATTGTTTTTCTATTTAAACCACGCAATATTAAATGGAACAAAAACAAAAAAAAATCGGTCAAGCACACAGAAAGCAATTCATTTGTGTATATATAGATTATTTCGAATCTTATTTTTTTAGTCTGGGTTAGATAAATTAAAAAAACGAAATAACTGCCAAGTATAGCATAAAATACATAAATTGTTTAATATAGGAATAGATGAATGCACAACTTTTGGCTATATTCCAGTAAAGTGCTGATAACATAAGTGAATATTATTCGCAAGAATACAACACTTAGCATAATGATAAGGTCCATTTCGAACAAAACATACGTTCCATGGGCATTTATTTATATTTACTGAGATTACAACCAAATGAACCAAATGTTGGTGAAGTAGTTTAGTTTGGCGCCGACTCAAAATCATTTAGGTATACTGACATTACTTTAAGAACTTAGTTATTGATATTAATAAAGTAAAAGGTTTATTATTTTTTGCTTTTCAGTTTTTTCGGCGGTTAAATTTTTTGTTAAAAAGTTTTTATTTTATAATTTTTTGTGGCTGTTATCTACTAATTACTACATGCTTAATTTATTTGTAATACACAATTCAGAGACTGAATTATAAATCATCCCCTATTTTCCTACTCTTGGGGTTGTTTTTTCTTGTCAAAGTGTATATGGGACTAACTTCGGGGTATACTCTTTCAAATCAAAGAATAATAATTAAAGTCGGCCTATACTGTCAAAAGTTATGCGAGGTTTTAGATATAATTAGTGAGTGAACAATCAATCATTCTCTATTTTCATACCGTTAGGGTTGCAATTTCTTTCCCAAATTCATCATCATTCAGATCATACATTAAAATAAAATATACGCGTCGAATTGAGAATCTCCTCCGTTTTTTTTCGTCGGTTAAAAATGAATATTTATGTAATAAAATAAATCAACAGTAATTATTATATGAAACAAATTTGTAATACTTTACCTTTTCATTATGCCTAATCTGATTCCTGTCGTAATCTTTTATTTTAGGCATACATTTTTTTTTATTGTAGCACGGCAAAATGACTGCACTATGCCTAATGGTAAGCACAGTGCAATCCAAAGATAACAGCGACCACCGATTGACACACTATCCATCGCTGGTCGCCACTATCATGCCGGCCTGCAAAAATATAACTTAACGACATATAACTTATACAAAACAATTTCGATGTTTCAAATCTGCCAAGCATCCCGCGACGGCTCCATTTTTTTAAGTCCGTTTGGCTAGTTACGGACCTCATGTTAGAAATCTTTGTTCAAGCACCTATAGGTGTGTTCCAGTAAAGGCACTTGAGAGTCATTACCTATTTGGCTTAGCAGTTTTACGACCTTAAAGCTCATCGTCCTTTAAAATTAATTGGGATTTTTTTTATATCATAGGAGGCAAGCGAATAAGTGGATCACTTGATGTTAAGTGCAAGTCGTAAGTGCGTTGCCAATCTCTGTTGTGGGAGGTGGAAGGGAAGAGGAGAGGGGGAAGGTGAGGAGAGGTTGCTCAACTCGAAGTACTTATGAAGTATTTTTTCGTTTATACTAGTGTGTATGTCGTCAGTCTATAAATAAAACAAAACAAATTGTTTTCATAAAGAAATAATACAGCTTTAATAAATATATCAGAGATGCAGCACATCGGGTACATCCGTTGGCGGGACAAGGGGTCAACCTCGGTTTCGGTGATGTGAAAGAATTAGCCCACCTCTTATCAGACGCTATATACGCCGGTTTAGATATCAGTAAGTATATCTGCACTAATATGTTCTTAAATTACACGTTGTCTAATATTCTAATTACACTGATAATTTTTCATGCCTGTCGTTGATATTAAGCTACAATATTATCCCAACTTAAAGTTAAGTTTAAAGATGGTAGAGCCACGGTGATACTATTACTCGTTTCAGTATGAATGGGTCGGCTCGACCGGGGTAGTACCAGCCGACCCACAGAAAAACCGACGTGAAGTAATAGCGTTTGCATTGTTGCGTTTCGTACGGTCAGTGAGAGCGCCGGAGGCTCACTTTCCTTCCTTTTCCCTCTCCCCTCTCCCCTCTTCTCCCCTGGCGTTGTTAGTGTTTAGACGGCGGTGATCGCTTACCATCAGGTGACCTGCCTATTCCTTTGCCTCCTATGATAAAAAAAAGTTATAAGAAGATATGACATTTTAAGTTGTTATAATATATTTTATTTTGTTATAAATAAATTTCAAGAGTGACCATTGAACTTGGCACCCATTTAGATCTCACTTCTTTTGTTGTTGAAGTCAGAACCAAGTCATATATCATAATACTAGCCTCTGCCCGCGACTTCGTTCGTGTGGAATAGATACTTTGGGCTAACGCTAACACGCAGCGGAAGCTCTCAAGAGGAAAAAAAAAAACGAGTTTTATACATTCTTCTTTGGTGCTCTGCTCCTATTGGTCTTAGCGTGATGATATATAGCTTATAACCATCCCCGATAAATGAACTATATAACATTGAAAGAATTTTTTAAATCAAACCAGTATTTCCTGAGATTACTCCCTACAACGTCACAAACTCACAAACTTTACCTCTTTATAATATCAGTATAGATTAAACTTGGCTGTCATTTCACATTTATGTTTTTGATGGGATTTTCCTTTTATAAAATCTAATTGACACTGTTTCAATAGGCTTCTTAACAAACGTCATAATTAAACAAATTAATTCGTATATTTTTCAGCTCACCCAAATTGGATGGGGAAGTATGAGAGTGAGAGACAAAAACATAACGTTCCAACTCAATTAGGGATAGACGCTTTATACCGCTTGTATAGCGTTGATCTGCCACCAGTCGTTCTTATGAGAAGCCTCGGAGTACAGTTCACCAACGCCATGCAGCCACTTAAGGTAAACAGAATTATTATAAAAACAATATCATATTAAATTAGAAAAAAATAATTAAAAATTGACCTATGAAAATACTATTACATTTTAAGTACAGTATAATCTCACTAATGCGGCACTTCCATAGATCGGCACGTCCAATAATTTCGGCAATCATTCTTCGCAACATGCGAGAAAAGGTTTTTTTTTTAATTCTTTCCGATTTACATGTTGTGTTTTTGAATCATGCAATTTTAATTGTATGATTCAAAAATGAACACATGTATAGCTTAGCATAGTTTAGCTAGGTCAGATCGGGTTATTTCCGGTAACAGCCCAAGCCGAGGTGTGCCGTGCACCCTTGAGCATGTTACTTAAACAAAATCAGCTGAGTGCTTTAAGCGCTCGCCTTAGTAGTCCGGTGAAGCTGTGAAGGCCTAGTAAGAACAATAGCGTAGTCAGTTCGAGAAAAAAAAAAGTTTTTTTTTTTAAGTATATATATATATAGTGTGTCTGTATATGTATGTCATGTAGTTAACTTAGGTCAGCTCAGATAGATCGCGAATTACACGTATCAGGCAACAGCTCAAGTCAAGGTGTGCCGTGCACCCTTGAGCTAGTTGCCCAAATAGAATCGGCTGAGTGCCGCAAGCACCCGCCTTAGTAGTCCGCTGAAGCTGTTAAGACCTTGCTGGGTCAATAGCGTAGTCAGTTCGAAAAAAAAAAAAAAGTTTTTTTTAAGCAAGTACTACAAGACTACAAGTAGGTGGTTGAGCCACGCTGATGCTATAAGTGGTTTCAGCATGAATGGGTTGGCTTGTCCGGAGTAGTACCACCCGACACACAGAAATCCGACGTCAAGTAACAGTGCTTGCATTGGTGCGTTTCGTTCGGTCAGTGAGAGCGTCGGAAGTTCATGCCCCCATCCCCTTCCTCTCCGTTCCTTTTCCCTTCTCCCCAAACACAGGCTGGCAACGCAATTGCGACTCCCTTGGTGTTGCTAGTGTCTATGGACTGTGGTGAACACTTAACATCACCTGTTCGTTTGCTTCCTATGTAATAAAAAAAACTAGTTATTAAACCACTTTATATTATTTTGAAATGATTAACCCTAAAATAGTTTTTAGCGTTATCTAAACCAGTAATGTCATGATTCTTAAATTTTTATTATGTCACCTTATATTCGTGTAATACTGGTGACATTTTACGTAATACAAATTGGTTATTATGCACGAACCGATTAAAAGTATATGAATTCGGGAATGTAGCAAAAATCATCTCGAAAGTTCTAACAGTAGGGCCGCCATCTTTGTTCACAAAACAATAAGCCACTGCATATTATATTTATAGATTATATATTCATTAGTAACAATAATTTGTAATGAAGAGGATGAGTTAAATGAGAAGAACGAATTCTCTGCTTACTTAACGACCTCTATAATAGATTTTTAAATTACATTTAATGAATTTTATAATATAGTAAAATATCTTAAGAATAATTTTATAAAACAAAGTAAGGATAGTAACAAAAAATACGTTTTGCAATTTCATTATTAAAATAATTTTGTAAATAGATAAATGAGATTTAACTGGCCCTATGAGATTCCATTTATCCAATTTTCACTGTTTTATACATGTATTATATTAATAGCCCTATGTAGATGACTATTACGATTATACGATTTTATATTTACAACTTATACATGTATTAGTCGCAATTTTGGTTATTTTTAATTAAAGTGTAAGTTTCAAAAATTCAGTATCTCAACTCAGCTCTCCGGGCACATTCTTGATAGTTTAATGTTTGCCCGCCAAAACTTACAAAAGGTAGATTTAGTAAAAGATTAGCTTTATTTTCATATACATAAACTAATAACAAGTTGGCCATCCCATTGTCCCAGCAGTACAACTACATAAGAGACTGACATAAATATATTATCATAAACTAGCTGTGCCCGCGACTTCATCCACATGGAACCCTTTGTAAAAACAGTGATTAATAAAATCATCTGAATGTATTAAGTCCATTTAGGGAGTTTTTGGCGGGATCTTAGTCTGTCATGTAGTGAATTTTATATTTTATTCATAATCTTGTGTTATTCGATTCTATATTTTGTAAATTTGGTGGTGTTTAACGTAATATAGTTAGTTTATTGTGCATAACTGAAGTGAATGGAAAATAATACGAGCATGAAATTCTGAGATGCCCCAAAAACTCCCAGGAAGGTTCTAACAAGGAATCCACCATCTTGTTAGAATATTGACTCACGCCTAATATTGAAGTGATCGCACGACCCTTGTAATATTATTGACTACTCGGCAAAGGCAGTAATAATCTAAAAGATTGATTGCCAAAAGTAAAGTGAAAAATAAATTCATTTACTTATCTACTTTTCCTACTTAACTCGAGCTGTCATTCAAATTAAATATTTTTTCATAAAATGAACCGATTATTATTACTCGAGGATATGCTCTATGATTTTCTTATTGATATTTTATTGTGAACGCACTAATTTAGCATTGATGCGTGTTCAAACAAACAGACGGGTAATTCTAAAAATGATTGACATGTTTTTAATGCTCATTCCTAGACATCTGCAACAGTTTTTTCACTAAAATTGATTTTTTTTTTCGAAATGAAAACGCTGTTGACCTCGAAAGGTATTTACAGCTTCACTGAACTACTAGTACTAAAATGGATAAAGTATAGAGACGTTAGATTTACATTTTTATGTGTATAGGTGTAAAATAATAATATTATCACAGGATATATATTTATATTATGCAGTTATTATGAGTAGATATATTTTATCGCTAAACCATTTCCTTTTATTAACAGAATCTCATATTAGAATGCCTTAATAAATAAGTAATGTAATTAAAATTATTGTTTCAGAAAATGATCATGGCGCGTGCAGCAACATAATGCAAATTTCGATCGCTTAATTTAATTGTAAAATGTCATGAATTCAATTCATAAATACTAGAGTTATTCTGTTACGTGTTTCATATTTTATATAACCTTGTCTTTTGTGTGGCAATAAATATTTAAACTATCTTTTACATGTATGCTAAGTTATAATGAGAGTCATTTTATTTATTTACCAAGTTCTTATTTTTACCTCGTATCTTTTATTTTAATTTATATTGTGTCACAAAATAAGATACGAATTTAGAAAAAAAATACAGAAAAATTCAATATCATTTGAATCATTCAAGATAATTTAATGGTAATATTATGCCCTTAAGGGTATAATAATATTTATCAGGTACATGTCGCTGTGGACATTTGTATCCGAGATCAGTCTTTTTTTAATCCTAGATAATTTTTCACAACATAAGTTTTTAAATGATATTTCTATAAATGTAAGGAAAAAGTATTAAAGAAAATGAAGAAATATAGCATCTGCACATCTTTCAAGACTTGTATCGGAAGATATATATCTGCAGACCTTAAAATATATGAACTGTCAAACCATTAACATAGATAATCTAATTTTAGTAATAGCACTTGAAAGCGTTTTTCATAATAATGAATTGCCAACGGAGATAAAGTATTAAAAAATTCGTCATATTTAGACCTATTTATAAATTTACTCTAAAAGATTTCTGTCCGCTTCGTTGGACATTAAAAATAGCATAGGTGAACTGAATCCAAAAAATAAGTAGCTCAGAACAACTGTTGAGAAACGGTCATCCAAAAGAGCGAGATATACACAGAACAAAAAAATATTAAAAGAGCCTTCATTAGTATTATCTTTACGGAACCAATTAGGATTAAAAGTACACTCTTGAGTTTGCCTTGGCTAGCCTTTGCTAAACATGACTTTTTTACGAGCAATTAAGATTATTGCTTTCTAAAAATATGCCTCTTTTCTGTGGGATTCTGTTTCAAGTCCGACTTTTTTTTACAAGGCAAATTAATAAATAATATTCCGAGGTTGTGGTAAATATTTAAAAAAAAAGTTACAATATAGGAAAGAAAACGCCACATGCAGGTCGCGAGCCGTGGTTTGCCGACCATTAGCCTAGAACAATCTACCAAAACTATTTTAGTCCTCTGCCAATACGTCCAGTAGTTTTGACGTGGTTGAGCCTCAGAGGAACATTTCTTTCATTATATATAGATTGTAAATACTGTATTATTACAATTTTTAACACGTTTAGGTATATTGTTCATATTAAAACTATAATTTTTATTTCGTATATACCTATAAGAGATGTTTATAGTAATAAGTTACGCTTAAAGGACTTATATGCAATGGTTTTAATAAAAGGAATATCTCTTTTTTCCGGCAACCCTGTATTTCGTAATAAGAATATTTGTTTCTCTCTCTGGGCGTGGCGAAAATCTTTATTGATTTCTCATTATAACTGTCTGTGGTTTTATAACCATGTCGATAGAATGACTATATGCGCAGAAATGACGAAGGCACATAAAAGGTAGTCCGGTGAAGCACCGTTAAGCAACACCGTAGTTAGCTGGAAAGGGACGAAAAAATACATTCCAATCGACCATTACAGAGACAACTTCTACTTTCATCTAAAATTCATACATAGTGTCCTCTTACTGGTCTATATAGCATAAATAGCATTGTTCTTATATCAAATTTTGTTAAGTTTATTACTTTTTTCAAACTGGTGTACAGAATATCTCGTAATCTACTAAACCGATAAACAATTTGCACCACTTATTGTTATAATATGAAGTAGATATATAGCTAAAGCATGATGTAGGATTTTTTTTTTATTTCGATATTTAAAAAATCTCATTTAAATCACAACGATCTTGCAATATACGACAGTAGATATTTAGTTGTATTATATTTGGTATTGAATTCAATTAAATGCGCATATGAATTACTAATAAATTCTAATATATCTTAGTAAACTAATGATGATTATCGTTAATAATGATTGTTACCTTTTGAATAATTTTAATTGACAACTTTATATAAATACCATTTCTAAATTAATAAACCTCAAATAAAAGAAACAAATATGAATTTACTTTGAAAATGTAATGATTACTGTCATTACTAATTATAGCAATTACTACTTTTTTTAAGTTTATTTTTGGCAATTAATCTTTCAGATTATTACTGCCATTGTCACGTAGTCAACAATATTACAAGCGTCGTGCGATCATTTCAATATTATTTTATATATTATATTAACAAGATGGTGGATCCCTTCCAGGGAGTTTTTGTGGCATCTCAGAATTTCATGCTCCGTGGTATTATTTTCCATTCACTTCACTTATGCAAAAGAAAGTAACTGTATTACGTAAAACACCACCAAATTTACACAATATAGAGTCAAATAACACAAGATTATGAATAAAATATAAAATCCACTACATGCCAGACTAAAATCCCGTCAAAAACTCAATTACTACTTATCGCAACATAATTAACAACAGGCAATTTTATAAATTTGGGCTGATTATTTTTTTTAATAAGAGAGATGTGAAGATTCCTTCATCTTTATACACATAGATACAGAAAGTGTTAGATTTTTTTTTTCATTAATTATACTCGACAGTACAGTCCCATTTTCATTATTTACTCACATTAAAAATACGTATAGGTATTAATATAAATAACGTTCAAAAGCAAAAATATGTGTGTTGAAAATGGAGACCATTATTTTATATTTTTGACATAATAATATCAATAAACAAATTAGCTAATGAAAATGTTATTCATAAGTTACATAGGAAAAAATACTTAAAAGTTACCTATTGTCGTTAAGAAATTTAATTAGAAAAATTAAAATAGCATTTTTTATACCTAATACAAAGAAATACCTAATTACAAAAGATTAAATTTTAAAGTAATATCTATTAAAACAAACAAAATATAGTTTCCAAGACAGTAATATATTTCGAGGTAAACAATTCTTTGAACTCAAAATTATTACAAAAGCGGACTCGCCAGGTAGATTTTCTGTTGTATTATGATGTTTTTATTTGAAATAGAGGATACCCTGTTTGGGCCTTTCACATTGTTATTAAAACCAGTTTGGAAAAGAACAAGGTACACAGAGTAGTTAATTATAAGATTTATATCATGTCTTGTATTTTTTTATATATGCAAATCATGACGTGTTTCGTTGTTATGTTACAAATATTGGTGTTACAGCGAGTTTATTTTCATTAACAAATTATAAAATTTTAATTTGTTTAGACATTCAGATTTCAAGTGTCAAAAGCGGATTATTTAGAAGTGATGTGTTCGTGTAGTAATCTCGCATTTTAACTAGCCACTGCCCGCGACTTTGTTCGCGTGAAATAATTCCTTTGCGTTAACGCTAAAAAAACTATTTTTAAATATTATTCATTGGTGTTCCGCACCTATTGGTCTTAGCGTGATGATATATAGCTTATAATCATCCTCAATAAATGAGCGATATAACATTGAGAATTTTTCAAATTGGACCATTAGTTCCTAAGATTACCCTACCCTACCCTACCCTACAACGCCAGAAACTCGCAAATTTTACCTCTTTATAATATTAAGTATAGACTAGTAGGCTCGGCGGACGTAGTTAAGGTAGGACGTAGATAATAAAAAAAATGTTGACAAATTATACTTAAACCTTCCTCATGGATTACTTTATCTACTGGTAAAAACGGCATGAAAGTCCGTTTAGTTGTTTTTGAGTTTATCATGAAGAGACGGACAGACAGACGTGGCAGAGAACTACCTGTACGACTAATAGTCTGTGCAGAGAGAGGACTTTGTTTTATCATGGGCGCGTTCCGGTAGACGCTCACAACACTCACAACGCCCTTTTCGCCGTTCCACTAGACA
>JACEII010000006.1:1874683-1892058 GCA_014332785.1 Antheraea mylitta
ATTGGCGGGATTCTCAATAAAGATGGCGACCGTGAAAATGTCATTACTTGATACGGTATAGGATATTTATATTAAATAACATATTGTATTGAAATACGTAAATGAAATATGAAATGAAATACGTTAATAAAGTTTTGATAATTTTACTTCTTTTGAAAAATGTTGTGAATTCTAAAATTCAATTTAAAAATTAATTTATAATTATTTCATGGTAATTTAATATTTTTCATTTAACCAATAAGGTAATTTTGTATGTTTTTATGATAATTAAAATAAAAAAATTGAATTATACATTTTTCTTTAATATACTTAAATGAATTTCATAATTATATGAATTTACTGTTAAGACTTACAAAGTGTAACTTAACCTCTCAAAGTTTTTGTTTTATTTTTTCTTGATCGCCATTTTTATTATTTATCTGAACGCTCAAAACGCCCACAAATGCGTTCCACTAGCTCTTACGATCGCAACGCTCGCGAGCTAGTGGAACGGGAAAACTCGCGGTCGTGAGCGTGAGCGTTGTGAGCTACTACCGGAACGCAGTCTACTTGATACGGTATAGGATATTTATTTTAAATAACATATTGTATTGAAACACGTAAATGAAATACGTTAATAAAGTTTTGATAATTTTACTTGTTTTGAAAAATGTTGTGAATTCTAAAATTCAATTTAAAAATTAATTTATAATCAATTCATGGTAATTTAATATTTTTCATTTAACCAATAAGGTCATTGTTTATGTTTTTATGATAATTAAAATAAAAAAATTGAATTATACATTGTTTCTTTAATATACTTAAATGAATTTACTGTTAACACTTACAAAGTGTAACTTAACCTCTCAAAGTTTTTGTTTTATTTTTTCTATATCGCCATTTTTATTATTTATCTGAACGCTCAAAACGCCCACAAATGCGTTCCACTAGCTCTTACGATCGCAACGCTCGCGAGCTCTTGGAACGGGAAAACTCGCGGTCGTGAGCGTGAGCGTTGTGAGCTACTAGCGGAACGCAATCCATATGTAGTAGTGATTTACGACTCGCTTTGTTTCACATGGATGCGGTATGTGACGTCATATGTGTCTAAACGCTTTAGCACGTAATTTTAAATTTTTATTAACATTAACATCTAGTATTCATAGCAATGATATACTTTAAAGGCAATTTCGATCTACAGACTTTAAAAACTGGCAGATTATTTTTCCTGTTATGATACTAATTTATCTGTAATTCTGAAATTAGTATACTACAAATATATAAATAACATTTTTGAAACCCCTCAATATGTTATCAAAGCCTTTTTTTATTCTTAACCGAATCTAATGAAATTTGTATATACTTGTGATTTCTAAATATATATCTATAAAGTTATTAATAAAGTTTGCAATTCATAAAAAATCATACAATTAAAATGAATACGAAAAACTGAATCAAGGAACTTATACAATAAGTCTGTCATCCATACGTAAACGTAGATATATATGTTTAGAAGCTGAGACTAATAGTTGGACCCTGTGACTTCATTGTTAAGTTATATCACTATCTGATATAATACGTAATTATTAGATGTTTTTTTTTTCTTCGAACTGACTACGCTATTGGCCTTGCAAGGCCTTTACAGCTTCACCGGACTACACGTATTAGATGGTATTATTAGTCATAGATATCAGTGATCGCAGTTGCACTGGCATTTTAAGACAGATCAATCTGAGATCATAGATAGCATGCGTCATTACGTAATTATGTAGGCAATATTATGAGTAATATTTGCATACAGTGCAAATTGATTATTAGATTAATATTACTAACCAATAAAATACACAAGTATAAAATGGCTATATGTTATAGATATCGATATCAGCAATGATGATATCAGTCGTTCTAGTTACAGTGGCAGTTTAAGACAGATCTAAGATCATATATGCCATATGTCAACATAAATGGTGGGAACATAAATCAATCTCCATTTAGAATAAGTTGTCATCGTCGTTGTAATTTCAATTTAGCTTTTGATTACTTTAGGTGATTGAATAATTTATTAGCTGTTTTCTGAGATAATAATGTTTATGACTAATAAAAAATTCACAAACAAATATTGTATACATGTATTTCCCTTACTTTTTTAGTAGAAATTGTTAATCCGAGTAGATCTACCGATTACTCTAACAATAGATTTCCTATAACACCATTTTAGAACGCCGCACCGCCCGAATTTCATCCACGCGGCCAACTATTTAGAATTTGAGATATACCGATAGATCAAAAGTTTTAAATTACTCGTAGTATACACACAAAGACGGAAACGTTTTTTTTTGTTATTAAACGTAACCTTAACAAAGGTAGCTTGATCTTTCACAAGGGTGAAATAATTTCAAAGTTGTTGATGTTGCTTTGTTTTGTTTTTATTATTTACATAGATTATTACTCCTGTATACATTATATTTTATTGTCTACTCAAAATTAATATATACCTATATATGTGTTGGTTTATAATGAACTATCTTATAACTTATCAAAATTTCAAGTAAAATGTTTTTCTGTTTGTTAGCCTAAAACTTTCACTACAAATATACGAACGTAAAGATAGAATCGTTACTTTGATAATTTGTGTTTCTAGAAAAATTACTTTCTAATAGTAGATATTTATTAAAATACAGAAATAACTTGATAGCTTCAGATAATTACTGTGGAACGTATCTCTTATACAAAGTTACAATTCTCATAAATATTTTACCCAAAGTATTTTAAAAATAAATAAAGTTTGTATTACAACAATAAAAGTATCTATAACGAGGAGTACTTATATAAGAATAAAAAACAAAGAGGCACAACAAATTTTGTTTCATGTCTTTTAATTAATATTGTTATCTACTATAATGAAGTTGGAAACACCTGTTAAGAATACCAAGTACGAAAAGAATTGTTTTTAATAAGGACAGTAATATCTGCGCACCGAACTATATTATGGAATGTTTTTTCACGTAAAATTATACTCTACATAAAATATTTACTAAAGCTAAAAACAATTCAATTGTACTGGACAAAGAATTACTTTCATGTGCCTATCTAGAGAGAAATTTCGATTCCCTTTTAATAAAAATAACTATTCAACAATGTGTACAGAAACCGGAAAAAGTACGAGAACAGTTGCTCCACCGGTCATAGAGTTCGTTGAGTGCAGCTGTACTTATCGACCGTGCGTCGCGTGAGACCGAGGGTTGACGTCATACAATGGCCGACAAACTGGCGCATTGCGGCCATCTTGTTTGTTAACGATTCTCGAATGTGCCATTCAATTATAAGCTTTAATTCCTGAATGTCATGGTATATCCGAGAAAAATATGAATAACCTTATTACACGTTTGACTCAACGGTTTTACGTAGTTGTATTCTACGAACATTATATTTAGTCATCTTTTTATGCGTCATTATTCACCTTATAATACAAAAGAAACATAATTTATTATAACAAATAAGTTCCAATGTATTTAAATATGTAGGTATACATACGCCTATCTACTTAATAAACTTTATAGGATGCCTGGCTTTATTAATTAAACATAATAACATATATTTGGTGTTAGGTGGATTAAGTACATACATACATAACGTACCTTGGAACAGTAAAGCTACTTATACAATAACTCTATTTAGATAGACCACAACCACTCTACGCAAATTATTTTTAACTACAAAAGATTCCGGAAATAATTACTAATTACGAGCAATTTATGATACATATTTCATACAAACTACAGTTTTGACATTTTAGGGTAAACAACTACCTTTTTAAATGAATTTAAGTATATTTTTAAGAGTTGCTAGCAAATGTGCTTGACATATGTAAGCTTTAGGATATAAACAACCGTGTTTCAGTGTTTTCCTAAATTCTATTTTTAAGAGAGCAATATATAACAAAACAACGTGGGAATAAATAAGTACTTATACGGATTTTAACGATGAAGCCCCCCTTGGGCTTTTTGAATAACTAGGAATAATACAATGTATAATAGTGAAAACGCCAAATTGATGAGTAAAAAGTTTGGACGAGGAATATTAATTGCATGATGCTTCTAGTCTAAACATTAGTTATTGTTAATTATAGCTTTAGTCTTCCAAATAAATAAATATTGTAGAGTAGGTACCTATATCGGAACTACCTATATTTAATTATTTGAAGTTGCGTTAAAATTGAATACTTAGATATTCTTCAGAAAACAAAATAACAGTATAAAATACAGGTAGGTACTATATAATTTTATAGACACGGTTCGAGTACCTAAGTATATGGTCTATTAACACGTCGGAACTTGTTCCTTTCGTTCGTTTTGCATAAAATAGTAGATAATCTCAAGTAGGTACCTAGGCTATATTTAATTATACAGGTACCTATACCGCGATATGATATTAACTTACTTTCTCAAATAAGTATGAATACATTAATTACATTGAATCACTGTTTTCAGTGAATCATAGAACAATAAACTAGAATAAACAAACAACCCATATAAATTGTATAGCATTGGTGGACTTATTGGAGTTTTTGTAAAGTGTATCGCCTCAAAAAATCAATACTTCCAACCCCGCTCCCCGCACCTAATATAAGTAAAGTAGTTCGCTCCGAAACACACATGCTGCATAAAATAATGCAATATTCTGTTACATCTACTCCATATAACAACAATGTAATATTTAAAAAACATTAATTTTTCATGATTTAGTTGTAATATACTCCAAATATATATAAATGAGCTATTTTAATTAATATTGTAATGCAAAACTAATGCGAATAATACTCAGTCTTCTGTACTCACAATGTTAATTCAATAAAATGTTGAAATGTAGATAAATAGAAATAATATTTTATAATACTCTGGATAATTTAGACATTATAATATAACCCTTAAATTTTCATAATGCCTTATGTCGATGGCATAACAGTTATAACCAGTAGTTTTTTGTAGGGGCACGCAATTGAAAAATTGCCATAAAAAATGGAAAAAAAATCAAACTTGGTAACCTTTACAATTTTTTTAATAGGTCGAAGTTATTCAAATTTAAAAACCAAATCTATCTTTCTTGAACAGTTACCGCGTCACACAGAGGTTTGTCTTAGTAATAGCGGTCTTAAAAAAATGGACTTATAATTTTCGAAAATAAGTGTACTCAAGAAAGGACTGGTTATAAATGAATAATGTGTCACATAAAATACCTGTTACGCCAGGTACAGCTGATAGAGCTACATTTTAATTTTGTAACTACGTCCTGTAATTAGATTATTTATTGTGGAATATAATAATATAAATCAGATACAACATATCTGATAGATTTATTTAAGTCAAATTTTAACGTTTTAATAATAATTTTAATTGAAACATCTTTCTAATGTATTTATTATGTCATGTAAATTCGAAAATCTGAAAATAGTCTCATTTTGTGAACACTATTCGCTAAAACATATCAATGTCTTTATTGCAAATAATTCCTAAACTGGTGAGAAATAATAAAAATACAAATTTGTAGAACAGTAGAAAAAGTTATATAAATACATTTTATATAAAATTAATTTATAAAAAGCAGAAAGCAATATTCGTTCGGTTCTAAGCGCGTTTCTGATTTTTTTTTATTGATCGGTCTATTTTCATCGCGCTTGTGCACATGTCTCCCTACCAAGGCCTATGATCGCCGCCATTTTGTGGACAACTGCGCAGTTTTGCCTCGATTGGCGTCAGGGTATAAAAGCGGGGAATGACGTCATGCACCCACATTCGTTTCTCATCGTGGTGAAGTTAAGACGTCTGGTTGTGTTGTGTAGTGCTTCAAGTAGCTTTGTGCCTGTATGGATTCAGGTGTGTAATACTGTTACAAAAAATATTTTCTGTCTTCAAATAAACATGGGCTACAGTAACAAAGAAAAATCAATTGTTGACTTTTGCGAAAGTAAAACTGAATCCTTATCTAACTGGGTTCGCCAAGTTAAAAATAAATCCCTTTATGCCAAGACAAAGAGGAATCGTGACTTGAGAATAATCGCCATTTTGAGTAACTCTCTAATCAGAGCAGAAAGCGAGCTTATTACAAAACAAAGAGAACGTGCTAGAAGGTGGGCCCAGATGCAAGTTGACCTCGGATTGTGCAATAAGGAAGAAGAAATCGCCAGACAACAACGCGAAAAAATCGATAGCATATGGAAGAATGATCTCAGCGGTTTAGATAGTTTCTTTAGAGAATTAGATGGTGTAAAACCAATAGTAGTAAAATGATGAATATTAGGTAATGTAGGTCAATTGAATTTGTATCTGTGATATATGTAGGATGTTTTTCTACCTTACAGTCCCATTGCGTTTCGCGTGGGTCTGCATCCGTTGGCCGCCATGTTGGTTGCCGCTGGGGCGTGGTCGCTGCTAGCTACAAAATGGGTTTGTAATACGGTATCATGCATTTATTTGATTTAGTTTAATTTAATTGTATATTAAATGTTTCAATTTGTTCTATTGCTCAATGGTTAAATTGGAATTCTCAGTTTTATTCATATTGAATATAAAAATTGTAACATATGTTTAAGTATGGAAATTAAAGAGTTTTAAAAAATGTATCTATGAATTTTCATTCGATTTTACTGTGATTTTACCACGCACAAAATGTATTATTCCATGAGTCATCACCGTGACTACGCTGAGATACGTGGCGGTTACTTCAATGGTGTGTTCGAGCGGCGAGTTCCAGAACATTCGAATGCGTCATCCGGCTGCGTTGCTGCTTCACTATGCTGACTATCGCACACGGCATAGCCGTACCACTTCGTGCTAAACGGCGCTTTCACGCGACTCTCGGGTTCCCGGTTCTCAGCCCACTATAGGTAACGGTTAGGGGGTTGTATCATAAATTCTGTGTATAATAAGTTTCCGTTTTTGCAAGGTCTAATTTGGACCTTGCACATAACTATGTATTTAGACCTCAGAGCGTAACCAGACGGGCGGCCAACGCAGACAATCATGGATTTAATCTCTATATAGATGCAACGCTGTTCTCTGAAATTTAGGACGTGAGAGTAGGAATCGTGAACAATAATATAACACTTAGGACTACATTCATCGATAATTCTCTCCGATCTCCTGCAACCGTCTGCGACCCCATTACAAACACTTTGAAAGGAAACATGGTGAGTGGAGTTTGAGAAAAGGTTCTGATGCGGTGTTATGGCTTAATAAAGGTAATAAACTATTCTAAAAGTAGACGGACTTTAACGCTTTATCCATACAGGCTTTTTATATATGTGATTATGAAGGAAAAACAAAACGTTTGCGCGAGTGACCGTATCTGCTCATATTGACGTCAGCTGTCACCCTTGACGTCACTACAAAAAGGTCACGTTGATAGGTCATATATATGAACTAATTACTATTCATCGCGTCAATATTGAAGACAAATTGTACCATGGAAATAACTATTGAATATAAATATATCGGAAAATAACGCTAATATGAAACTATACTATTGGATTACGAAGGAACATAATTATATAATCAGTGGGCTGATGAACATTCGCGCGGATGAACTATTATTTACCAAATGATTAGACAAGTAAGCAAGAATATTACGATAGGGACATACGTAACTGGATGTACTAAACGGTGAGTTGCTCGTATAGACTCCCTTTTAAACAATGTAGGATTCTTTTACATATACCGTTACACATTTATTGACTTGTATGCAAACTTCACAGCTATCTACCGGTCTGGAGCCAAGGCTGTCGTGACCGAATCACGTTTACTAAGACCAAAACCTAAGCAAAGTGGAAGTAACTACTTCCTCGCGGCGAAGGCTTACCGGTTCCGGTTGATATAGCGAGTGGACTTCTTAAAGTACAAGATAAGTCGTATGAAAAGTTCGATACGTGAACGTCGTTAACCTGAATTAGTAATTAATCGAGTTAAGGGAACAAAATTCCTGAGAATCGTCAAAAATAACAAAATGCCTGAGATTCGTCAAAATGCCGAGTGTCGTAACTAAACAGTAAACAAACCAACACTCAAGTTTCGAAATATATAACTTGGGTAAGTGACACCTTAACTGCAATCTTAAATATGATTGCTATAAATCAAAGAAATATTCTATGAATAACGTAATAAATTACAGATTTAACTTATTCCACAGACATTGAAATTACTAATATTTTTGCAATATTGTTGATTTTTTTCTAAACTAAGTACCTATTCCTGGTTATTACGGGAGATAGGTGGTAGGGTTCCTAAATTTTTGGAAAGTTTGATTTCAGATTTACACAGATACTTAACACATGCAATCTATATATCTCTTGCCCCGTTTGCAACACTTGCAGCAATTAGAATATTTAAATACTGGCAGATGTCCATGAATCTAAAAAGTTATCTATATAAACATAACCATCCAATTATTTCATCACGGAAGAAAAATATATAACAAATAATCATATACTATACAACAAAACTTCATTAAACTGGTTTCGGTAAACTTAACATAATATCTATTGAGGTATGTGATATAAATAGAGCTAATATCAATTTTCAACCTTATGACTTTTAGTGGAAATAGTGACAGATAAAATAAATTCATAAATATATATCAAATACTTATAAATTCTATATAAATAATCAAGAAACAAATCAAGTGTAATATAATGCAAGTTAAAACTATGTATGCTCATTCACAAACCTTATTTTTCCCGTAGTTGGCTTTGTTTTAATGTCTTTGTTCAGGAGTCCTGGAACCTGAGAGATTGTGGAACAAGTTTACAACAAAATAGCTGAACTTATTTGCGACATAACATTTCTGAATCCTTCATATATTTAGGCACAAAGTTGACAAACGATTATTAAGATATCTGGAGATAAAAGTATACTGCACTGTCAATAGTATTACTTGGCCATTATAGGAAATGAAAGACTTTTATCATCATAAATGTGAATATTTTTAATCAATGTTTTGCTGAATGTGGGTGTGTTCCTTGAACTTTGACTTTGAATTGAAATACTATGAATGGTGTTAAAGGAGAGCCACAGTATAAATTGATTGGGAGCTACAACAGCTTTGTGATTACAATTTAGCATATTATCCGGGTAAATATATATACTAGCTGATTCAAAATCTATGAAGACTGCACAATTTCTTCGAAGTTATTAAATGTTTCATGCAACATGGAAATCTGTGGTATGAGTAATATACTACTAACCATAAACTGAACAATTTTGAATAGAATGAGTAGATATTAAAATTATGCTGAAGTACATGGAATTCTCAAAAATTGGGTGGTATGTTTTATCATATTATTTACTGATACAAAGTTGGAGATATTTAACCATACATTTTTGCAATATTTTATATTTATGTTAATGTTTTGGCATTGCTAAGTGTAAAAGATAATATGATTTGTATGCATGCTGAGAATCTTTTAATGTTTGGAGAAGGGTTGCTAAGTATTTTATTGGACAACTATGTATCGAGACTTCAAAAATATTGTAGGTAAGTTGAAGGTATACAAATGCAATTATATCAATAACCTGAAAAAATCTAAACTTATTCCGAAAATGCTGTTCTTATAAATCTCTGTTAATTTGCTACATTACATAAAAAAAATTATTGACAAATATGGTTTTTTTTATATATAATTAATTCGGGAAATTCTATTTTACATATACACTCTCTATTTTTACATAATCCTAATAACAATTATTTGTATGTGTTTAAAAATGCATGTCCTACATACTTGACTGTGTATAGATAGAGAAATTTGTTTTTTTTAAATTTGTATAATATTGAGCACCGCTGTACATTTGTTTGTGTTTAGCTAGAAATTAGCGGCCTGCGGAATTGATTTGTGGTGTCAATTAAAAGCTGAAAACACTAAAAATAATAATGGGAAAATTTGGCTTATACTCTTGTTAAAATACCACGAGGATGGCAGATGCTTAGCCATTTTTGCATGTGGAATTGAATATGACACCCGCAACTGCAATGAAATTTGTGGCTTGCTTCACCTTGTTACTATCTCGAGATTTGGTTTATAATGATGACTTATCAACTAAACGCTACTGCCTTTATATAGTGAATTATCACAAGAGCTTTCAGATACTTAGTTGTGATCTATATGGGTATTTTACGGGCTAATGTTATGCACAATTCAACAAACAGTCACAACAATATTAGTTGATTATTGAATTGCACCTTATGCATTGGATTGGATGGGAATGAGTAGATGAATGCTATGACGACATAATGACGTTACCAAATGATGTAAGAAGTTTTCCAATCAAGGGCCTTTAAGTATGATGCACCATATTTGAAACTGAAATCTTCCATCACATCCATAAGAATTATAATAGAAATAACATACTACCTGGTCACGGCAAATTCAAGGTAGGCAAAACTTGTTACCAAAGTAACTTTAAGCAAATCTTTTAAAAGTTATTTTAAGCAAATCTTTTAAAAACTGTTATAAATTATTATTACGAATATGTAACCAGGCTCTTGCCTGCGTATATTGCTAACTATTTTTGAATGTGTCAAAGTGTTCAACTTCGTATTCTGCGATCTATCGAGGAAAGGTACTACCAATCCTGTCTACTAATCATGTTGCTGATTCGCAACACAATACTATTAACCAAGTTTTCACTCTGCAAAACTGGATTTGGGTTCGAGTAGTCAAACATCTTGATAATTCTGAGAGATGGTCTACACGTTAAACAAGTAAGGTATATCTAACACTAGATAGCTTTGAAACTCTGCATTTACGTATATTCGCTTTAGTCTCTTAATAATTGTATACTTGAGTTAATAAAAAAATAATTTATAGCCTGGTTTAACAATAAAGAAAAAAATATTTTTTACGAAATACTTAATGATATGTAAATATATACTCTGAATTAAAAGGAAAATCTAGTGTTAGTTGCTGTAGTCATTTATAATATTCTAAATTCACGTATTCGCCTTCGGCGGCCTTTCTTCCTAAATAAAACTTCTTCACAGAAACTACGTTACATTTCTGCAGCTAACATAAAATTTCTGGTTCTGAACTTTTAATTTATACAGAATTAATGGAACGTTTTTGTTTTGCAAACATGGTCTCCTGGTTATTGAAATTGACTTGCACCTAAATTGCTTTTATAATGTAAAAATGAAAATGCATAAATAAAAATCACACAGAAGTATTTGAATCAACGAGGATTTAAAATATAAGGTATGAAAAAATCTACATGATCTGGAATATATTTTGGAACAATGTATCCATATGAAATTATTTCGTAGTATAATAGCAGATTTTTAGATGTTTAATCGTCAATAAAAACCTTACTTTTTATTCAAAAGCTAAGTCAAGATCTGGAAACAGTATTTTCAAATGAAAATAATTAACAACGTCAGAATGAAATTAGAACTTACTTTACTTGGATGTTTCACTATAATCAGTTATCAGATCTAGACACGGCCTATTTAAATGTACTGTGTATATTGCCTTCTCGCAGTAGCAAGTCTGAATACCGCAGTAACAGATAATTGCCAGAGCTATAAAACTGAAGCGTATTCTACTATCATGGCGCCGTGCAACCCGTGGGAGCATCTGTCCACATCAAACTCTGTCTCTTCGACTAAGATTCTCACTGGTATTCATTCAAACGATATCACTTGGCTGTCAAGAATTTTTCTGTCAAAAATCATCGAAAGTTATCCACTTTATAAGATTTACAATGTATAAAAATCGATTTTTAATGAGGACACACGTGACAGCTATGTGGTTTGATTAACGCTTTGATATATAATATGAACTCTTACACACTTCTTTTACGATTGTCAACAAAACTGCTCTAAGGAGCAACATGCATTACGTGTATTGTGTAGATTACCACGCTGCACTATGCTACGTAGACTTATTTCGGCTACGAAATTGCTGAGAATACTGACAACTAAGACACCATGAGTAGCTGCACTACGAGAACGACTGTCGACGACTTCTATATATGCACCGGTAACTCCTTTCAAATATCGCCTGTTCTACACAGGCTGTTTTATTTTAACCTGGCTTGTAGCCAGCTCTTAAATAAATGATCCCAGGTTTCAAGATAAGACTACCGTAGAACCTGCTTACGCGCTGCACATGAAATCTACCCTGCATAGTGCCCACCATTGGACTGCACCATCGTATGTAGCAACGAGTGTACGTCCGACTGCACATACTTTGGCAACCACAAAGAGTTCTATCTGATCGGTAAAACTTTAAATTCACATCAACAAGTCTAATTAAACTATGAAGTAAATAAGTTTGTGAATTATTTCGTCGACTTTTTGTCTAAGGTTGTCTTAATGTCAACAAATATGGCTCTTTGGGGCATTGGTCCCTTATATTGTGCAGATGTCTGTGTCAACATCGATAAGAGGTATACGCTGTAGCTACGGGATCATCGTCTCAGCTGGCGCGGTTTACCAGCTACACTGCAATGGTGATGTCTTCTGTGACTGTACCCTAAGCTCTGAACTCGCTCATCTACATATGGTAACCAGGTAACGAGATCTCTTCCACAAGATCTAGCCAGAAATTGAACTTTGAAGCCATTTCATCTTAATTTTAATGTGCGTCGGTTCCTTGTGAATATTATCGTAGGCTTCAAACTCCGAGACCATTGCTTTAAGATGATTGCAGTAACTCGTCTAGGCAGTTCTGAGAGTCTTCAGCGTCGCCTTTAAATAACCGATATCATCCCAAGTGCTTCGAGCTTTAAATATGTATGTTGAGCTGACGACGATAGAGCTGAAGATGCCCATCGAAGTATTGCAACCAATCAGCTGACTTCGTGAGTTGTAAGACAAATATTTGTTTTAGAACTACTTATTACTGCCCTACCTTATAACAATTCTGGTCAAAAATATTTTGAAACATCAGTATTATGGTCTTCAAGTATGTGCTTCGACCACAAGGCCGCCGTGAGATATTTTTGTATCTGTTTCAAGGTTTGTTGCGTAAATATCGGCAGCGGCTGAAGATACGAGATTGGTCAGTTTCCATGAGCATTCATCAATAAGGACTTCAACCACGATGGCCCTGACATTGAGCTTTCGAGGCGACATCAAGCGACTTTTGTCAACGGTACACGGCATTAAGGCCAGAGAGCCTTAATTATAACATCAGTTCTAGATTACAGACTCCTGCCAATTTTGTTGTTGAACTCCAGTATCATAGTCAATGCAAAACCTTTGTCCCGAATAATTTAACCTTCAAGCTACGTACGACACTTTCTTTTTGCGAAAGAAGAATTGTATATTAACAGGTTTAGACTTTAGAGACACAAAAACAACATTATTCAGAGACCCCTACAGCCGATCTTTTACCTGCAACTGACGAAATTTCCTGAGCACAAATCCAGAAAACTTCAGTCTCTATTCTTATTCCTGCTACTTCGTTGTCATGTAAGTTTATTACTGTTATATTGGTAACTTACACCCAAAACACTACAAATTGTTGAAGTCAATTATTAGAGAGATATCTGCTATTTTTCTTTCTCACATACTATATTTGCTTTTTTATATTGAGGTAATATTAAATGCGAAATATAGAATTTTATTGTAAAAGTTAACATGGCCAATAGATCAAGATCTGTTCTATTGACAGGTAGAATCAAGTTCTGAAAAGGATAGTTCATTCTTGGGTAGCGGCCGTATTCCTTCTAATGTTTCTCCTGGATTTGGGTCATCATTTTACTTTTGGAAATGAAGTTTATTATGCTTAAATTTTTTCTTGTAAATGCAAGGATGTGAATTAACTTCAAGGATAATTATCTCTCCGAAATTACTCCATACAACATATGAAGAATATGCTGTCACCGCACCGTTGTTACCTACTTCCATGGCATAGGCTAGTCTCGAGAGGTACGTTCAGATAATCTTAACCGATTACTATTCGAATTGCACTGCGTCGGTTATTAAACTATCGATGTTGCTCCTAATATAAAGCGGCCGTAACAAGAGTTTTCCGTGCAAATGTGCTTTTAAATCGCTTTGCGTTAATAGTTTTGATATAGATTGTATTATGAGCGATGAAGATTTCGACGAGATGACTCATACTTAAGGAGACGCTAAGTGAAAAGGTGCAATAAAACAACAAACCCAAAAGGAATCTGCTGACGTGATCTACCAACCTGGGTCAAAAAATAAGTCAACCATAGCAAGGACATGGTTTCGTCACAAATAGACGGCAGTCTATAAGACGTCCTGTCTTGTAAGGTACCAAATTTACACTGAAACGTTGCTGCGAATCTCGCCTTTTGTGTTATAACCAGGCTTGGGGCCTATTCTTAAGTGATTAATCGCAGGTTTTAAGAATTACTCTACAAGTCATCATTGACTACGAATATCCAGACGCCAGATATTATTGAGCGTTTGAAAAGTGGTATGTGCTACTGAAGTCTACTTATTAGCAGCAGTTCAATAGGAAAATACAGAGAGAATAGACTTAACATCATCAATGGAAATAGACATCAAAGGAGTTAACAAGGTTTATGTAAGTTGTTTTAAGTTGCTAAATGATGTTAATGTAAATACTACATCTTAGTTGTAATTTATATTGCCTGAAACTAAAATGCAATTCTGGTTTTATCGTCTTTATGTATGGCATCAACTAGTTCCTTGGAGCAGAGGCTTTTTGTCTTGTATAGATATTTGAGTGCAACATTAAGCTGTATCGTCCCACTTGCATGGTTTCTACACTAACTACAAGAATTGATCTTCATAGCCACTGCATTCTAGCAACCGCATGATTGCTGTAATAAAATCTACCTTGTCCAGAGTATTAAAGGATGTGGTAACAGTCTTCTGGTGGATTAGACATGACTTCAAGCTTCATGACTATGCCATTGGGCTCCCGCCCAAACTTTAATTTTCTAAGTTTGCTGTAGGCTCATAGCAGGTCCAGAGTGCTGCTCCACGGATAATTCTTTACGCTTCCTGACGGTGCAATGATTACTCAAGGCAGTTCCGAGTTCCAATTTGGTCTTCAAGAGCCAGTTCCACTTCAGTCCGGTACTCCTGAAGCTCTACAAGTTGCGCATAGAGTTGCTGAGGCTGCTTCCTTGGGACCTTCATTCAAGATTATCACACATCACGGTTTGAGATGATTATTCTACAGACCTTTTATCAATGGCTCAACCTAATTTCAATACTGCTTTGAAAATAGCAATTTTCCATGGACCTGTTCCAACCATGGGTAAGTTCACTACAAGATTACTGCGAGATCTTCTGTCACTTGCTTCAGGTTTGAAAACAATTTGGCAATCCTATCGAAACTGGAGCAGTCACGCCCTACATGATTTCTTTGAGGCGAGGTTTTTATTTGGACAGCAGCAGAAATTTGAGATATTTTGGTGACGGACTGTCTACCATCGTCCTGAAGCTTCAATATTCTACAGATCGTAAGGTGATGATAACCCATAACTTTTGGTATACACGCCCACAATTAAGGAGTTTGGGCGTTATCTACTACAGATCAGGGTCCTGGCTACAAGTGCAACAGCAAGGTTGGTTGTGATGCTGATAGGATCTTGACTATAATGCTGATAGGATCTTCACTGCATGACAACTTGTTCTCATTCTGCCGGCGACTGCACCCGATTTCAAAGGTTATCCATCAATCTATGCGACTGCGCTTCTACTATCAAAATTCTGGATGGTGCACAAGAAAAGATACTATGTTATTCCTGATAATGAGGTACACAAGTCCAGCCCTACATGAAACGAGTTCGAATAATGTAAGTTTACTATTGTTACTTTTCATAATTAGTATAATCAGAAATATATTTTTTTGTTTTAAAATTGAATGAAATCTAATATCTGTAATGTGATTTCAATTTTATAAAAAGAGGATGACGATAGAAAACATTGGAAACAAAATGTAGAATAGCTGTCCCCTACCATTAAAATATTTTTTTCAGGAAGGAAGATTTTAAGAAATTAATTCATGGCTATGCTTTTCTCCAACATGATTATGGATATTATCAAATAAACAAGTTATTATCTACTTGCATATGAAACGAAATGGTATTAGTATAAAAAGCGGACATATATCAAAAGGCTATTTATATGTATATAATGTTATATCAAATAATAACATAAATGAATGTAATTAAATATTTAGAAAGGCTTGCACTTTGGTGGGGTGTCTCCTAATTGTTAGGAAAAGTAAGTAGCTGATTTCAGGTTTCATGGATTACAAATAATAAAGAAAACAGATCAACATAAGAAGTGAGGAACAGATCAAAACATAAGAAGTGAGGAAAAAACCCAAAAAACGAGAGATAATATATGGAAATAAGTTGAACTTTTTTGAATTTATTAAAAACATATTGAGCTCCAAAATCCAATACATTTCAAGTAATAAAATGGCAAAATCTAATTAAAGCTTATTAATTATTAAGGAATATCAGAGATATGTAATGTAAACAACCAAAACCCGTAAAAAAACAAACGATAAAGTATGGATATATACATATTTACATAAAATCTTACTTGTGGTAGGCATATTTCAGTGGTTGAAATAGAAGTTATATTACAATGAAATAATCAAATGTAAAGATCTTATTTCGGTTACCTATAAGATCGCAAACATATCGCAGTATTGTTATTTGGATATTTATTTCTGTATTGGTCACAACTTGTTTGTTAAAAAAATTTGCAATAAAGGATATTAATGTAATACTGATTCGATGGACAATATGCGAGAGGTAATATTAATTATGTTGTTACAATGTACCAAGATCAACAGAAAGATATTTATATTTTAATGTTACCTATTACTCAACTTTTTAGTAAGTAGTAAACAGGAGTGGAATCCATGTAGGAATAACAAACCTTTCTCCTAGGTATTAATCCTATTATCTTATGATGTACTGTAACAATGCATACTTTTAATTTAATATAAGAGGCCAAGACATTGAAATCAAAAAAAATCAATCATGGAAAGTATAAAACACCAGCAAAATCGAAATAATTCTTTTTATAAACGATAAAATAAGTCTATAAATGGCTGGAGATAGTAGGTAAGTAGTTGTATTTAAAACATTAGACTTTCAGGTTCTTTTAGAGCTATTGAGAAATTGATAAGTAGAGATGCTGAAGTACTTACAATAAAGGTGCTTTACATGTAAACAGCCTTGCTATATAATATAATACTATGCATGTAGACTTCAAAAAGGAATATTAGGCTACGTGCGTATAACAAATAATAAAAATATAAATCGACCAAAACTTGTTATAAAATTAGGTACAAAACAGAAATTCATTCATGAAGAGTATTTGCAAACTGGTACGTATGTCTAACAAATAATTGTTCCCAGGTCTGACATTTTTATAAATAG
>JACEII010000006.1:1894353-1919062 GCA_014332785.1 Antheraea mylitta
AGAAGACTGGAGGGGCGTCGAAGAAAGAAGACTGGAGGGGCGTCGAAGAAAGAAGACTGGAGGGGCCTCGAAGAAAGAAGACTGGAGGGGCGTCGATGAAAGAAGACTGGAGGGGCGTCAAACAAAGAAGACTGGAGGGGCGTCAAACAAAGAAGACTGGAGGGGCGTCGAAGAAAGAAGACTGGAGGGGCGTCGTGGAAAGAAGACTGGAGGGGCGTCGTGGAAAGAAGACTAGAGGGGCGTTGAAGAAAGGAGGGATGGGCCTACGAAGAAAGAAAACTGGAGTGGCAGCGAACAAAGGAGACGGGGTTTGAGTCGAATAGAAATTACTTTACCTGAAAAAAGTAATAAAAAAAAAATACAATCATTGTAAGAAGAATATAATAATTGAAAGAAGTTATACTAGAGAGGCGTCGAAAAGAGAAGATGAGAATAGAAAAAAAGACTAGATGAGCAACGAAGTGAAACGAATTTACCCGTAAGAAAATAAATAATGTATGCTTAAAATTAATAGAAACGAATTTATAATCATTGTAAGAAGACTGATATAATTTTTAAGAAAGAAGACTGGAGGAGCATCGATGAAAGAAGACTGGAGGAGCGTCGAAGACAGAAGACTGGATGGGCGTCGTCGAAAGAAGACTGGAGGAGCGTGGAAGAAAGAAGACTGGAGGGTCGTAGAATAAAGAAGACTGAAGGGGTGTCGAAGAAAGAAGACTTCGACACCCCGAAGAAAAAAGAAGGATGAAATCGGAAAAGAAACTACTTCACCAATAAAAACGAATGCAATAAAATAATAAAGAATCATTGTAAGAAAAATGTAAGGAAATAATACTGAAGTGGCGTCATTGAAAGAAGACTGGGAAGGGCGTCGCTGAAAGAAAAAGAATACTTGATGAGCATCGAAAAAAGAAAACTGGAAGGACATCCATGAAAGATGACTGGAGGGAGGGCCATCGGAGAAAGAATATCGAAGGAGTATCGAAAAAGAAAACTGAACAAGCTATGAAGATAAATAATTTAATTGGCAAAATAAAATAAACTCATTTGGAAACTAGTAGATAAACTAATAATAGAGTATCAAAAGTAGATAACATTGAAGAAAGAAGATCCTGAACATATTGTGAAATAGAAGAAGACTACTCGTTAGTCAAGGAAAGAATACTGGATGAATTTTAAAGAAATAAAACTGGAAGAGTATTGAAATAAAAGACCGCAAGAGAAGACTGGGAGAAAACCGAAAAGAAGAAAGAACAATAACGATTTTCAAAGCAATCATATAGTTTCTGGTCAAGAAATATAAATTAGTGGGGAATATATGACGGAAAGTTAAATAAAAAAGACATGGATTTTGAAGAAAAAGAACTCAATTAAAAAGTAGATCGAAAAAAATCAATGGATGAAGATTAAAAAAGCGTAAAAAAAGATTTCAAGAGCAACGATGAAAGAAAACCTCATGAACTTTGTAAAAAAGATCAGATGTCGAAGAATTTTGAAAACAAAAATAATGAGAAGAAATGAATGCCGCAGATAGTAAAAAAACACCACGTAAGTAATATTCATGTTATGATTTTATTTCGTGATGCTGTTATGAGTAATTCTATTTTATTTTTGTTACAGGTGACACCAGACCCCAGACACCAGAACGTGCTCTGGTGCTTCGAAAAAATAAAAAAAATATCGTCACATGAATGAAGCCTCAAAAATGCGTGTAGGAATACTGTAAATAAAACATCGTGAATCGTTATTTTATCGTCAACGGCAAACATTTCTTTATCGCTGTTTTATATATTAAATTTCATATACCGTAACACAATTTGAGCTTTTTTTAATTACGAATTCTGTGTGATAATTTCAAGAAATTATACAAAATATCTAGCATTTATTGTGTTTAATTTTTATAACCTTACGTGCATTAGATTATTCTTTAATAGGTTTTCAAATTAATGTGTAAGGATTTAGGACTAAAGGCTAGTGCGCATTGTGGTTTTTCACTGCATAAATATTTTCCGCAAGTTTTATAACATGGAATTATATGGAAACGCGCGCACTGTGGTGCCTAAACCTTACGAAAAGCATATACTATAGGTTTGAATTTAACGGGATTTTGGAATGCCATGTAATGATTTTAAATTTTATTTATAATCTTTCGTTATATTAATTATATTTTGTAATACTGATTGTTTCTTATGTAATTAGTTTGGTATTGTACACAAGTGGATGGGAAATTATACCACGGAGCCAAGGTCCCGAGTTTCAACCAGAACTTCCCGGAAAATTCTAACAAGACTGCATTCGTCTTGTTCATTGAAATGATCTCAAGAAACTTATTAACTTCCTCGATAATGGCAGTAATAATCTACTAAACGATTAGTTGCTACAATAAAAAGGGATACGTACAAAAAGTAGTGTCTCTACAAAGAATCATTTATTATATATAGAATATTTATATACTTTTTGAAGTAATACTAGAAAGGATGACATTTATTAACAGATATGATATTATCATGGCCAACCCACAATGCGCCTCAATCACACGGGCCTGTGCAGAATAACTACCAGGCCGACGGACGTGCTCGCGTCCAGATCATAGCCAAGCCCTGCCAAAAATCTGTAAACTGAGTTGTAATTTTACTTGCGTTATGGTATGAAACCTGATTTTTAAAATGTCGTTTGGGTAACTGTTAAATGTTTCCTTAGTAGCCAGACAGTCTCAACAGTTCCTAACCCCTCGTCAGACACACATAGTGTAGCTAATAGGCGCAATCGCGTGATAATATATGTCCAAGTAGATAGAAATGAGTTAGGTCTTTTGCAGCTCTTTATTGCGTATCTTAAGGTTACTTAGTAAATATATTATACCACAAATACACGTTTTAGTGTTATTGCTTGTGCAGTTTATAAGACAAAATAATTTAGTTTGATAAAGTATTATCGTGGGATACATATTCATTTGTTTTATTTGCAAAATATGTTTTTTGCAAGAAGCATAAAGGAAATTATATAAATATCTGTATAAAATAATGAAGGTTTGGCATTCATTGACTATGTGTAACTTTTACTGCAGTGCACGGACCATCAATTGCAGAATTTTTGCCGGTGCGGTTTTTATTCCGTACCGCAACTAGTGCACACGGGCCGTAAGACATCACGATTAGGATGATGATTCTTTCCAAGAAAAATCTAGTACGAGATCTAAACGAATCGAAGACCGTTATTGATTTAAGAAAAAAATCGAAGTTTAAAAGATGAATAATTATTATAAAAATCCTATTCTTAAATTGTCTTTAAGCTCTTATTAGTATAAATACAATAATCAAGGTTTCATCGTCTTTAAATAGGGCCATGAGAAGTTTCAGTATACGTCATTGTGTAAAACAAAAAAAAATGAAATGATATTGAAATGAATTTTGTTAAAGAATATAAAATTGAACATGATGTAGTTTATAGGTCTCAATACTGTAAAAAAATATCCATTTCATTTGCGGTAAATTGTTGACAATACATGTTTTAGTCGCATGTATAAAATATATAAGAAAAAATTAATGAAACCTATTTCTTATGCTAAATCTATTGCTTGATCATAGCACTGATAATTTAAAAAAAACAGTTTAACAAAAAAATCTATGATTATTTTTAGAGACAAATTAAAATGATAATTATTTTAATGTTATTTCATAATTTTTGTCTGTCTCTGTTATAGCACATTAAATATTACGTGGTTTTTTTTGGTGGGATCTCAGTCTGTCATGTAGTGGACTTTATATTTTATTCATAATCTTGTGTTATTAGACTCTATATTTTGTAAATTTGGTGGTGTTTTGCGTAATATAATTAGTTTATTGTGCATAAGTGAAGTGAATGGAAAATAATACCACGGAGCAGGAAATTCTGAGATGCCACAAAAACGCCCTGGTAGGTTCTAACAAGGGATCCACCATCTTGTTAGAATATTGACTGACACGACGCTTATTATTGAAGTGATTGCACGATGCTTGTAATATTATTGATTACGTGACAATGGCAGTAATAATCTAAATGATTGATTGCCAAAAATAAAGATTAAAAAAAAATATTACGTGTGGGCGAAAACGTCGACTATTTTTTTTTATTTTAGCCTGAAAAATAGGTTGGTAAACTAATACTAAATAAAACTAGTCAAACTAATGGTAAATTTTAATAAAAAAATTATTTCGCCTCTCGGTGTTTTATTTTTTCATTCTTATTAGAAAGAAAAATTCATATCTCGGTATTCACTATCTGAAAAAATATCTCGTCTCATATAAGTCGCGTTTCGTCTTACCTATATGCAGAAAATTAAATGTTCAACAAAAAGGTCTCTTGTAATTCTTTCGTACATCTTACTGTTTTAAAAGTTATTGAAGGTCGAAGTTTTGATTATTTTCAGTTTTGTTTTTTCTTATGAACCTTATAACTCATTAACAAAAAAATATTATGATATACGCACCTTGGTCCGGTGAAGCTGTTAAGACTTTGCTAGGTTAATAACGTAGTCAATTCAAAAAAAAAAAAGATATGCGCACTTCGCAGTTTCATAGGAAATTCACTGCTTTACACATTAATTGGTAGTAAAATTTACGGCGATCGGTCATTGTTGGAATTTGTCGGTCTGAGATATTCTTTTTTTATTATAATTCACCTGAAATTAAATGAGATGTGAAAGTTGGTACATACGTTAATTCCATAGAGGACTGGGTCTCGACTGCAGCTGCCGGAAAACACTCGTAGTTTGGCGATGGCTTCTCAACATGAGGGTATTAGTAAGCCAGATAGGCTCAGAAATAGACATACAAATCCTATGGTTTCATCATTTTTTCTTCAACTAAATTTCTGGCTCAATCTCAGTGATTCGAACCAACCAACCAACAAACTCCACACAGTGTCTGAGAACCCTAACCACTGATCCATTATTCTATACTTAGCCATATTCGGCGGGTAGGATATAATAAGCTAACGATCAACATATACCAAGTTAAACAACCACCATACTAGCATGCTTAGGCATTTTGCGTCTAGGATTAGCCAGTTATATTCAGCATGAAGCAGTATGCTAGAAAATTCGTAACTGAGTCTCCACTCAAAGCACAACTGTTCTTTATAGAGACTGTCTTTTGATTTATCATGTTTCACGATCAGTTAGTACATATACAACTCCCGAAAGGTTAACCGCCGGAACGGCAAGTGTCACGATAAATTGTCCATCTCTTTATGATTGAGAGATTTGAGATTGATTGGTAAAATATTTTACAGTGCAAAAGTTTCTAGATGGTCAACAGTTTGGTTTCACAAAATAGAAATATACTACTGACGCTGGTGCGTTGACCATAAGTACGCTTATTCTTAAATTAAAACACTATGGTATTTGCGAATCTTCTCTCGACCTTCTAGTCTCATATTTACAAGATCGCTGTCAGAAAATTAACATATATGGGGTAATCGCAGCGGAATCATTTGCGCGAATTGTTGTCCCGCAGGGGTCCATTTTAGGGCCGTTCTTGTTCTTAATATATATAAACGATCTACCGCTAGCGGTTAACAACTCTGCTGACATGTTGCTTTTTTCGAACGATACTACTATAATATTTAAAGTGAAAAGGATAGATTCAGAGGATAGGTTCAGATGCCCTGAATAATATTTTAAATGAAATTTGTCATTGATTTGCGTTAAATAACCTATTGCTAAGTGCAGATAAAACGAAATGTATAAGATTTACTTTACCCAATGTTAGAGATTTTGATAGTAGAATCAAGATCGAAGGGAATTTCGTAGGGTTAGTTGACAATACTGTATTCTTGAGAATTACATTAGGTCCTAAATTACAATAGGGCCCTCACATTAAAAAAATGGCGAGCAGATTAAGTTCCGCTGCATTCGCAATATGTAAGATTCGCCAGCTTACAGATATTGCCACTGCTATGTTAGTCTACTTCACTTACATAACTTAATGTCTTATGGTATTCTGCTGTGGGGTACGGCTGCTGAGGTAGACACCATATTTTTATTACAAACTAGCTGACCCGTGCCTTCGTCTGCACCAAATTGGTTATCACTGGTTTCAATTGTATTTTTAAAAGCGATAAAATTGAATAAATCCGCTACCCGATTGCAGCCACAACTACCGTTTCCAATTGTGAATCCAAACTATCCCCGGTCTCACTCAAACATATACCCAGATTACATGTGATTTTTTGATGTGAAACACCTCCGCCTCCGCCACTCATGTCCGTGGAGGCGTTCCCCGGCATGCCGGGTGCCTCCCGCACCTCGGCAGCGCCCGCGCGCGCCACCTTCTGTGCCGCGGGCGCCGCAACCCGTGCGGGCCCCTCTAGCCCCTGGGCTCCCAAACCTCAGCCCCAAGCGCCGAAACCTCAGGCTCAGCCTCCGCAGGCGAAGCCTATTCAATACGACCGCCTCAGCACCTTTTCTTTTGATGGCGTTGACTGGATTAGCCAGTTAATGGTCGTGCACGATGTAGTAGACGTCTTACCTTTTGCAGAGCTTCTCGCGACGAAGAGAAGTCAGGATATGCTCAGAGCATTCACGCGTTTCCCGGCTCTTGCTAGGACAATGAACGAGCTCGCCCGTGCTCACTATAACAAATCGGTTTAACAACGTTCGCGGCAATGAATAGGGTAAACCACGCGGTCTATCTCTTTCGTTTTTTAACGCTAGAAACCTCAGGACACAGCGCGATCTAGTAGCTGCCTTTTTACGCGATAGACAGATAGACGTTCTCCTCGTACAGGAGACCCTTTTAAAACCGACAATGCGTAATCCTAGAATTGCGAATTGCATAGTAAGAAACGACCGTGCCACCCGCGAGGGCGGCACCTTAATCTATTTTAGACGATCGTTGTATTGCATGCCGTTAGATCCGCCCGCGCTATCCAATATGGAAGTGTCAGTGTGTAAAATAGGTATGACCGGTCACGCGAATATTATTTTAGTTTCCGCGTATTTGTCACCGAATAAATAATTGCTAAGATCCGATTTGCAGGCGCTACTTAATTTAGGGAGATTCAGTTATTATAGCGGGGGACCTCAATAGCGGGAACGTTATCTGGAATAGTCCGTGTACCTCTCGTAACGGGAGAAAACTCGACGAACTAGGTAGGGTTCTCGCTTTTGACGTCATAGCCCCTCTGGAACCCACGCACTATCAAGATCATTGCCGACCGACAGTATTAGATATAGCTCTCTTAAAAAGTATCACGCTTCCTGTACGACACATACAAGTCGTACACGAACTTGATTCAAATCATCGCCCGGTTGTTTTACAGTTAGGTCACAATTCAGACTTTACCCCGCCGTTGGTTAGGGTGGCTGATTACGCGAAACTCGTTCAATATATTATATATATTTCGTATCGGATAATTGTCTGAACTATTTCAGTTCGATAAGGGAAAAAATAAAAACCCTTCCACTTTCATGCGTAAGCGTGTATGCATGCACGCGTGTGACGGTGTTATGTGTAATGTTGTCGCAGTGATGTAAGATTTTGTGTCACTGTATCGCACGTTCATGGGCTCCACGCCGAGGGAACGGAACTAGGCTTGAGCCGCTGAGGAGGGCCTAACCTGGTTGTGGTTAATTTAACAAGGTTTTGTGTAAATTGGTTGAAAATTGAAATACAACAATAATTGTTGAAAATGTCGGTAAAAGTCAAGCTGCCTGGGGGAGTTTCCATTGAAAACGCTGCCTGATCCCTTTAAGTTATAACGAAAGAATGCCTGGTGGGATATTTCTCTTTTATAGATTTACATAGATGTCTTTGGTGGCATATATCTTTTAAGGATAGCCCACTATACTCATTATATCTTCTAAAAAAAATATAACATACAATTAGAAAGCTTTGGACCGACTTCAATGAAATTTTTTGTGTGTATTTCCAGTGGATTCGAGAATGGTTTAGATTCACAATTAGATCCGTTAGATGGCTCTGAGGTCTATCATATGTACATCAAGATTTCAAATTCCTAAAAAATAGTATATATGAGTATAATCAATACAGGGTCTTAAAAATCAAATTAATCTTGCCGCTTACATTCTTTTATTCAGAAGGCAATATTCACAACATTACAAAGACAAATTTACAATACAAATCAACAATTTTCATGAACTTGTGAGCTTTTCATTGTAGATAAATTAAATACTAGTGTAAAAATTACCCCTTTGGTTATCTCCGGTCATCAACATCTGAAACAAACATCATATTATATTTTTACAGATCTGTCCATATTAATATTATATACATAGTAAATATATTATTAGTTTACATGTATTTTTTCCATCAAATTCAAGGCATTATTGAAAGTTATGAAAGTATATAGTTTATTGTGTTTAGGCAGTTCCCAAAATAAGTGCTACAGTAAAAATGTAAAATGTTAGCCTTACATTTTATACAAGAGGATAGAATTACCTAAATAATAAAATGATATATTACTATGTTTTGCGAGCGGCTACACTAGTATTAATTTAGATTTAACCTACACCCTGTAGGGTCAAGTACTATGTAAGCATATTGTTTGTAATTTCTAACTACCTCCTCTCCCTGGTCAGCAAAAAAAGCAATGCTCTTATCCCACTTGCATGCTTACATAAACATTTATATAAGTATTCTTTAATCTATTCTAGTATCATGGAAGTAATTAGCAAGTTTAGAAATAAGAAATTTATAGTCTATAGCGGAATTAACGTATAGTGGTTTACTACTAGAGCGATGGCAGCCCAATGGATAAGACCGCGCGCCTCAGATGTCAGACCCACACGTCCAGATTCCCCTATCCCTTGTCATTAAAAGTAAGCAAACGGAAGACCCCCTTTTTAATGCTTACATAATGCTTTAAAGGTCCCTGTCCCTTTGGAACAGTACACATTTATTCTGGATAAAAAGAACACTATTTTCTTTTCTGTGCTCCCGATTATGTAATGCCTATGCAAAATTTCATGACAATTGGTTGAGTGGGTAAGGCGTAAGTGTAAAAAACAAACTCCTTTTTGCATTTTTAATTACGATTATGGGACTAAAATACATTTCTAAGCGTTAAAATTATATGTAGTTAATAAATCCAATAGTTTATTGTACATAATTTTTAACCTAGTTGTTCCTTTTTTTAACCGACGAAAAAAACGGAGGAGGTTCTCAATTCGTCGCGTATATATATTTTTTTTTTATGTATGATCACGCATAATTTTTACAGTATAATCCGATTTTAATAATTCTTTTTTTATTGGAAAGGGTATACTCCGAAGTTGGTCCCATTTAAATTTGGAAAAAAAAATTCAACCCTAAGGGTATGAAAATCAAGAATGACTGATTATTCACGCACTGATTATGTCTATGACCGCGCATATCTCTAGACAGAATAGTCCGAGTTGAATTATTATCCTTTGATTTGAAAGAGTATACCAAGAAGTTGGTCCCATATACATGTAAACATGAAAAAATCAACCCCAAGGGTAGGAAAACGGGGTATGATTTATAATTCAGCTTCTGAGTTGTGTATTACAAATAAATTAAGCTTGTAGTAATTAGTAAGATCATAGCCGCAAAAAATTATAAAATAAAAACTTTTTAACAAAAAATTAAACCGCCGAAAAAACTGAAAAGCAAAAAATAATTTTACTTTATTCATCTTAATAACTAAGTTCTTAAACTAATGTAAGTATACCTAAGAAATTTTGAGTCGGCGCCAAACAACCAATGAACAAAGATCATTAGATTACTTAAATTCACAAAAATAACCAAATCAAATTAAAAACACAATGTGAGATCTCCAGCGGTAACGTGTGTGCTCGTTCGGGTTGCTTCGTAAGCGTTCGGCATGCAAGGGGTGTGTCACGCTGCGCCGCCGCCGCGCATCACGCTTTACGTAATTAATTAATTTGCTTGATTGGCGCCGACTTAAAATTACTTAGGTATACTTACATTAGTTTAAGAACTTAGTTATTAAGATGAATAAAGTAAAATTATTTTTTGCTTTTCAGTTTTTTCGGCGGTTTAATTTTTTGTTAAAAAGTTTTTAAATTTTGCTTTGTTTAAAGAGGCTTTTATTCCACTGAACATATCAGCCCCATTACTAGTTGTTCCTTTAGACCAGTGTTTTTCAAACTTTTATTTTTGACACAGGCCCTTATATGAAGAAATATTTCACGACCCCTCAATCCCCCATAGGGGTCGCGCTCCACACTTTGATAACCACTGCTTGACTTTCAAATATTTTTTTCAATTATTTTATTTTTCACATTACCTATATAAATTATTTTACAATATTTTATATGGGTGATTCAAAAGTAATTTCAAACATTATCCAAAAAGTTTCAAAATGTAGCAATATTTAAACTAAAAATTATATAAGATGTCAAAAGTGAAGTATCAGATTAGATTACAAAGATCACAGATATTCTAAACCTTTTACAGCTGCGTGTTAAAAAACAATAGTATATACACTTCTAAATAATATAATGACGAATTTTACATTAACATATATTAAACATTTCATGAGACTGTCCAATCTATCAACAAAGAATACTTTCATTTACTTACTTTTGCCATCACATGCTACTATTTTCACTTTGTCCACTTTTGCTATTTCTTGTACTTCACGGAATTCAACGTCATTCAACATGAATGTCCACACATTATCACAAAACCTTAAAACACGACACATTATATTCATTTAACAATTAGAATAACAGGTAAAATATATAAGTATGTTTTCATATAATAAGAATGGAAATGTAATGTGTCTGCACTTTTAGATTTGTGTGCAGATGCCTTGGAATAAGTAATAAAATATATCTTAATCATTCTTTCAAATGTCTGTCTGTCTACTTGAACACATATTGTTAAATTACTGTGTTCACCAGAAAACCTCACCAAGAAAATCATGTCCACCAAGAAAAGTATATCTATACTAATATTATAAAGAGGTAAAGTATGTGACTTTGTAGGGGTAATCTCATGAACCACTAGTACAATTTGAAAAATTCTTTCAGTGTTATAGAGTTCATTTATTGAGAAAGGTTATAGGATATATATCATCACGCTAAAACCAATATGAGTGGGGCACTGATAAAAAATATTTCAAAATCAGGATGTTTTCTTCTTGGGAGCTTCCGCTGCATGTTAGTATTAGCTCAAAGTAACTATTACTACATGGACGAAGTCACGGGCCGAGGCTAGTATAATATAAATACATATTTCTACTGAAATTTCTATTCTGCTCAACTATATTCATCGCAGTCAAAAAATAATATGAAGACTACGTCAAAAAATATTATATGTCAATCCTAATAGTAGCTCAACCAGCCTCTTTAGCAATCATAAATGAGTGAAATATGAAATGAAACTACACTTTTACTTATATAATGGCTATCTAGCTATTAATTAGATGAAGCCACCTATATATAACTCATTTATGAAACCAAAGCTCATTTACATGATTTGGAGAAGGAATCCTTATTTTCATTTTATAATTCTGAGCTAAATTGTCATTTTAACACTGGTTAAAACCTATATCTTATAATATTTATTAACAACTAGCTTGTAACCGTGATTTCATTAGTATGGAATAGTTCCTTTAGACTAACACTAACACGCAGCAGAAACTCTCAGAAGAAAATGGTTTCTTTATTGGTGCTCTGCTCCTATTGGTAAAAGTGTGACCTATAGCTTTCTTTGATAAATAAGCTATCTAACACTGAAAGAATTTTTCAAATCGGATCAATAGTTCCTGAGATTAGCATATTCATCCTACTAAACAAACATACCCTGCAGCTTTATGATATTAATATAGATTGCTACTCTTCTCTCATACTGAACTCCAGTCATTATTCAAATTACAATAACTTTTGATAGAGTGGATTGATTTTAATAAAACAAAAAATTAGTTACTCTTGAGGATATGCTTTATGATATTCTTCATGAGGTTTTATTGTGTACTCAGTACTTTGGCAGTGATGGGTGGTCATACAAACAATCAGACAACAGACATTTCTAAAAATAATTGAAATGTATTCTATTACTTATTTCTACACAACTGCAACAAATCACGAAACCGATTAGGCCTCCCACGGCGGCGGCTCAAGCCTACGTTCGATCCCTCAGTAGGGAGCCCTTGAGTGCGTTGCTTGCGCGTTACGGTGACACACAAATATACATCACTGCTACAACACTACACGATCACCCCCACACTCGTGCACGCCTACATGCTTACACATGAAAGTGGAAGGGTTTACTTTTTTCCCTCATCGAACTGAAAAACTCTCAATTTTCTGATAAAAAATATATGGAGGAGTTGTTAAGGCGTGTATGCTTGGTACACATATACGTTTCAACAACTCATACATATATGAATAGTTAGCTAGGTTAGCTAAGATAGGTAGCGGTTTTGCATGCAACTGGCAACAGCCAAGCGGACGTGTGCCGTGCACCCTTGAGCTGGTTGCCAAAATAAAATCGGCTGAGTGCCTTAAGCGCTTGCCTTAGTAGTCCGGTGAAGCTGTTAAGACCTTGCTGGGTCAATAGCGTAGATATTTTGAAAAGAAAAAAACAAATCACGAAAATCAAAAAAGTACAGACAAATTAAATTTAGATTCTTATATGTATAGATGGCTGCTTTATAGTTCCAATTAAGTAAAAAAAAGATAAAAGTGTATACCTGTATGTGTTTAATTTTCCTGCTTTGAAGGTTAATCTAGACTTCACCCTGTTTGATAGAGCTTGGTTGATAGATTTATCAAACTGCAGTAAAACTTTAACTGCCAACGATGGTGTTATTTGTCCATACTGAGAAAAGTTGACATTGTTTTGATTCATATCACGGTCATTCAACCATTAGTAATTTACACTGTAAACAAAACTCACCTGAATCAATTCGTCAAGACTTTCCTGTAACGTGTTACCGATCGTGGTGTTTCTGTACAGTTGATATGACATCACTATTTTAATGTATCAAATAAAACTATAATTAATAATAAATTTGAATAAGTTTCTCATAAAATAATGATCACATCACAATCTCAGACCACAAAACGATTAAAAACCAAAAAAGAAGTTGACAGGGCTACCAGATGACAGCAAATTCAATTTTATACCTACGACGACGCCATGGATAAAAAAATAATTTGTAAAGTTACGTAGTTGTATTAATATGCAATATAATTTATTTAACTATGTTGTATTTTATAAATTAGTCTCAATGAAAAATAAAATAACTTAAAATCTCTAATAAATTTGTTATAGTAACATTAACAGTAAACTATAGATTAATATAAAAGAATAGAAAATAAACCATAACTAGTATTATGTATATCTCTGCTTTAGACGGTATTCCATTCACAGAGTATTCCATTAGATTACGACAAAAACGGTCTTGATCTTTACATTTTTTTGCTTATCAATTTAATAATTATATATATTTCAACTCAGCTGTTACCTTCATCAGCGTATCTATAGAACTTTTCAGCGATTTTTTAATCGCTGAAAAAGAAACTTTAAACAATACCTGAAGGAATTGTAATTTAGACGATAGATTTTGTAGTAATAAATGGTAGAGACAAGCAGAAATTAGTTACTTGGGAAGCAAAACAATAAATAAAACAAGAATAACTTGTCAGACAAGACTCTGAAGTGGATCTATTACCTATTAACTGGCCTTTAAACAGAGAATCGTTAATTATTTTGAAGTTTATTTTGCATTTGAATTCTTATTTTTGTACCCCAATGAAAATCAGTCTACGAAAAAATGAAATAGAAAGTTATACACATTTTTTTCTAATTACATGATTTGGTAACCCTATGAGCTGACTGTATAAAAGTAATTCATCGCCGTCCATAGACACTAGCAACACCAGGGGAGTCGCAAATGCATTGCCAACCTGTGTCTGGGGGGAGGGGAAAAGAGATGACGAAGGGGGAAAAGGAGAAGAGCCTTCGGCGCTCTCACTGACTGAATGAAACGAAACGCAACATTGTTAGTTCATGTCGGTTTTCTGTGAGAAGGTGGTACTACCCCGGGCGAACTAACCCATTCATACTAAATCCAGTAATAGCTTCAGCGTGGCTCTACTACCTACAAAATGATATACAATATACTCACTATCAAAGTACTGTATCTATTACTGGATATTTATTCTATAATGGGTATGGGCACTGACCCATAGTTTCCTAGTCGAAACCAACATTGATATTAAGCGTAGATACATGTTATAGACATAAAAAAGTAGACGGATGATTCTAGTGAATATATGTGGTTATACAAGAATGCCAAATCGATGTACCTACCTAGATAAAACCATAGTTAAATTTTTCGGAGTACATATCGTCAACGTAAAAAAAAGATATTATATTTAAAACGTAAATCTGCTAAATTTATATACTACGATTATTGACTCTCTTCATATAAAGGGAGCCTTTGAATGCGTTTCCTGTGCAATACAGTGACACAAAAATTTACATCACTGCTACAATATTACATATCACCCCCACACATGTGCACGCTTACATGCTTGCATGAAAGTGGAAGGGTTTTATTTTTTCCATTGTCGAACTGAAAAAAACCTTCGAAATTTTCAGGTAAGAATTATATATAAGAGTTGTTCAGATATGTATGCTTAGTACACATATATGTTTCAACAACTCATACATTTATGAATAGTTAGTTAGCTAGGTTATATAAGATAGGTCGCGACTTGCATGTAACAGGCAACAGCCAAACCGAGGTGTGCCGTGCATCCTTGAGCTAGTTGCCAATAATAAAATCGGCTGATTATCTTAAGCGCTTACCTTAGTAGTCCGGTGAAGCTGTTAAGACCTTGCTAGGTCAATAGCGTAGTCAGTTCGGGAAAAAAAATCAAAGTTTGTTACGTTGTAGGGGATAATCTCAGAAACTACTAGTTCAATTTGAAAAATTCTTTCATTGTTATATAGCTCAAATGAGCTATATAAATATTGAGGAAGGTTATATGCTATTTATTATCACGCTAAAACCAATAGGAGCGGAGCACCAATAAAGAATGTTTCAAAATCGCTTTTTTCTCCTAAGAGCTTCCGCTCTATGAAGTCGTGGGCAGAGGTTAGTGAATGAGAAGTCGGTGTTTTATAACAGTAGTGTATCATTTTTATCCTTACGTATGATTAGGGAAGCGAGTGGGTGAAATACTATAGATGTCGCCACTCTTTACAAATCAACGTTCATATAGAGCGACGTATAATCGAGATCAGGATTTTTAACATCGATATTTTAAATATTATGTATCGTTGCATCCTTACCTGTACGACTAATAGTCTGTGCTAACCACTTTATATAAGGTACTCTGTGCTAACCACTACTCTATGACACATTACATTACAAAATACAGATGATTGATTACAAAAGAGGAAGTATGTGGTCGAAGAGTTCACAGTATTTCGGATTTTCCTAAAAAAATATCTCGATAACTTGTGTAAATTGAATGTAAAATTATT
Source organism: Antheraea mylitta (assembly GCA_014332785.1). Classification (NCBI taxonomy): domain Eukaryota; kingdom Metazoa; phylum Arthropoda; class Insecta; order Lepidoptera; family Saturniidae; genus Antheraea; species Antheraea mylitta. The sequence continues at coordinate 1,909,845 of JACEII010000006.1, forward strand.
TGCAAATTCTAGAGCAGTTGTGTTTATGGTCTTATGAGTGGTGCGTTTAGGATTGTGCTCATGTTGATACCGAAACATTATTACGTCTGAAGTGACTTGTAATTTTCGTATAAAAACATAGTCTCCTTGTCCAAGGAGTTTCCATTCAAAATGTTGCAAGATGATGAGTACGAACAACTGGTGCTGACTCCGGAGAGAATAAAGGTTCTCGGTTTTAAACCTCAAAAAGAAATTCTGACCAACCATGTATTACCATATGCTGATGAATTGGATGAAGAATCTACAAGGTTTCTGGAACAAGTAAAGACGAACCTAGCTAAAGCTGTAATGCTGCGTGAGATGAAGCCGGGCTGTGGGGTCTGGTCTTCTCGATTGATGAAGTAATTATTGTGTTATTATGTTTATGATTTTATTCAAGTCTTAAAGGAAACATAAGTGGTCATTAGTTCATGCTACTACTTTTTAAATATTTTTTTTGGCAATCAATCTTTCAGATTATTACTGCCATTGTCACGTAATCAATAGTATTACAAGAGTTGTACGATCATTTCAATATTAAGCGTCGTCTGAATCAATATTCTAACAAGATGTTGGATCCCTTGTTAGGACCTACCTGGGAGTTTTTGTGGCATCTTAGAATTTCATGCTCCGTGGTATTATTTTCCATTCACTTCACTTATGCCCAATAAATTAACTATATTACGTAGTACACCACCAAATTTACAAAATACAGAGACAAATAACACAAGATTATGAATAAAATATAAAATTCACTACATGACAGACTAAAATCCTGACAAAAACTCAATTCATTGTTTTTAAATAGCTTGTAGCCTTAATTAAAGGTGTCTATTTTACATAAAATTTTATGCACATACAATAATACTTTACATAATTGTATGGTAAAATAATTATTAAGGAAATATTACTAGCTAATACCCGCTACTTTGCTTTGTTTATTATCTTAATAATATATGATGTGTACAGAGGACAAAAAACTAAAATTCCGCACAAAAATGATCTACTCTTTTTTATAACTGTATTTTATTAATGGGTGCTAAAGTAAATATTTCTTTGTGATCCAATTTATGTTTGGAATTACCATGTTCATATGTTTCCTTTTTTTAGTAAATTAATTATTACAAGAATAAGGAATGTCCCTTAAAAGTAATTTTACTGTTAAATTCATATATGCAATAAATAAATTTGGTAAACTTAAAGATTAAAATGATAAGACGCATTAAAGTCCAATTTCTGCACAAGAAAGCAGGGAAATATGAAACTGATCTTGTCTATTTTATATGAATTATAATTAATTTGAGCTAATCAGATAATTTGAGCTGCAATTCTCTTCTATAATTTCGTATTTCAGGCAGAGCATGATAGTAATGGAATTAATTGTCTTGTCAACTTATTAAAAAAAAATTGTTCACCAGTATACAACAAAAACAAATTTGAATTCTTAACTTAAGATATATGGTTTACTACCTATATAATAATAGTATCTAAGTAATATATGGTCTTCCTTATGTAATGATAAAAAAAAGTCTAGTATATTGCTAAATTTATAGATAAGACCATTTTTACCGACCAATGATTGAGTATTGTTTTTTTTATAATATTATTGCATTAAATACATATTTAGTAATGTATTGAATAATTTGTATATAGTTGTTCCATACATCCCTCGAATTCATATATTTTATTATTATTTTATATAACTTTTATATTTAAGTCTGTTTAGGTAAAACACGATTCTGTTTAGGGTTTTGTAAGATGTGCCAAGAGTAATATTCATTACCGATGTTTTTGTCTCTTGAATTTTTGGCATTTTTGCAGCTGTTGTTAAACCTCTAACAAAAATTATAATTTTATAGTTAGGTATGCATGTGACTTTATCTCATTATATAGATGGTTGAATAGCTAAATTCAATCTAAGATAAAAAAAAAAATTGATGATTTATTCAGTTTTTTATGTGATGTGGTGTAATTTTAACACTACTGATTATCATATTATGAGAAATAAATATGAAATACAATATTTTGTGGTGCAATATGGTTTAAATCTATATGTAGATTATATGTCAAATTGTAAATATGTAAAACCAATAACATGATTTGTTAGGAATTTAATAATGTCATGCTAGTCTTCATAATTAGTATACTTATCAGTGTAATCAAGTTTTCTATTAACATTTTCATAATCTTGCTTGTACACTTAGTTTCATGCAGTTTTACATACTGTTTTACATTTTAACATACCAGTTATTTTTACCCAGAACAAAGGTTCCAGCTGAATGCTGTATCTCATAACTATCACAGGTTGTTTGTTATGATTATTGGGTTTTTTTCAATTAAATATGAGTAGTCCCTTCATTGTCATTATAATTGATTTTGACTGTGTAGTATAACTACATGTAGTCAATTGTATAGTCATTTTGAAAAAAAGTATAACTATAAGTAGGTAAAATGTATGCATGGGAGGTAATTTTAGGAAACTATTGATTCAGCTTCTAAAATTCTTAAAATGATAAAATGCTATGGCATCACACATTCACTTAGACTATATTTTATTTTTCTTACACTTTATATCACATAATTAATGCAAGCAAAGACATGGCTTTTATTTCTTGTTCTTTATTTAATGGAATATTGCACAATATTTTTTATGTTTAATATAGTTAGTTGTAAAATTAATTCTACCATGAGTACAGTATAAAATCTATATGTTCTGACAATATAATACATGTCTCATAAATTACATGAAACAAAGAGGTTTTATACATATCAAATTAAGATATGTTCTCTGTTATTAGTAGGTTGTGTAAAGTGCTCAGTATGTTTGCATTTTATATCTTATTTTAAATTGTTGTTAGGAATTTTTGAGATAGTTTGTAGTAGAATTATATCTCCAGTGAGCTAGGTGCTTGATCCATATCAATAATGTACTGCGGACTGTTGTCACTACTCCACTTTATTATATTTTATAATAGCGTTTGCCTGTGGCGTCGCTCAAGGGAATGTACATGTGACCTATGTCTCTGGGGCAGTATTGTTTCTAGATGAAAAGTATTTCTATACCACTAACTAAACATATGTAAAATTTAATGATGTTCCACCTAGTAGCTAATGCATGAAAGTATTGCAAACAAAAAAATAAACAAATTTTTGTATTCATTATATTAGTTAGGATTATGTACTCTTTCTCTTTCAAGTTTGTATTTGTTAAAAATATCTTTTACAATTATCTTTCACAGTATCACCCTCCAAAGAAACTTAATTTCGGAAATAGTTTGTGGAAAGGATATTGTATTTTTGTGAATAAAGACTTTTCTTACTTTTTTTTTATATAAAAGGAGGCAAACGAACTGGTGGGTCACGTGATGTTAAGTGATCACCACTGTCCATAGACTCGACATCAGGGACGTCGCAAGTGCGTTGCCAGCCTGTATATCGGAGAAGGGAGGGGGGAGGAAAGGGAAAGCAGGAAAGAGGAAGGGACGTGGGCCTCCGGCTGTCTCACTGACCGAACGAAACACAACAATGCAAGCACTGTTATTTCACGTTGATTATCTGTGAGAGGGGTGGTACTACCCCGGAGGAGCCGACCCATTCTTGCTGAAACCAAAAATAGCTTCAGCGGGGCTCTACCACCTACAGAAATCTACACCTACTTGTTTAAAACATTTTACTATAATTCCCTTGCAATTAAATATATCTTTTTTTTTTCGAATTGACTACGCTATTGACTTAGCAAGGTCTTAACAGCTTTACTGGACCACGATCTTTTAAAGCAATTCATCTTAATGAAGAAAAGAAAGAAAATAATAATATTAACTTTCTATCAAGTAGTCACTTAATTTGTTATGAGTTGCTGGTAAAGTGTCTTTTACATATTTCATAAATGTATTAAATACATTCCATGTTTTGCATATATATATGTAATCATATAGCATATTGCACTGTGTAGTCTAGTGTTTAACCTTTGGCAATATATCAGATCGTCAAATATGCTGGCTATTACCCAAGCTTCCTGAAAACTACACTACATGTCTGGCCTCACACTACAAATATACAAATAGGAATACATTTTGATTATGTATTATGCAACAGCTTCTGTTATTTAGTAAATCTGTCTAATTATTTCTTATACAAAAGTTTAACACTTTTGGTTATGTATTTCGTAGTCCAGTGAAGCTGTAAAGTTCTAGTAAGGTCGATAGTGTAGTCAGTTCGAAAAAAAAAAAGTTATGTATTTGAGAATAGATATATAGGCTATTGTTTTCTAATGTCTATTTCTGAACATTTATTGTTACATCAGTTACTATTTAGTTCTCAAGAACGAAATATGTAGTAAAGTGCTTATAGGAGCATGGATTATAGTGTACAAATAAGAATACAACCAATTTAAAAATTCTTAGAGTAGAAGTCTTTAGACATATTGTTTTCTATGTATAAATCTATACTAATATTATAAAGAGGTAAAGTTTGTGAATTTGTGACGTTGTAGGGGGTAATCTCTGAAAGTACTTGTCCGATTTGAATAATTCTTTCAGTGTTATTTATCTCATTTATCGAGGAAGGTTTTATATCATCACGCAAAGACCAATAGGAGCGGAGCAAAGGTGAAAAATGTTTCTAAATCGGGATTTTTATTCCTTTTGAGAGCTTCTACTGCATGTTAGTGTTAGCTCAGAGTAACTATCACTACGCGGACGAAGTCGCGGGTAGGGGCCAGTCAATAATAAATAGTTTACAGTTAAATAAAATTCGGATGTTAGTCAATTTTTTTTTATCAAGTAAATCTTACTAACAAGTAAAACAATCAAAATTGTTAGACATAAAATAGACGAAAAGTTGTTACACAGTATGTTGTGATATAAAAGAGCAAGATGTTAATATTTAATTAAATTTTCTCTTCCTCAGGTACATACGTATTTATGGACTGAAATTTGGAAAAGAAGATCATATTACTTTGATAAAATTAGCCTATGAACTTGTTGTCATACCAGATCTTGAGCCATGCAAAGTTCACAAATTTGCCACAATGTTCTTAATGCTAACGAAGTAAGTTTATGTTTCATTATAATCTATTTAATACAATTTAATCCATGGCAATTGGGCGCTATTCTGCTGATACAGAAAGCATATATTCACATATAGTTCTCCCCAAACTTTTTGGCAGTTCTTAATTTAGCCGCACATAATATAACTTTCGGTATAAATATGTATTATATTATATGTGTAACATAGCAACAACTTAAGGATAAATAAATGCGAATTTTAAATTCCTATAATATTTGCTTTGTATTTAACAATATTCTAACAATATTCTGGCAGAAGCTCGAACTTATAGCTATATTTAGGGCGGTCAAAAATATTATCAGGATGTACATATCTCAAAATTAATATTTTATTTATTAGGAAAAGAAATTTAATTTCACCTGAAGAACTCAGTCTGCCTTGGCGTCCCCTGTATGATATGGGGAAGAGGATATTTGATAGAAATTGTTTGCAAATAGGATTATACCATTACCTCTCGTAAGTATATAAGCCTTTAAATTAATTTTTCGATGAAAATACATAGTATGTTAAAGAAGTAGCTGTTCTAAGTTCCTTTTATCCTATGACATTTTTTTTAAAGTTGAGAATGTAAAAGGAACTGATAAGGCTTTAGTGATTATAAAAACATTGCGTGACACTAATTTCACAAACTTTGTCATAATTGTACAGTTTGTATGGTGGTTATTTCTGTATGCATATGGTGTCCTGACATCAGTAGCTTCCTTCTTCCCATTGGAATGAATTTGATATGCAAGAGTATATTTATGTTTCTCATTGAACTATAAAGTCTTATCAAAATTGAATGTGTGTTTAGGCCAAAGCGTTCTGACAAGCAAGGAGGAGACCCGCTCGATATGGTTCGCAAATTCCTCTCGGGCAATGGGCTAGATGACGCCCTTAGTTTGTTCGGCCTCGTTGGAGAGGATGAAAGCGGACTGCCCACGTAAATAAATAAAGATTTCAGGGGTACGCTTATGTCCGCACATTGGTGGTAGATGGTGTAGGCTCATCAAGTAAATGTCATCACTGTCCTTAAAGTTCATAGTTTTCCGTTAAATGCGGTGGGAGAATTTGTGCATGTTCGTAAAGGACGGAATAATATATCAGCATTAAATATAACTGACATTCTATTTCAGTTCACTGGAAGGATCTTACATTTCAATGGTGAAATGTGCCAGACCGTAAGTAAAAATCTATACGAAGTATCGGTTAAGAATTAGCATTATGTTTTAATAAAAACATTTACACAGATACTTCGAAGTTTCGGCGACCAAAGAAATATTAGCTGAGATATTGCCTCGTATTAACCCATGGTGTGCGGACACGTATGTGATCAATCAACTGGTTGTGTTTCTGCCAGTAGGTCTACCTCCACAGCACGCTGCGCAAGGCCACGAACTATGGTTCGATGAGCTTATGACTCTTTGGGATACCTGTTATAATTCACAGTGCGGTATTTGGGTGAGACTTTTGATCTCTTACTAATCTTGTTAACCATATAATGTATTAAACTTAACTTATTTCTAGGTAAGCTGATATCTCAGCCTGCAATTTAGTTCTTTATATTTCCCATTTGCGGTAATTTGGGCAAATAACCCTATGTAATTATTTTAAAAAATGTTAATTTTTAGGATTTTATAACGATATTTGCTGGTTTGGCTAAACGAAACCCTGGTGCGATTAATTGGGCGCCTCATGTACCAAAGTTTTTCACAAGGTTTCTTCACGCTTTAAACCTCCCTGTAAGTTACAAGGATATGCAAATAAATCAGCAACATTCATTAGGTGAGATGCTTTTGTAACTTAAACAAACTGTAACCACGTGTTTTCCGTTTAATCTTACGTTTTACATTTCATTATTAACAGACACAAAGCAAATGGCATCATGGATTGTATGGAGCATATGTCCTGATGGTGTGGTGTTGAAACACCTGCGAAGTTTTTTGAGTGGAATTGAGAGTTATTTACAAAGTGCCAATTCTGGTCGATGGTCATATAAACTAAGAGATTTGTTAAGAAAGCTCGCCAGAGAATTCTTGATTAGGTAAGCAACTTACTTGAAACAAGAAAATTGGGATAGCGAGGATATCATATTAGCGATTTAATCTTGTTTCATATAACCATGACATCATTGAAGTATCTGTAGGGTTCACTTTGTTGATTATATCATTATAGCACCTAAGAATTCGTTTTGACCAAAAGTTCGATGTCAATTTATCAATAAACTGCATGTTTGCTTACTCCTATCTATCACGCGAACTTAAAAAGCCACTTCTGGTATTCCTTCGTCATTTTAATTGCTTTTTTACAATTTAAAACTTGATTTCTATCTCATATGAATATAGGCTGTAAATATAAGTAAAAAAACTCTTATTAAAAATTTTAAGTTTGTGATTATAAGTATGAGGATAATATATATTGAATTCATCTTCTGTACAAACTAAGAGAATACTTCCTTATACCGACATTTGTGCTCCCCTTATTTTACGCCCTTATAATATTTTTCGTTAGAGGGTATATTACAGCATTTGTTTTTTAAACTTTGTGATAAGAAGATGATAATTCACCTATGGAACTTTTATGAAATATTAATTATTTTAGGGTTCGTCGTCAGAACGAAAAAAGGTTCCAAGAGAGCTGGGAAAATCAAACGCCTGACCATTACAAACTTAGAGAGGAAGATATTACAGAATTCGTCAATATTGTCTTTGAACCGACGCTACAAGCTGTTTACAGCCGCAACGGGTCGCTCGATATATTTAGTGCATTCCAAAACTTGGCAACTCTAAGACCTGCGATAGTTGTCCCACCTCTAATAGAACGACTTCAGACTTCTTTAACATCTCTAACGGAGCCGCATAGGGTTACAGCCGCCATGTCTGCAGTCGCCACAGTCGCAAGACCTTTACTTAGAGGACCTGATGCCGGTTACCCAGAAGGTCCAACTCATGTTGTTCCATTACTAATGGCAGTATTGCCAGGTCTTGACCCTAACGACATTAAAAAGACTTTGGTCTCTCTACATTTTATTTTGGTCTTTAGCTGGCTTGTGCCGTTTGTAGACTGCAGTTCAGCACACGAATATTGGTCGGATTTAACGGAGGAGGAGCTCTTAACTTGCGAGTCGACCGCTCAGTTTGAAGATTTCGTCCTCATCTTCTTTGATAGACTTTTTGTTATCATCGAATCTAGTGTCCTTGAACACGTCAGGTTGGACACCAAAGAGACAGATAACGTCAGAAGTAAAACTGACGCAGCCACAGAGATTGCTTTATCGTCAGCAGCGACTCCAGTGCTAATGCAGTGTTCTCCAAAGATATTTAAAGAAGCTTTGAGAAAGTTTAAGACATTCGCAACCGAATCCACTTTCGAACCGAACGTCTCTGGTAACATGGTAGGAGTACTTCTGCGAGTCTTTGCTCGTGTCGATCCTGAAGCGACGTTGGCTGCATTCGTACCGAAACTTTGCGAGGAATTAAGAGAGCTATTGGCGACTGACGAAGCCCTACGTGAAGAGAATCCCCCTCGGGAATTAATGTACAGACTAGTTCTCCTTATGCATGTTGTGGCATGTAATAGTGTGGCACTATTGAAATATATTCCTGATATAGTATCAGTTTTGGATAGGGCATTGAAATTGCACTCTAATTTTGCTTTGAGCCGTGCATGTGAGATTCTTAGTCACGCGATGACGTCATTGAGTTGTATAGATTTAAAAGAGTGGAAAAGTTCACCTAACGATTACTCCGCTGCTCCAGAAAAGTGGCTGCCGATACGTGAATGGGGTCACGGGTGCTTATTAAAAGATGTCGATTTCAAATGGCATGTGCCTTGTGCCGAGGAAGCGGAATGTGCGCAGATGTTACTCGATACATACATAAAGCACGAGGTAAATAGATTGCGGCAGTGGTTGAGTGGAGAACGGGCAATGTGTCGTGAACGAAGGCTTAGAAGTTTCTATATAATAAATGCTGGTTTATCATGTAGTAACTTCTTACCGCCGCCTAACGAGGAACCAGTTACATTGTAAGTATAATATTATAATTTTAAAACAAATATGGTTTGTAAATAAACTTTTCTGTGGATTTACAGTACGTATTTGTCTTCCTTCGTAGTTAAGAATATGAGCCAAAATGGGTATATTTAACAAAAAA
>JACEII010000006.1:1928403-1938857 GCA_014332785.1 Antheraea mylitta
TATTATAAACGTATAGCAGGTGAGTGACTCACTCACACCACTATTATAAACGTATACCAGGTGAGTTACTCACTCACAACACTATTATAAACGTATACCAGGTGAATTACTCACTTACAGCACTATTATAATCATATACCAGGTGAGTTACTCACTTACAGCATTATTATAAACGTATACTAGGTCAGTTACTCACACTACTACTATAAAGGGCTAAAATGTGATCTATGAGACTATTTTATCTTGGAAATTCTTTCATTTGATTTGACAAAAAAACAACAATGTGGTCCAAGATGGTAACATGCTTAACCTAGAGCAAGATGGGCTTTCAAATGTAGTTGTCGGATTACATCTATAAATAAGTTCTTGGTGACTGATTATTAAACTTGAGGGTGACTAGTGTTTATTAGAGCTGTGATTTGTTGTTTTTTTTTTATATTATTCATTTTATAATTTTAAATAAGGTAATTTATGGTCAAATCCGGGTCCTCAAGTATTTAGGTTGTTTTTATATGCTTTTACTTTTACCTTGGCTTGTAATATTTTTAGGTTACAGGAAAGATTTAGAGTGGGCTATGTGGTCAGAAGATAGGATCCCGACAAACGATGAGGAATGGGACAGGCCTTGGTTGAGGAGTCCTTCATGCGGCTTTTATGCTTGGCCTGAAAAACTTGAGGTCAGTTTTTTTGATTCCTTTTATTCATAGCAAAACTATTTAACACTGCTCTTTTTAATATAATTGTCAAAGAAATATCTACTTATAGTAAACCATATTCCTTATAAGAAATATTGACGATATGTCTGTTTTTTTTTTCCAATCTGACTATGCTATTGACCCAGCAAGGTCTAACAGCTTCACCGGACTACAATGATGTTTATTTATCTGTATTTTTAAAATGTTTTAAGCATTATTATTATATATATTTGAGTTGTCTTTATTATCACATATAGGTTCTTCTCTTATGTGGAGGTTGATACTCAGCGACACTAAATACATGATTATGCCTGAATCCAAAGCTTAGATCTATTTTCACATTTTATGGAACATTGAATACGCGGAATATATATCTTTTAAATAGTTTTATAGTGTCCCATATGTTTCTAATTTACGTATATCTTTAGATAGCTGCACCTACAAGCGAGCAGGACTGTGCCAAGTTCATTCCACCCGAGGAAATGGAGGAGGGTGAACGATATTTATTCGAATTCTTCAATGACGATGCAAATTTGGACCGTCTCGTATCATTCATGACGGTTGAAGAGAAAAAGGGAAAGGATAAATTCAATGTTGGACGATTCTACGTGTTCAGGGTGAGTGCATCATTACACTTAATTTTTAGGGTCGAAAATCCCGTCAAATATTATAAATCCGAATGTCACTTTATTTGTTGCACTGTCATGCTTTAAATAATCAATCGATCGTTATAAAATTTTGCATACATATTGTCGGGGGTACTGGAAAGGACTGGAATAATTACTGTTCCCGAGTCACTGGTCAAAACTACATTAAATCGAGAGAAACCTCGAGTACTAATATTATAAATACTAATGTAAGTTTGTTTGTTAGACTTTCACGCTTTAAGCTAAAATACTTTTAAAATACTCAAACGATCGTCATGAAATATTGCGGGCATTGTCAGAAGTACAGAAAAGGGCATGGTCTTTTTCATGCAATATATTGTTTTTTTTTTCTCGAGTTGACTACGCTATTGACCTAGCAAGGTCTTAAAAAGCTTCACCGGATTATTAACGGTTTACTGTTTCCAAGGCATAGATCAAATTTATTTATTTATGTGGATAATGCAATGGCAGTTCGAAGAGTAATGTAATAATAATAATAGGAAGGAGTAAACTAGACTGAAAATTATAATTTTATAACATCGATACAGTGTATACTAATTCTAAATGTAAATTAATAGTAATGAAAAATAAAATTACGTAACAATAAATTTTGAGTAACATATCTATACTATAATAAAACTGTAAGAAGTCGAAATCTGTACATTAAATATTTTTTGAAAATTTTAATCAGGGTAGACTATGTTATCGATATAGAAGCCAAAAATAATCTTTTTACAATTTTTGTCTGTCTGTCTGTCTGTCTGTCTTTCTGTCTGTCTGTCTGTCCCTATGAACACGCATCACTCTGAAACTACTGAACCAATCTTGACGAAACTTGATATAGTGATAACTAATACTACGAGATTACACCAAATATACTTTTTGTCCCATAAAACGCAAAGGGTTCTCCAGGATAAAGAATTAAAGCCTAGAACCTAAACCCGTATTACTCAGAAAGTACTAAACCAATTTTAACGAAACTTAACACAGTAATAACTGATATTACAAGGCTACATCCAGGATACTTTTCGTCCCATAAAACGCAAGGGGTTCTCCAGGATAACGAAAAACAAAAATTTGTAGTTAACGTAACTAGACTTTTTTGCGACACCTTAGTACAAGAGCCGGCAACGTTGAAAGAACAAGAATTTTAGAATACCTGGTTCTTTAATATATCAATATATATTTTTTTGTATCATAGGAGTCAAATGAACAGGTGGGTCACGTTATTTTAAGTGACCACCACCTCTATAGACACTAGCAACACCAGGGGTATCGCAAGTGCGTTGCCAACCTGTATATGGGGGAGGGTAAGGGAAGGCAAAGGAGGAAAGGAGAAGAGAAGTGGGCCTCCGACGCTCTCACTGACTAAACGGAACACTACAATACAAGCACTGTTATTTCACGTCGATTTTCTGTTAGAGGGTGGTATTAGCCCGAAAGGACACTTGGTAGCCGGTTAACGTTGTATTTTTAATGCGCGTTTTGATTTAATTAATTTTGATTTATGAATAGGTTTAAGAACATTTTTTTTTTTCAGTAATATTTAAACGTAATTAAAAGCATAAATGTATCATAGTCAGACACATTTCTTTATAAACAATCATATATATACCTGCTGATAACCTGCTGATATATTTTATAAAAAAAAAATAATTTTGAACCAATATTTTTTTCCATAACAAAGAACAAATTTCATTTTATTAAACATTATTGATATTAAGATTTCACCATATACAATGAAACAACGATAAACGTAAAGGTATGTACGTATGACTTGGGATTGACGCCATTTTAAATATATGCGTCGTCGACCATCAGGCTATACGAAACCGAAATAGCTTGGGCCGGCGAGGTGAAATATCTTGGCGTCACTTTAGATAAACACTTAAATTTCTATTCACACACAGATAGAGTGTGAAATAAAGCCGCTATGGTCTTGGGTCGTCTCTATCATTTGCTTTGTCATAAGAGTAAAATGTCCCCCAGACATAAACTCACTTTATATAAAACTTGCATCCGTCCGATTATGACGTACAGTTGTTCGGTTTTTGCACATACGCAAAATCGTATTCAAAAGTTACAGGTTCTCCAGAACCGAGCCCAACCTAAAATAACTGGTGCCCCATGGTACGTCCGGAATAATGATCTCCACAGGGACCTGGAGATGCCTTCTGTCTGGGCGTATATAAAATCACTCACACGTAGTTATTTCGAAAAAGCCGTGAATCATCCCAGCCCTTTAGTGGTATCCGCCACGAACTATGAACCCGTACCCAACGCTGCGCAGTATAGAAGACGACCGCGATACATTCTTACCGACCCTCCTGGTTCAATCACGTCAGCGAAAGATCAGTAGCAGCCTGTCTATTCAAACAAAGCGTGTTCATGTCCACGCCCGCATAATCACTATCACGCCACCATGGTCTGGGGGTAAATTTCGCTTCCGCACACCAGATTAGGCCCCGCTCGACAACGGCTCAAGCCTAGGTCCGTTCCCTCGGCGGGGAGCCCTTGAGTACGCTGCTCACGTGATACAGTGACACAAAACTTTACATCACTGCTACAACATCACATATATCACCTATACACACGTGCACGCCTACACGCTTACATGCTGTTTTTCATTTTCAGAAAAATAAACACACAACAAAGAGTTCTACCCTTATTTTTCCCTATCCTGTCCTATTTAGTTTGGAGAAATTTTTCCAACACAAAATACATATAGGAATTGTTGAGGCACGCATGCTTGGTACACATGCATGTTTTAATAACTTATATACGTATATCTAGATAGCTTAGCTTAGGTTAGATCAGATAGGTTGCGATTTTTGCACAAAACAGGCGACAGCCCAAGCCGAGATGTACTGTGCACCCTTGAGTTGGTCGCCCAAACATCCCAAGTCGGTTGAGTGCCTTCAGCGCTCGACTCAATAGTTCGGTGAAGCTGTAAAGACCTTACCAGGTCAACAGCGTATACAATTCGAAAAAAAATTGCGTCGATAACACACGCTGCCACAATTATCGCTATCTTTATCGTGCAGCCAGTACTGCACTAAACTATAGCTATATTCTATACACATTATTTTTATAGCAATAAATCGGTCTCAATATTGAGTAATAACTGAATTAGTGTGGAAGATAAAATTTGCACTTATTTATATCTAAATATAGTAATAATAAAATTACTGCTATTCTAACATGGGGTAAGATTGCTTTTATTTTTATTTCCAAAAAATAGCATCAAGCATATTATTGTCAATACCAAAAATATCTTTCAATAATAATTCCATTTTAATAACGTTTCTAAGTTAGTGGAAAAAAACATCCTAAAATTATTTAAAAATCAATGTTTTTGTCTGTGAAGGTACGATATGCACAAATAAACGCAACTCTTACCGGCAGCTAGGTAGCCCGTTGTTAGGATGAATATAATGTATAAAACTGGCTTGATTGATTCTTTCCGGTATGGCCTCTGCCTATATAGGTAATTTCGCCAATATAAAGTGTGACAAATACACGTTATGTATTTAATGCCAAATATTCAGTATAACAACGTAGAATAATCTACAATAGAAACATATCAACATGGATAAATTATCAAGAAGTGATAGGCACTATGCTGTGAATGGTACAGAGATTATTTATAAAAATGTATTAGAAATATATTTGAAATACGTTTTCGAAACAGTTTATAACTCTTAGACTATAGTTTCAAGCAAGTGACATTTGACGGTTCGGCGCGATGTTTGACGCTTCGATACGGTGTTCATATATTTTTCTTTAATATAATGGAGTATAAAAAGGTTTTAATACAAGTTGAAGATGGTTATGATAAAGTAAGCGGTAGAGATGTTTATTGGAACGAAGTTCCTTATCGCGCGTTGTGAAAGGGGGCGAGACGGAAAAAATTCTTACGAAAAGTTGTCACGACACTTTTTGCTATAGTAAGCTATTGTAAGCTGTGCGGCTTCGCATGTTTCTCTGTCTGTCTCTCTCTCTCTCTCTCTCTTATAGAAAGCAAGCCAGATATTTTCATTTCTATTTCGCATTGAACAGTGTGGTGTCGCGACGATTATTTTTGTTGAGTGTATACAGGTTTTTTGTAAATTTTAAAAAATAATAATAATAATAATCCCAAACATATATTTTCTACTTCAGTTACCACAAGCCAATTATTACGCAAATTGAGCCTACTGATTAAGTTAATATAACATTATATTTGTTAATAATAAAAAAAAATATTATTATTACTTAAAAAAATAAAATTTTATTACAATTCCTTCACTAAATAATCGAAAGGGACTTCGTTCCATCCGGGTGTCCCTTGATACCTCTCAAGTTTTTTTAGTTTTATGTAGGTTAGTTTTTATCTTAATTGAACCTGGTAGATGATTTTTTTTTCTCGAAGTGACTACGCTATTGACAGAGTAAGGTCTTAACAGCTTTACCGGACTACAAACAACGGAGTGGTAGATGATGCTACGAACGGGTACTAGGCTTATTTAAAATAAAAATTGCATGTAATCTGGGTATATGTTTCAGTGAATCCGTGGATAGTTTGGATTTTTGGAAACGGTAGTTGTGGCTGCAACTAGATACCAGTTTTATTCTTTTTTCGCGTTTAAAAATACAATTGAAACCAGTGATAACCAATTTGGTGCAGACGAAGTTGCACGGATCAGCTAGTGACAAATAAAATAGAAAAAGAATAAATGGAAAAGTAAAAAAAGAAATCATTTATAAAAACTAAAATTGACGTATAGATAATAAAACAAAAATATTGATGTATAATACGAGTATAATATATAATAATAAATTAAAGCGAGAGAAGCAACGGGTAAAAACTAGTATTGATATAATAAATTTGCCGGACTGCAAATTTAAGCGCCACGTTAAGCGGGTTCTAGTGTCAAAAGGATATTATAGAGTGGATCAGTATGTGAACGATAGTGATGTCTGGAATTGACTCCTCTCTATGCATAACTATATCCACTATAAGCTGTATGATGTATTAGAAATGTATGTAAAAAAAATGTACCCGATCGAGTTTCTTGCCGGTTCTTCTCGATGGCTGGGTTGTTTTCCGAACCGGTGGTAGTTTTTGCCGTTCATAAGCGCCTTATTAGGGCCTAAACTGAATAAAGAATTTTTTATTTTGATTTAATCATACTGTTTCCAGATGGTGTTCGTACAGTTCGGTCCACAGTTGGCTATGAAGGTACTCTCCCGTACAATGCATCACGCCGGGCAGACCCAGGAGGCGTCACAGCGGTTCGCGGCGGTAGTGGCTGCGGCCGCCTTGAGAGCACCTCGATATTGGAAAATGGACGATGCAAATGTTCTCTACAATGCCGCACTCGATATACTTATTGCTGGTATTTTTTTTTAAATTAAAATTGTGTTTTTAAAATTTTTGACGTGAACCATGTGAATAAGGGAGGGGGCTGCGAGTACAATCCCTTTTTATTTCAAGATCACAAACGTAGTATTATTTGTTTTCAAAATAACACATTACCTTTGAGATTTAATGTGGATAGATTTAAATTATCCGTAACAACAAATGATCTATAGAAATATTTTTGTATATATTATTTGTGTATAGTATATTTTTGTACATGTAGGGCTGAGGGATCTATCATTCGTGGTGCTATATCAGGGGTTCCCAAACTTTCTTTCACATAGACCACTTTCAAAATTTAGCTGGTCTGGTGGATCTCCCTACTAACTACATTTCTATCATATTCCTAAGGGAAAAAGGGACCAAAAACTTATTGGAGTGGTCTCTTTTGATTGAATTTTTTTTTATATCATATAGGAGGCAAACGAACAGGTCACCTTATGTTAAGCGATCACCACCGTCCGGAGACACTAGCAACACCAGGGGAGTCGCAAGTGCGTTGCCAGTCTGTGTTTTGGGGGAATAGGGGAAAAGGGGATTGGAAGAGGAGAGGGAAGGGGGAGGGAAGAGGGGAGGGTAACGCATCAATGCAAGCACTGTTACTTCATGTTGGTTTTATATGGGTCGGGTGGTATTACCCCGAGCGAGCAGACCCATTTATGTTGAAGCCAGTAATATATTCAACGTAGATCCAACACATAAAAAAAAAAGATTTTTTCGAATTGACTACGCTATTGGCCTTTCAAGGACTTTACAGTATAGAAGGTATGCGTGACGTTATTTATGTGAAAATGAAATGTCCCAAAAGTTTGTTAAGCACTTTTTTTTCGAACTGATTACGCTTTTGACCCAGCAAGGTCTTAACAGCTTCACCGGACTACTAAGGCGAGCGCTTGCGGCACTCGGCCGATTTTATGCCCAAAGGGTGCACGGCACACCTCGGCCTGGGCTGCTGCCGAACACGTGCAACTCGCGACCTATCTGAGCTGACCTAAGCTAACTATTCATACATATATGAGTTGTTGGAGCATATATGTGTACCAAGCATATATACCTCAACAACTCCTATATATATTTCGTATCGGATAATTTTCCAAACTATTTCAGTTCGATAAGGGAAAGAAACAAAACCCTTCCACTTTCATGTGTAGGCGTGTAAGCGCGCTCGTGCGTGGGTGTGATATGTGTACTGTTGTTGCAGTGATGTAACATTTTGTGTCACTGTATCGCGCGAGCAGCGCACTCGAGGGTTCCACGCCGAGGGAACGGACCTAGGCTTGAGCCGCTACCGAGGGGGGCCTAATCTGGAGTCTGTTAAGCACTGTAAGATGTTTCTGTAATACGAGGGCGATCTGATAAGTTTCCAACCTCAATGTGAAGATGGCAGCACTCGTCAATAAAAATCAGGGAATATAGTTGTGCATCTTTAGACAGTAACACACCAAAGTTTCAGCCATTTTGGACGCGCAGTTTTTATTTGGCTGTCTTTTGAGTGAGCCGATGTGAGTATTTTTGCCGCGTTTGCTAACGTTAGACCAAAAACGTGTTCGAATGAACATTTCCAATGCTCTGTTGGCACAGTTTAGGCGCAATAAATCCGAGTTTTGGCGCCTATTAATTACTGTAGATGAAACTTTGATGCATCACTATACGCCTGAAACAAAAACACAGTCAAAGCAGTGGACTGCAAAGGGGGAATCGGCTCCAAAAAAAGCAAAATCTGTTTTTTCGGCTAGGAAAGTGATGGCGACTGTTTTTTGGGATAGTCATGGAGTTATCCTAATCGATTATCTTCAAAATGAAAAACAATTACAGGAGCATACTACGCATCATTACTTGACAAGCTGAAGGCAGAAATTGCGGATAAACGGCCACATTTGCAGAAAAAGAAAATCCTGTTTCACCAAGACAACGCCCCGTCTCACACCTCAACAGTTGCCATGGCGAAAATCCACGAATTACGGTTCGAACTGCTTGACCATCCCCCTTATTCACCAGATCTAGCCCCAAGCGACTTCTTTCTGTTCCCTCAACTAAAAACTGCACTTGGAGGACAAAGATTTTTGTCAATGAGGAGGTAATCACCTTCGTGAACAATCATTTTGCAGAGAAGAACGCCTCATTTTGCAGAGAAGAACGCCGAGTACTATTTGGACGGATTAAAGAGATGGGAGCATCGCTGGGAGAAGTGTATAGAGTCACAAGGAGACTATGTAGAAAAATAAAAATAAATTTTATGATAAAAATTCTTGTCTATGTTAGGTCGGAAACTTTTCAGACCACCCTCGTACAATGGTCCCCATACAACGGGGTTGATACAGTAATACGTGCCGGGCGATGCTCTGTAAGCGACTGGCGAGCATTGTGCTCCAAACTTAAATTCACGCGTTTTTTTTTCGAACTGACTACGCTATTGACCTTACTAGGCCTTCACAGCTTCACCGGACTAAAATTCACGCCTGAAAATGCTGATACAGGGTCTCTTCACCGGACTACCACCTACAAAATGTTTCGTTGCAGGTTTCTCAGTGGTGACTCCGGAGACAATGGAGGATTGGGGCAACTGCGTCGCGACCGGCGTCGGTAAGATGGACCCGATGCGTGGAGCTGTCGCACTCAAAGGAATATTGAAGCTGTGCTTACCGGAACCGGTTGACGGAGACGCAGAACCCAACAAAGATACCTCATTCAGTGTCTGTGCCAGATTATATGCATTGCAGGTACGTGTTTATTTTGCTTGTACCAAAATTAAACCCATGATCTATTCAAATAAGATCCACTATCGTTTACCCTCAAATCACTTTTCATCGACATCGACTCTTTTCTGACCTTCTTTGACCTCTTTGCTGGCCTTCTTCGACCCCTTTGCTGACATTCTTCGACCCCTGGGGGTAGATATAGATCACTTTGTGAATAACAACATTAGAGCGTTGAGATTATTACTACCACAATAAATACAACAATAAACTATTCACAGAGACTCATTTCAGGATCAGTCAATGTATTTCCAACTGTAGAGAATTTTACAGGTTGGCATGACAGCGATGACTGCTTGTAAGTCCCTTGGTTACCATAAAATAAATTATGGTCACATTCTGATTACTGAAATAAAAATTACAAACTATAATTATGTAGAATTCGGATACTGTACTATAGAAGTCAGTCTCTTTATAGGTTTAATGCATACCGAAATAGTGTACAATTTAGGTTTTAACATAGATTTTCACATATCGTGACGTTTTAACATATCACGTTAGCATTCTCAGAGAATATATTTTAATAATATTGTTTCATGTTATATAAGTTCCCTTTTAAGTATTTCGCTCGGAAGATGTTCAAAAAATGCCAATGTAAGTATTCGAATATGAAGTTCCTCAAAGTCAATTAATATGTTCAGGGTGCTCTGGGTTCATTAAAGTGGCGCGTTGCTCCGCTTGCGAAGTACTTACTTGAACGATTGGAGGCAGCGAATTTTATACAACATCCGTACCAAAACGTACGCGAGAACGTCGGAGCGTAAGTTTACGATTCTTTTTATATTCATCTGATTACTAGTTTGTACCAGCACACGTCATTGAGCCTTTTAAAAATGACAAAACGTTAATAATTAATAACCGCGTCTCTTAACTTCCTTTTGCGACCACTCGATTTTTAATAATGAATAAAAATAATTTTTTTTTATGGAAAGAGCGACCTTTCTACTTTCAAAAT
>JACEII010000006.1:1947837-1971349 GCA_014332785.1 Antheraea mylitta
CTGAATAGCCCTGCGCGGGCTAATTACGTGATTAGTGTGCTCTTGCGTAGAGGCACTGAATAGCCCTGTGCGGACTAGTTACGTGATTAGTGTGCTCTTGCGCAGAGGCACTGAATAGCCCTGCGCAGGCTAGTTACGCGATTAGCGTGCTCTTGCGCAGAGGCACCGTATAGCCCTGCGCGGGCTAGTTACGTGATTAGCGTGCTCTTGCGCAGAGGCACTGAATAGCCATGCGTGGGCTAGTTACGTGATTAGCGTGCTCTTGCGCAGAGGCACTGAATAGCCCTGCGCGGGCTAGTTACGTGATTAGTGTGCTCTTGCGCAGAAGCACCGATTAGCCCTGCGCGGGCTAGTTATGTGATGCGCGTACTCCTGAGCAGACGCACTTGAGCAAGACGCACTGACTGAAAGACCTGCGCGGGCTTATGTGATTAACGTGTTCCTCCGCGGAGACACTGACGAGCCCTCAGCGGGATCGTTACATAATTTGAGTTAAATAGCAGTAATCCAGCACCAATACCCGTCGGAATAACCCTACGCAGGTTATTTATATAATCGACGTGATTTTGCACCGATACTCGTAATAATCATCCGACACTCGTTATAACCCTACGCGATATATTAGCCGTGATCCAGCACCACGCGGGTTTAGCCGTGATCTGGCACCAATAACCATCGGAATAACCCTACGCAGGTTATTTATATAATCGCAGTGATCCTGCACTAATGTTCTCCTGTGCAAGGAAACTGAATAAGCCTGCCAACTCACTTTGACGTTCCTGCGTGGAGACACTACGTGCTCGCTCGAGGAGAAACTTCTATCCGCGAGCCCGAGGGGTCACGCTCTGAAGACAGGCCAGAGGTATTGAGATTCCACTAGCGTGCATAGTGTTCACGAGCTCCTTCGTCTGATGATAGTTGGTAGAATTTTGCATACTTTATCATTACTATTGCTTTTCTCAATCCGACAACAATCAAAATCCATTATCAGCGACTACGAGCTAGTATCACCACAAGTAGAAGGAGAAGAGCTGCTAAAATAAATAAACTGTCGTGGGTCTTACAGCTAATAAAAATTCATTAAAAACATTTAAGAGTAAAACAAGATAATATAATAATGCAGCATGGCTTCGCCGCAGGTATACCGAGATCTGAATATTCAGTGAACATGGTTTCGAAATAATAATGCTTACCACTGCTGCTTGCAATTTGTAGAGGGTTGTACTTCGATATATCATATATTATAAATATATAACAATATATACTGCGACGTACACATTTACCCCCCCCCCCTTTTTATTTAGGGGAAAGGTGGATTTTCAGTATCACTCGAGGTAACTACAGTTAAGAAATTTTCACTAACACCACTTATTTCCACATTCGAAAAAGTATATAATGTCAGATGTATGCATACACACAATATATGTATATAAACAACCGGTATATTAGGCAATAAAAACGATGATAATATTTTATAAAAGAGCAGCACTTCATAAGATGACCGGAAATTAAAAATAAATGCGTACGGGGTAACCCGTTCGCATAAAAACTGTTATTAACACTAAATAAAATAGTCCGTTCTTAAAACAGACTTAGCTTGTACTCACGTGATCGTTTTTCAACGAAAGGTATCGTTATATTGTTCCTCAGTAACAGCAATAGGTTATATGTAAGTAGCTACTTACGCGGCCTTACAAATCCTTTTTACCAATCCTTCCAGGAACATATTAACACTCTTTCATATACTTGAAAAGCAGAAATACAATATTTTCTAGAAATATTAATCAGACTATAAAATTAAAAAATAAAATATTTTCTGCAAATATTTTTCACTTTTGTGCAAGTATTTCACTTGCACGTTTGTTCTCGGCGGGGAACAAGACGCCAATGAAGTTGAAAGACGGCGTCGCTCTAAATACACCTCTCTGCCATGGTGGGGCGAGACACAAGTAAGATATTTGACCGGAAGTTAGTGATATTTACTGTCAAAAGTGGGCATGCTGGCGGGAAACGGAAGTGCCTATCTCATAAATAAGCTTCGAATAAGGTCAAGTCAAATTAATATAGAGTCGAATAACACAGGATTATGAATAAACTATAAAATCCACTATATGACAGACTAAAATCCCGCCAAAGACTCCCTTATTTCTCTTTATTCGTATTCAAACAAGTAGGATAGTGTTACACCGAGCGTAAGGAATGTAAGTCCGTTGCTTGCCAGATTTCTTACTAAAACTTAAATAAAAAAATACAATGTATATATATACCAGGTGGAATTTAAAGGGTGACACCCTTCAATCGTGTGGTAGTTCATGGTCATATTTGACGCATAAAATAACAATATCAAAACAAATACTAATTAACAACAAAGATTACTACTCTCCTCTCGTACTTAACTCCAGTCCTCATTTAAATTATAATAACTTTGATAGAGTGGACCAGTTATAATGAAACAAAAAATTGGTTACTCCTGAGTATATGCTTTATGATCTTTCTTCCTTTTTTTTTTAAACTGCGTTCGGCAAAATGACTGCACGGTACCTGATGGAAAGTACAGAGCGGTCTATAAATAAAGGCGACTGTCAGTGTTGAACAGCAATGGCAGTCATCGCTATCATGCCGACCTGCAAAAGTGCTTCTTCACGCCTCGGTTCGGTTTTATTGTGAACTTAGAACTTTAGCAGTGATGCGTGGTCATACAAACAGACAGATATTTCTAAAAATGAAATGTATATCTTATTTTTGGACACCTGCAACAATTTTTTTTTCACGAATATCGAAAAAGTACAGACACGTTAGATTTACATCTATCTATCTAATACCTTTAAACAAGCAATTATATTTTTATAAATTGAGGATCTCGGAAACGGTGTCATCTATTTTCGTGAAACTTAGTATGTAGGTAGTTTCGGGGACGGTAAATCGATCTACCTAGATTTTATTCATAGAAAACTTTTTTAACTGAGCTTTCAGGCAATGAAAAAATTGCTAGAATATGAAGGTAAATTTCGCCGCCGCTGTAAAAACAAAAATAGATCAGATGGAAATTGTTTGCTAAGAAAATCCGTGTAACCCCAGTTTGAATCAGAGTGTACATAGTTTTTTTATTTTGTAAGAAATTATAATTTTGTAAGGCGAACCTAACAATTTATTTTAATTAAATAAATAATTTTAAATTTATAAGAGAGATAGATATCTTAGAATAAGAATAAATAGATTATTAAAATAAGATTATTTAATATATTTTTTATGTGAAAAAAAATGCTAATCTTGTGAGGCGAACTGAATAGTTTATTATAATTTAAAAAAGAATGTGGTGTCGTGGGACACCGGGTAGAAACGAAGTTCCCTCGGCTAATGTAGAATCGACACAATTTGCAAAAAAAAATCGTGCTCAATTTTATGTAATCGTAATTCAAATTATCAATTAAAATAACAAAATTTGTCTCTTTATTTTTGTTTGACAACATAAAATTACATAGAAATAGAAATAATTACAAAAAAGGAGAAAGAGAAATGTATTATACACTAGTCGCTTGTGTATACGACTGTCGCGCCTGCGCACGTCTTTATTCCAAGCACTTTTCGTTACAGTTTTACTATCACATTTTTTTCATTTCGGTCGCGCAGCAAAATCCCTATCTCCTCCAAGCCTGCCGTAAGGAACTTCGTTCTAAAAATGATTTTTGATTGTATATTGTTATTTGTGTTGGACAGGTCGTTCGTGGTGGGCGCGGCTGGCGTGCCTCGAGTTCGCTCAGCCGTTGCTGTTCTACGGGTTGCCGTGGCTCTGTGCGGAACCCGAACGCGCGCTCAGAGCGGAGACCTTCACGCTTACACTCATGCGGGACCCTCGTCTTGAGGTAATTCCCTATTTGTAGTCGCAAGTTCTTTTATACATCTATAGGAATTGCTACATTTTTTTTTACTTCATAGGAGGCAAACGAAGTAATAGAGGTTTTAGACTCTGAGAAGGGAACAGATTATTTTTTGATGTTATTATAGTTATTTGCCTTATCGAGGTTTGTCTTATCAAGGTTCTACTGTACATTAATAATAATAATTTATAGAATCAAATTTGTCTTACTATTAAACTAACTCACCTTTTAAAGAATTATAGAAGAAAAAAAACAAAAATTTGTATAAATTAAAATCAAAATTACTTTATTCAGTTTAGGCCCTAATAAAGCACTTATGAACGTCAAAAACTACCACCGGTTCGGAAACAACCCAGTCATCGAGAAGAACCGGCAAGAAACTCGATCTGGTTTATCTTTTTAATATGTATAATATTTAGACTATATTATATACATGACAGAAACGTTTTAATGGATAATGGAAGTTACTAGGTACAAAACAATTCAGCATAATATAAAAATAACAATGTAATCATTTTAATTCTTGCTTATATTCCCGTAAGATATGTTTAAATCCGTTTTATTTTGTTGTATGCTCTGCACACTCTGTATGAACAATGTAGAACTTGGAAGATACCTTGATTTCGATTGACTCTTATGATTATTTTTAGTTGATTTAACAACTCTGCTGTATATAAAATCTATACTAATATTATACAGAGGTAAAGTCCGTGAGTTTTTGACGTTGTAGGGGGTAATCTCAAGAACTACTGGTCTGATTTGAAAAATTCTGTTAGTGTTGTATAGCTCATTTATTGAGGAAGGTTATAGGCCATATACCATCACGCTAAGACAAAAAGGAGCGGAGCACCAATGAAGAATGTTTCAGAATTGGGCATTTTTTCCACTTGAAAGCTTCCCTTGCGTGTTAGCATTAGCACAAAGTAACTATATCATGCGAACGAAGTCGCGGGCAGAGACTATTCTATGGGTGTGCGAATATTGTTCGAATAAATATAAAATAATTAGAACTTTCGAATTTATTAATTATTAGATTAGAGTTTTGAATCGAAAATTAACATTCGATTCGGAACGATGTTAATAAGTTGGAATTATTCGCACACTCGTAACTATTATGTTATATAGATAATGTCATGAAGGATTAAATATGAATATTTATTTCCAGGTACGTCAATCGGCGGCCAAACTGCTGACCGGTCTTATGCACTGTCGAGCGTTGCAGGACGAGGAGCGTACTATACGGTCGTTGAGGCGTAGTTGCAGGTCGAAAGAGCTCGTCGAGCGTCACTACGGCGTGCTCGGGCTCTGTGCGTACGTGACGTCACGGCCGTACAGCATCGCCGCGGGGCTCGGTGACGCGCTGGCCGAGCTCGCGCGGCACACGAGCGCTCCCGACCCGATACCCGGCACGATACGGCTCGCGCTCGCCGACTTCCGACGCACGCACCAGGACGACTGGACGAAGCATCGCGAACAGCTCACCGAGGAGGAGCTCGACCTGCTCGCCGATCTGACGTCACCGCCCTCCTATTGCGCGTAACTCCGCTACCGTCAAGGCTCTTCGTACACGCGGATACACAAGTAAATTTATTTTATTAACAGACTTCAAAAAGGTTGGCACCCTCTTGAAATATATCTCTAGGTAGCGCAAATATTCATATTTTTTATTTGATTTGGTTAATTTAATAATACATTTATTTTTCACTTCTCAGTGTTGTTGTAAGTTTTTGATATTGAAGTCGGTTCAATTTTTTTTTGTAATTTGTTTTTAAGAGAACCTATTAGGCGAAAAATATTTTTTTTGTATCATAAAATTTAAAAAGTAGATAGATACAAAAAAATAACAATTGATAAATAGATTTAAATTTAAAATATTTTTATCTTGTTAAGCCAAAAAAGTATAACTTCTAATGCGTGTACATAATAAGTACACACATACTTTTTTATTAACTTTAACTACTCTGCGGTGTGTACGAGTGGGTATACGCACGCTGCGGTATTTACGGCTAAGTATATGTATACTCCGGTATGTATGGGTGGGTATGCGTACACGGCAGCGTGTACGGGTGGGTGGGTGTGCGTACACTGCGGTGTGTATGGGTCGGTATGCACATACAGGCTCTCAACGCACGTGACGTCAAGGCCATACAGAATCGTTTCGGGGCTCGGTGACGTGTTGGCGTTTGTGCTGGCGCAATCAGCTCGCATATGTGACGTCACTACCTTCCTATTGCGTGTAACTTATCTCCTTTTGAGCCCAGTTCGTAATAGCCTAGTAATTTAGTCGAGTACCGAGTCATTTAGTAGCTAAACGTAACTGAGCAATAAAGATTTAGTCAAGTAGATTAGTAAACCATTTAGCCAAGTTAATCCATTCCGTTCTAATTTCTCGGGCAGTAGTATCTCCCCCAAGCGTCAATGCTACTCGTTTATTTCCTTAACAAGTCCGAATCTGTCTTCTCAGTTGAGTTCATTAACTACCGCAAATGTGGTTTAGTGGAGCGAAGTAACCACTCTAAAATAATCTATTTCTACGTATTTACAAAAGGAATGCTTGTGGAATGTTACTGTATTACTACACCATTTATTTGTGTACTGTACTCGACTGTTGTGCAAACAATTTTTGAACAGTAGCAAGTATTTTAGCTACTAAATTACTAGCCTGGTGCAAGAAAGGCTTAAAGGCTCTTTGTACACGTAGTTACATTAGTATCTTTATTTTATATGAACTTTAATTACGCTGAGGAGTTTTTTGCGGGATTTTGGTCTGTCGTGTAGTGGATTTTATATTTTATTCATAATGTTGTCTTATTTGACTCTATATTTTGTAAACTTTGTGGTGTTTTACATAATATAGTTAGTTTACTGTGCATAAGTGAAGTGAATGGAAAATAATACCACGGAGCATGAAATTCTAAGATGCCACAAAAACTCCCTGGAAGGTTCTAACAAGGGAGCCACCATCTTGTTAGAATATTGAAATGATCACACGATGCTGGTAATATTATTAACTACACGACAATAACAGTAATAATCTGAATGATTGGTTGCCAAAAATAAAATTTAAAAAAATCATACCGAGGCGTGTACAGGCTTGTACGCACGTGACGTCATGCCCCTACATTATCGCAAGACATGAAATGATGATGCGACAGTTGTTTGTCATGAAACCATATCATGATTGTAGAACTGAAAGAACATATAAATAAATGCTGCAGGTAGAGGTTTTAAATTCACAGCATTTTATTATATAGTATATTGAAATAGTAGTACAGGTTTATTCAGTTTATGTAATATAGATATGTTTCTCTGTAATATCTTTATTGGTTGGTTTATACTCGACAACATTTGACACTGGCTATTTTTAGAATCCCTACAGGTTGTAACCATACTATGTTCTTGCATATCCATGTATGAAGGGCCTATAAGGTTTTGTTTCAAAACACGGTATTCAGCTACTTTACGGTTGCATTTTTTAAAAATTTTAGCATTAAATACACATCCTTATATATAAATAGATACACTTTGGGTGGGTGTTGTGGTGATTGAGGTGTAGGTTCAACGTTACCTGATACTATTTGGTATATTAAAGGCCATTAATATTTATTTGGATTAAATATGTATTATTAAAATATTATTAATAACTGTATACCTAGAGAAATGCAGGCTCTCTTTGAAATAATTATGTGTATAATATTTATTTTGAGGTTGAAGGATTATTAAATATTAGGGATTGAAGGAAAGATGTTGCCGGAGGATAATGCTTATTTTCTCGAGGTGTTTAGGTTATGACTTGTGGTTATATATTGAAACCATTTTTAATCAGATTATGTTTATATCCGTTTTCAATTTGATTTGATATTTTTACTAATAACAAAATTGAATTATTTTCGATTATTATTTTATATTCTATTAAAACTGTGGTTTTTTTTTATTGAATATAATTTATATGTATATGCGAAGATACCATGTTTTACTTAAGCTTTTAAATAACACAGATCTGTTAATACTGGGAGTAGGCTGTAAATAATATGTATGGTAAATATAAATTATATATAGTGTACAAATGTGGTTTTCATTTGCTACCTAATAATAATACTAGTAGTTTCCAACCTGTAACCTTTCTTGAACTTCATCTTTTCGTCTCCCTATCCTTTAATGTAGGTATATACAACATACAGAAAACTGATGTTTAATTAAAGTATAGTATACAAATGTGGTGTTCATTTGGTACCTAATAATAACACTAGTAATTTCCGACCTGTAACCTTTCTTGAGCTTCCATCTTGTCGTCTCCCTATCCTTTATTGTAGGTATATACAACATACAGAAAACTGATGATTAATTAATAGTATACAAATGTGTTCATTTGGTACTTAATAATAATACTACTAGTAATTTCCAACCCGTAACCTTTCTTGCACTTCTATCTCCCTATTCTTTCATGTAGATATATACAACATACAGAAAACTTATGATTAATTAAAGTATAGTATACAAATGTGTTCATTTAGTACCTAATAATAATACTACTAGTAATTTCCAACCCGTAACCGTTCTTGCATTTCTATCTCCCTATCCTTTCATGTAGGTATATACAACATACAGAAAACTGATGATTAATTAAAGTATAGTATACAAATGTGTTCATTTGGTACCTAATAATAATACTACTAGTAATTTCCAGCCTGTAACCTTTCTTGCATTTCTATCTCACTATCCTTTCATGTAGGTATATAGAACATACAGAAAACTGATGATTAATTAAAGTTAGTATACAAATGTGGTGTTCATTTGCTACCTAATAATATTACTAGTAATTTCCAACCAAGTAACCTTTCTTGCACTTCTATCTCCCTATCCTTTCATGTAGGTATATACAACATACAGAAAACTGATGGTTAATTAAAGTATAGTATACAAATGTGGTGTTCATTTGCTACCTAATAATAATACTAGTAATTACCAACCTGTAACTTTCCTTGAACTTTCATCTTCTCGTCTCCCTATCCTTTAATGTAGGTATATACAACATACAGAAAACTGCGGACTATTTAAAATGTTAATATTGGTTCAGAAGAGTTTTTGGCTGAATCTTAGTCTATTATTTTAGACTGATGTGGATGGGAAACAATATCACAGAACATGAATTCTGAGATGATAAAAACTCCATAGATAGTTATTTTTTTTTTTATCAGAGGAGGCAAATGAACCTGGGTCACCTGATGTAAAATAATCACCACCGTCCATAGACACTTGCAACACCAGGGGAGTTACAAGTGCGTTGTCAATCTGTATTAGGGTTGGGGGGAGCTGAAGAGAAGAGTGGAAAGGTGTGGAGAGGTTGGTCTCCGACTGAACGAAACCTAACAATGCAAGCTCTCTTACTTCACGTCGTGTTTCTGTAGGTCGGTACTATCACAAGAGAAGCCGCTAAAATCACGCGTCTAAAAGTAAATAAAAACAAAAGCGAATAGATTTCTAGTTCAAATCACACAAGTAAGCTTATGTGCTACTAATTCCAGCACGTTCTTTCACAAAATTAACTTGATATTTAAAAACAAACACCATTCTGGTAAGATATAATTTATTATTCATACTAAACATACAAACGAGTAAAACTAAAGTGGCCGTCCAAATTCAGTAACTCCATTACATAAGATAACCTATAAGCATTATTTTTATTTAACACAATTTTCAACCATAGATGTTAAATATAGTTGATACAAACCCATAAAAAATTCATACATGGTCATAAAACTTGATCATGCACTGTTTTATTTCATTCTGCAATAACATTGGAATTAATAAAGATTGTATTCAACATGTATACTTATTACATTTTTTTTTTTCGAAATGACTACGCTATTGACCCAGCAAGGTCTTAACAGCTTCACCGGACTACTAAGGCGACTTACTTAATTCATAATTAGTTTTAACTAGTACTAACTACACACATCAAAAAAGTCTAAGCAACATGCTTGATATTACAAATTTTACCATTTATATTAATTAATTTCTAAGTATTTACTCAAACAAAATGCGTAGGTACGTAAAATTTTTTGTTATTGATGAAATACTGGCTGGTTGTAAAAAAAAATTGATTATGTTTTGTTTTTTCATAAAATTCAAATGACTCCGAATTTGTTTGAATTTAAGTGCGTTTTAATTGCTACGTTTAGTCTTGATTTTATAATTTTACCAACCATTTAAAAAAAGTTAGCGACAAAATTGAATTTTAAATATTCTTTACGTCATGAAGCGACGTCATTTGATGGCAGATGAAATGCAAAGAGCTGTAGGGATGTTGCAAGCGGGAAGTAATCAACCTCAGGTATCTCGACATTTTGGCATTCATAGAAGTGTTATTTGTCGTCTTTGGCAGCGCTACAATAATACAGGAGAACCCGCTGAACAGCATCCAGGCCGTAAAAGGAGTATAACCACTCGGCAAGACCGGTACATACAACTGACTGCAAAACGCCAGCCGATGTTAACCGCTCGAGAGATAAGTTTGTGGCTACAAATTTCAAGTGGTGTTGATGTAAGTCCTCAAACTGCGAAATCGACTGCATGAGTATGGTCTACGAGCTCGACGCCCAATCAGGTGCCCACCGATGTCACGGGAATCGCGCTCGTCGATATAAATGGTGTAGAGAACGCATAACATGGACCCAGGAACAATGGGATAAAATTATATTTTCCAATGAGTCGCGATTCGGGTTTAAGCCTGATACAAGAAGGGTGCGAGTGTATCGTCGGCCCGGAAATACTAAAAGGCTCAGGTGCGTTCAGGAAGTTCATCCATACAGCGGCTCAACAGTTATGTTATGGGCGGGTATTATGAAGAACAGGCGAATTGAGCTCGTTTTTGTAAATGGAAACATGAATACTGAAAATTTCATTGAGGATATATTCTCAGACCTTATGTCTACCCATTTGCACAAACCTTTGGCTCCGATTTTAGGTTAATGCATGACAATGCGTGTTCACATACAGCTCGGCGAACCAGTGAATACTTTGCAACGGAGAACATCCGGGTATTGCCCTGGCCTGCACAATCGCCAGATCTCAACCCCACCGAGCACGCATGGGACATGCTCCAGTGACGTGTTTTGAAGGACTGGGACGGAGCGACAAGGATTTGCTACAATTCCATTGGGAGCGAATACCGCAAGATGACATAACAGTCTCATTAATTCAATGAATAATCGTTGCCGACAAGTTCTGAATAGCAGAGGAGACCATACTTTGTATTAAATTGTTCTTTTCTTTCACAATAAATACATTTTCTTTAGAAATTTCATTTTGTAAAAAAAAGTTTAGTTTCTTATGTATCTTAGTTTCTACAGTATATTCTAATATTGTTCATTTCTGTTATTAAAAGAACTTATAAAGACAACAGCTGTTATTTTTACATCATAGAACCCTAAAGATATTATTTTAAAAATAAAATACAACGTTATAATGTGAAGAACCATCGTAAAATTTAAATTAGTACATGTTGCTTAGACTTTTTTGATGAGTGTATATAAAGCTTTTTAACTCGAAGTCATAATATTACCTTTAAAATTCATTATATAAAACTTAATTAAATGTCAACAACAAAATTGTGTCATTTAGCTAATACATGCAGTGGCAGATTTAGGCTTACGTACGTGTGGTTTAGGGCTAAGTCACGCATATTTCACTATTCTGTTCACTAAAAAACATAAAATCACTAAAACATGGTTGATTATATCAAAGCAGGTTTAGAACAGTATTTCACTAATATTTTTATTCTTTGGTTGGCTGAATATAAGTCTTATATTCGTTATACCAGGTGAAAGTTTAAACGTTCGCAGTATTCTAGGGATGTTAAAAAATAATCGATTTTTATTTAAATCAATTATATAAATTACCCATTTAAATAGATTTTCATAAACATCTATGCGATGGATGAAAAAAACTCAAAATAAGTTCATTGAAGAGTGAGCATAGTGAGATAATTTAGTTGTAAAAATTTAAAATGTTTTCTAGCCGCAAAACACCTAAAAGTGGCTGGCGAAAGTATTTTATAACGAAAAAGTATAATACCACAGTAATATGCATGTACTGTTTGATAGAATGAAAAATGTAGGTAAACTACAAATTTAAAAAGAACATAGAATGAAAACATCCCACTGCCTTACAAGTAACATGAGTTACTATATCTTATAATGATTGTTGTGGTTCTTATGACAGCCAAATACCGCTCTCCATAAAATTAAAAATTTAAATAAAACTAAAAAGGTCTGTCATGCGCGTACAATGTACTTCAACATGTTCACCAAAAATGTCTTATGGTAAACTCGACATCGATAAGCTTACAGAACTATATATTATTATTGAAATTATTCAATAAACAAATTCTTCAATTTTAATTTTGTCAATCACACTATAATTCATATGAAAATTTAAAAGAGAACTTTTTTTTTAAAATTTTAAAGTTAGAATTAATAATGTCATTTTGTTAGGATGTTTATCATTTCATTGTTATTAGGATATAATGTTTAATAGTACTGAAAATTTCTATGGTATTTAGTTTCTATATTCATTACCTTGAAAGTTTAAAGGAACATTCACTTTTATTTTGTTTTGAACTGGTTATTTTTGATAGGCATCATTTTATTTGATTCTTAATCTGATAAATTGTTATTTTGAATCTTTAGGCTTATTATAGGAATATGGAAAGCATGTTTATTTTTAAATATTATAAAAATCGATTTTTTCCAGAAATCGATCATTAATTTTCAATAAAATCGATTTTTGAAAAATCGATTATTATTGAAAAAAGAAAAATCGATTCCTAATTAATTATCGATTTTTTCCATGAATCTCACATCCCTACAATATTCTAGGATACGACACTACATGGTCACATTAAATATATACAATTATAATATCAAAATAAATACTAATAAACCATCAAGACAAATTTAGTTGAAGTTTGTTCTAAGTCTTTCAAAAGTATAAACATTACAATCTAGGTGCAATGACCGGTGTCGAAAGCTACAATGGGTGATCCTGAGTTAATAACTTTCATAATTTTGTTCCTGACGTTCCCTATTAAATGAAATCACTTGATGGTCATTGTTGTTTAACATAGAGGCGTAGAAGATTGTGCATAATTTTTGTATTCTTCTAGATAATTAGGTCAACTATTAAGCACCTATTTTTTAATTGATTTAGAACGAGAATCGAGTGCAGAGTATCCGCCATAAATATTGCTACTGTCTAAACATTCAACCTGTATTTAAAAGTAAAGAGGCAACGATTGAAAAAAAAAAAGCCCAATACAGATAAAAACACATTGCTCGAAGGTTCACTTATAAAATAAAATGAGATCTCAATCTGTCCGTTTTCATTTGAATCAATTTATATAATTATCGCTTCTTTCTGTGTTGTGTATAAACTGGCGGCAAATACGATATCCCTTTTTATAGCCGTCGATGCTTCAACCATTTTCGCTTGGAGTTTCGGGTCGCCGATTGCTACGGCGGCATCCTTTACGTCGATTAACAACTGGATAAAGGAAACTATATTTACTAGTGGTCGAGATTCCATCATAATTAATTATGTTTAAAGTTTCAATATTCAAATGTTTTTGCCAAAAAATACAAATAAGGATTGTGAAGTAAAAACAGCTGTCTACTTTATTTCGTCATAATTCAAGGCCACTGTTACTTCGTTGCCTAAAGACCACTCAACCTTCAAATCCAATGTCTAAATGTAATAGCATTCAAGAACCACTAAACTTAAAGTCCAATTTTGTTTAACATATAAGGCGGTGGTACACATAAACATGGAGACGGTAGAGCCACGCTGAAATTATTAATGATTTCAGCACGAATAGGTCGGCTCGTCCGGGCTAGTACCACCCTCTCACAGAAAACCGACGAGAAGTAACAGTGCTTGCATTGTTGCGTTTCGTTCAGTCAGTGAGATCGCCGCAGGCCCATCTCCTCTCCTCACCCCTCCCCTGATCTTTCCCCATAGCGTTATCCTCATTCCCCCAAAACACAGGCCGGTAAAGAACTTGCGACTCCCCTGGTGTTGCTAGTGTCTATGGACGGCGGTGATCGCTTAACATCAGATGACCTGTCTGTTCGTTTGCCTCCTATATGATATAAAATAATATATATATTCAAAATCATACAAAGCTTCTTTGTTTGCTCAAAGGCCAACTAACTGTTTTTATTAATACTAGGATCAAATGGATCTATTATTTTTTAAATATTGCAACACCTATTTATAACAAGTCCTAGATTTCTGATAAAACAAATTATAGAAATAGATATAATAATAACGAGACGGTGATTAATTATGAATGATTTGTTTTATCTTCCATATTATTCCAAGGGATGAGGGGATCTCTGAGGATAATTTTGAAAATAGTTATGTGTTATACGCACCTCATGTAATTGTTGAATACATCTAACTATAATGCCTTCTTGTACGTCAGTGAGGTCCATGATTTCGGCGAAAGGCTTTTCGAGAGCCCACTCGTACACGACTCTAACCAAACGAAAGTTAAGCCTCTCCGCTTGTCCTTCGAAATGGCTCACCTGTATTATAAAAAATTTGTTTGAAAAATCATCAAGTTTCTTATTGAAGCCATAAAGGCCCTTTTCCGACTTTAAAAAGGAGAGGTTGTTAATTCGGTTGTATTTTTTTTATTAACCTCTGAACTTCGACATTAGTAATCGAATTAAAATTTTCTTTTTAGTGAAGAGTCGATAATTTCTAGAAAGTTCTTTTTTAAATAACATTAGACCTTGGATTTTGATAGTAAAGTAGGGAATTTCTCAAAATCGACTAGGACTAGGCCTAAGAACGTACCTAGCTATGGTCACATACTTCTGACGTATCCTTTTAGAGTAGGGACTTAAGTCTTGTTTGTTGTTTATATTTCTACTTGTGAACAAGTAGTTTAGGAGCACTTCTGTTACATCAAAATAATCAACGTAATGTCAGAAAATATAAACATGATCGATTATTAATTTGGAAAAAGACCTACTAACTACAATACTATTTTCCAAACCGTATGTATTTTTGAGAAATGTTTAAATGTATTGGGTAATTGCAATAAATATATTTATAATACATAGACTAATTATGTAATATCATTGATGTATAAAAACTCAAGAAGTACAGTGTCGAAAAAAGTAATGCTAAAAAAAGTAGTTGTAGTTATTATACTATACAGAGTTTTTGCAAATTCAAACTTATGCAAACTATTTAAAATTGTTTTTACAAAGCAGTGTACAAAAAGTGTAGAGACGTGAGTGACGAGAGACTATTTGAAATTAGAGCACAATTCCAAATTGTGCGCTCATTTTATGCGGACGGTTTAGAGACTGTGCATATTGGGTTTTTATATATCAATGTGTAATGTATATAAAGTTACCATATATTTAGCTTCAATAGCTGCTATCTCATCGTCAATCATCTCAATAGCCTTCACACCTTCAGCCAACTTCTCAGTAAGAGGCAGTTCTATCTGTGTTCTCGCTTGGAACACGAAGCAGCTGAGTAGTGCTGCTATTTCAGCCGGACTTTTGTCCGTGAACACATTCCGGAAGACCAACTCCGATATGATCAATTCATTAGTCCCCATCCCGCATGCCACACGACCTACAATGATTTATTACGAACTAGCTGATACCCGCGACTATGTACACTTCGTTTATTATCTTAACCGTATATTTTAAATACAGAGTAAAAAAAAACACAATTGCAAACAAAGGTATACATTGTTTAGAAAATTTTCTTTTAGTCTTTTGTACTGCATATAAAATTCTTAAGATCTAATAACTTGATTAATGTTAAATGAGGATATTGTGATGTATTTTTTAAATTTAAAACCAAGGGTCTAAGAAGTAAAACTAAAAATATATATTGAGATCTAAAAAATTTAAAATTACGTAATGGCGGACCTCTTTGATTACATTTATAAGTAAATAAAAAAAAAACATTATTAAAAAGAAATTTATTCGGTTGCGAGAGTAAAATTCCAAGGTTTAATTTTAGTGCAATGCTTTGCAGTACACCTTTTCGAAAGTAAAAATAACGGAAAATAAATACTATTGCAGAAAGAGGGCGACAAGACAAGACAAAACAAGAGAAATAGCATGAAACACCTGAGTTATTTATCTAAAAAATAATTTCTGACATGTATATCGCATTACTACTACGTATATTACTGCTCTGGAGCTATCTCCAGATATGACTCAAGAGGGATAAACCAGCATGCCCGCTGGTAATTTGAAAGGATTTTAAATGAAAATTGTTTAAAATCTCATATGTTGAAAGGAAGAACCCCAATGTACACGAAGTTTATGAAGTTACAAAGTTTGGTTAATTATTCCGTTCGTAAAAAAATGGCAAAGGTGTGTTAACGATACGATATTTTTTAATGAACCTGTTAGTTGCTCTTTGTCTCGTTTTGGTTAGGTTAGGTAAGACTTGCGAAAAAGGATAATACGAGCTTGCCGCAGCAGCGGTCGGCGAGCGAGGTGCATGTAATACGTAAATACCCAATTTTTTATTTTTAAATGAGTATTGAATACGTATTTAACTTTTTTGTAATAGCACAGATACTGATTTGAAATTATTTGCCTGTCTATGGTACATGTATTCATAATGCTTTTTCTCTATGGTCCCTAATACTCTCTGTACCACATTTTCTGTTTCACGGTTGTTAATACATTAATCCACTAAATAACATATAAATAATACATTTTTTTATATCATAGGAGGCAAACGAACAGGTGGGTCAGCTGATGTTAAGTGATCACTACCGTCCATAAACACTTGCAACACCAAGAGAGTCGTCAACCTGTGTTGGAGAGGGGGAAGATGAGGAGAGGTGGGCCTCCAGCACTCTCACTGATCAAACGAAACGCAACAATGCAAGCACCGTCAATTCACGTCGATGTTACTGTGGGTCGGGTGGTACTACCCCGGATGAGCCGACCCATTCATGCTGAAGCCAGTAACAGCTTCAACGTGGCTCTACCACATACCATCTGCTATAACTTTACGTAGTATCAAATAAGTAGTATTTACCTTTTAATATAACGCTGTCATGTTCATCGATGTAGTTCAGCTCTTTCAGAACATGCAACCGTCGTTGGTACTCCGGGTACAGTGCGAGATTCTCAAATGATAGTAGACGTT
The DNA here is from genome assembly GCA_014332785.1 of Antheraea mylitta. Taxonomy (NCBI): domain Eukaryota; kingdom Metazoa; phylum Arthropoda; class Insecta; order Lepidoptera; family Saturniidae; genus Antheraea; species Antheraea mylitta. Next base: position 1,964,916 of record JACEII010000006.1, read on the forward strand.
TGTATTTCTCTAGTTTCCTCTCAGCTTGTTTACGTTCATAGACCACGGCGAATTCAGTCTTAAAATTGGCTATATCCGTTGATTTCTTATGAGCTTTCAATTCTTCCTACAAATAAGTTTCAAATAGTTGATACATTTCAACGCTGGATTGGATAGTTTAGCTAAAGTATATTTATTTTAATCGCTCCTCATAGGAAGTTATAATGTGATTGAAAACGCAACTAAAATTACAATTCAAGTGTAAAAACAAAAAAAAAATCATCTGGCGACAAATATGCAACTTCACGATAATAACTAAGTTCAACACTATTATATACAATGTTACAGTTACTATGTGAATCAGTGCAAGATTTTGTAAAATTTTTAGAATAATTTTTGTAGTGCTTTTCATACTATTACTAAAAACTATAGATAAAGTTTCAAGACTTTCGTCTTAAAAATTATTTCTACTATAGTAGAAACTTTGCCTTTTGAATGCATCCTTGATTGATAATTGAATATATGTTTGAAAACCTGTTTAGTACAATCCGACTTATTACTAATAAATAATTACAAATTAATAATACCTAGTGTTCTTAGGCTACTGCAAAAAAGTTATTATAGAAAATTTATATTAGTGAAAATTACTGTTTTTAGGTATAGATTTACATTTAGACTATTTTTTATTATTTAATTACATGGCGAAACAGATCAATTTTGATTATTTTCCATTGATTTATAACTCTGTAGCTGCGAGGTAAACTTGTGTGGAACAGTGCAGCTGCTAAAGATGTATTACTCTTGAGCACTACTCGGGGAGCACGCACAAGTAATGAGAAGTACACTTCATGCGGACGCGAGTAACATACCACCTCATTATTTCCATTTTATTTAGATTGAGCAAAGGTTTAAAAAAAGACAATGATTTTTTTATTGTTGACGTATGTCAAAGGACTTTATCAGGTAATCCTGAATAAAGAGAATTTACTCTATATATGATGTTTTGGTATATTTTCTATTTTCATGTTGCCTGCATCCGAGTGCAGGGTAACGAAAGAGACGGATGAGATAAAAATAAATGTGGCAGAGAAGCGAATGTCATGGTGTAACCAGAATGGATAAGTTTAAGAATGAGTATATTAGAGGTAGTTTGAAAATAGCATCAGTGACAGAAGTTGAGGAGTAATAGGTTAGTATGGTATGGGTATGTCATGAGGTAAGATGAAGACCATGTAACTAAAAAAGTTTTGAGTATGATGGCGGATGGATGTAAGCGTAAAAGAAGACTGGAAAAGGTATGGATAGATTGTATGAAAAATGATATGCGTGCAAAAGGTGTGAGTCTCATAACATCTGATAGGCGAGAGTGGAGAAGGAGAACATGTTGTGCCGACCCTACTTGGTGGTATAAAGTTAAGATGATGATGATGATGATTTGGTGTATAGTGAAGGGTTCGTAAGAGATAGTGTAGTGTAGGACGCGATTTACATCAGCACCTCAATATTTACATTTTATTTAGATTGTGTAAAGGTTTAAGAATATATTTTTTTAATTGTTCACTTTTCTCAAAGAACTTTATTAGGTAAGCGCGAATAAAGAAAATTCATCGTATATATCTTTATTTATGTGTTGGTGTATAGTAAAATGTTTATAAGACGATAGTGCTTGTGTCTACTATTTCGATGTAACTGACGACGCGGTTAGCAGGTTCATCCATCGCGCCGTGGACGCTCCGGCGCGGGACCTTGTGGAACCTAAAGATGGCCATAGAGGACCAAAATGAAACCGCCATAAAGGCAATAACGTCATAAAAAATTAATGTATAAAATAATAATAACAAAAAAAAAACTATAGTTGCTTACAGATACGATTTTTAACGTACACAATTTAAAAAAAAACGAAAGCAAAAAAAGGTGCGGACCAAGAGTCTGCAGAATAGAAGACTAAGAAAAAAAAAGTCGATAGTGTAGTGTACGTACGGTGAGAATGTTCATCTTGTCGAGAGCGTGCAGTATCTCGCCGGTGGTGATGGCGAGTGACGCTGTGAGGTTGACGCGTTCGAGTGTGGAGGCGGCGGTGCGTGCGGCGTGCGAGACGCGCGACAACTCCTGCACGCAACCCGCACAGCTCGACCCGATCGGGGCGTCTTTGAACCTGACATTACCGTAAACTACTTTCTATACATTGCTATTTATCCATCTTTTAGACAAAAGTCCCTTAAAGCGGCTTGTGATATTAGTTGATGTTTAGAAATCATCACGCAAGGAAAAATCGTTATCCATTAGACCCATAATTCCTTTTGAACGCATCCCGCATACTTCGACTCGCTCGGGTCGTCTTTCTACCTGACATTACCGCAAACTACCTTCTATACGTCGCCAATATACACATTCTTTGGAATGATGCACCTTAACGCTGCATGCGATATTAGTTGATTTTAATAATCGACACGTAAGGAAAAATTGTTATCCATTAGACCCATGACTCCCTTTGTAAGGATCCCGCATAATTCGACCTTTTCGGGACGTCTTTTAACGTGACATTACCGTAAACTATCTTCTATAATTCGGCATTCACACATCCTTTTCAAAGAAGCAACTTAACACTGTTTGCGGTAATTATTAATTTTAAGAAATCGTCACGTAAGGAAAAATTCTTATCCATTAGTCCCATAATTCCTTTTGCACGCATTCCACACTACTGGACCAGATCGGGGCGTCTTTGAACCTTACATTACCATTGACTATTTTCTATACATCGCCATTTACTTATTTTTTAAACAAAGCTCCTTAACGCGGTTTGAGGTAGTTGTAGGAAATCGTCATGTAAAGAAAAATCGTTACCATTAGACTAATAATTTAATTTTAATATATAGGAATGAAGGAAAACCTTTAGTTCTTTTTTGTTGACATATGAGCTTCTCGTATTAAATTACTCTTCATCAGAAGGGTGCAAAGGGTTTTATAATATTTTCCGATTTTTATTTTAGTTAAACGCATCCCTATTTCTTCGGGCTGCATTATGGGTTCAGTATATTCTATAATATGTTCTAATTAGAAATTAAAATTCCTGAAAACCTTAGACAATATTTCAAGTACTGAACCATGGGTGAATTCTTTAATTACTTAGTAATAAAAAGAAATTCAATTGTCAAAATAAATGTAACTTATGTATATTAGTCAAGTATAAATAAAAGAAATATTAAACAAATAGTAGGAAGTTAGTAAAAAAACATACCGTGGCATCTGTCGTTTCTCCCAGTCCTGTATAATGAGGTTTATAGTGTTTGTGTCAAATTTTAAATTCGTTTTAGTAACCGCTATAATGTTCTTCGGTGCAATACATAATATTGTGTGATCGTGTGTGCTCACTTCAGAACCTAAAAAGTAATTTAGACATTAAAATATTTCCTACAATATTTTAGTATACCACAGCTGTGGTGGTACCATAGATTTTTTTTTAAATTTTAATCTGTTTAATGTGTAATTTTTTGCAATTAAATACGCAGTTTCGTTGATTGTATTACATATATGTATTGATTAATAATCTGCAGAAATTTGTAATGTATATATATATAATAAATTTCTATGCATTTAATAGAAATGAAGTGTCTGTATGTAATATAAAAAAAAATGAATATCAAAAATGCAATTTTCAAAATTTATGTCTGTCTGTCTCTCTGTTTGTTCCGGGTAATCTCCGAAACGGCTGGACCGATTTCGACGGGCATTTCACTGGCAGATAGCTTAAATTACAGCGGGTTACTTAGGCTACTCTAAATTAGACTAGGTATTAACCGCGGCTTCGTCCGCAATGCTATCTCCAAAACGGTTGAATCGATTTTTACGGAATTTTCTCCAACAGACAATGAACATTATAACAAGTAATTTAGTCTATATTAATTTATAGCTTTCTCACACAGTTTTGATTTGATGCCAGTGTATTATTTCTTCTAAAAAAACTCTTATTAATTTAGTCATTTTTATTGTATACAAAAAAGTCTTACCAATGACGTCATACATAGTAGAGAAACTGAGGACTCTGTACCAGTTCTCATCAGTATCGAAGTTATAACGGTTCGTATCTTGTTCCACTGTATTAAGAACCAACACTTTGTATGGGGTTTGACGTGGACCTGGAAAAAAATTAAGGATAACTATTATTCTCCTTGATTCGCAATCGAAATAGATTTATTTTCTTTTATTGCAAGATTCGATTCTAATATAAATACACTTGAAAAACTTCAGTATATGAAATGTCACGTTAAAACTGGTTTAAGATTAGGATTCTGGAGCTCTGGTAACATTCCGCAACTAACGAGATACAAATTTGTTATCAGAATAATCAATATAAACTACGAGCATATATGTGAAATTTGAAAGTACTATTCCTAAAGACATCAAAGCAACTTACCGTTTGCATTCAAAAACACACCGAGCTGGCTGATATACGGACCAGCTGATATAATGAGAATCTTCCCCGGCACCATTTCCTTGACCACCTTGGGTTGGTTCATCAGTATCGGCATCAGTTCATTCAAGACGTCAATATAGGCAGCAGCTGTATCATAAAACGCTGCCAGAGGAGCAAGATGAGATGGTAGAGGTGTTTCACACTTCTCAGAATACTCCTTTTCAGCTAACAACAGTTGTTTCCTATAGTTATCCGCTTGACAGATCTGGTTGAACTCACAGAACGAACGTTGCATCATACCTTCCACTGATACCGTTGCTGCTCTGTAATTCATTTATATAGAACTAGTTTTGCCCGCGACTTTGCTCGCATTAATGTAGGTCTAATCCAGTGTTTCCCAACCTTTTTAGGCCATACCCCACCTTAACATTTCTAAAATTTGTATGCCCCTTTTATACTTTTGAACCTTTTTAAATTGTTTTGTTCCCTTAGGAAATATAAATAATAAGTTTTAGAAAGAAATCGCTATGAACTTGTTATCAAAACATAAAACATAAAATAAAACTTACTTCACGACTCTAATTACTCAGTTGATATTTTGGTAACATCAAACGAATTTATACCTAATAATTATTTGCGGCATTTTTTTTTAAGAATATGCCTTTTTTGTTAAATTTGTCATCGATATCTAGCATTGCATTTAGATAACCCAAAGCGTAAAGGTTAAAGTCGTGTCAATTTTCTAAATTGCCCCCCTGTGAGGCGTGGCCCCCACCTTGGGAAACACTGGTCTTACCTATTCCCGAGGAAGAGTTTATTATTTCAGGATGATTAGTATGTATATCTCATGTCTTTTTCTGTACCTCTGACAAGGTTTATGCGAAATTGCATGATGATCAGTTCAGTAGTTTAGGCTTGATATATACTAGCTGAATGGTTAAAGAGTCGCATTATTTATAGGGTTACTGGGTAGTTGTTTCTGGTTCTAAATCAATAAAAGAATTGGTGCTTAATATTTGACCTAATTATCTTGAGAAACGCAAAAATGATATCCACTCAATATTAGGAGATTTACGCAAAACGAACTGGGGTAATAAATATCGACGCGATGAAACACACTGTGCCGCTTAGTTCGGCCCGCACTCGCTACCCTTTGTTCGACCGTGCGGGATTCCGACAATAAGCAGTTACGTAATTATTAATCTTGAAAAGCGCTCCTTCAATTCTGTTTATTGAACCAAGATGTGATTTTTTTAGCTTTAAAAGTATAGTACACGTATTTTTTAAAGTTTTAGAACAAACTTTAACTAAGGTTCTCATTGTTGTTTATTAGTAGTTGATTTGATATTATCATTTTAAGTGTGACCATGAACTGTCGTACGATTGAACGGTGTTATTTTTTAAACAGTCACCTGGTAGATGAGCTTTATTGGTGTTTCCTTAAATAGCGAACCTTACGATTTACGATTATGAGGATAAGGCTTGAAAGCGTAACAAATAAACGAACATATTTTCGCATTTATAATATTAGTAAGAATACTCTAGCCGATACCTATACACTTCGCTGTGCATTTAAAAAAGTAGTAAAGATTCAATTTAATCCAAAAACTATAATACCCTAGAACAATCTATGAAAAATTCCACATCGAATACTCATATGCCTATGCCGATACCTTCAGTAGTTTTGACGTGATTGAACTTCATGTGTAATATATTTTCATCTTATATATTGATAACCTGGTGCTCGTGACAACCCTTTTCATGTTCTACGTGAACTAAGTTTTTAATTCGATTTTCCAGAACTTTTTTTTTACTTGTCTGTGTTTTTTTATTTAAATAATTCCCAGGTTAAGTATCAGTCCTGAAGACTACATTCAAAATACCGAAGATTATATAGAAACATTTATTAGTTGTAACGACACACACACCGTCTTTTATATGCCATTGGTACTATTTGACATTTACGTACGATGCAAAAGGAAAATTAAAGTTACAACTCATACTGGGGAACGATGTTCGAATGTATTGAATGAGAACGCTT
>JACEII010000006.1:1976349-2011871 GCA_014332785.1 Antheraea mylitta
AGTTAAAAAAAGTTGTCTATGAATAAAGTCTAGCTAGATCGATTTATCGTCCCCGAAACTACCTACATACTAAGTTTCACGGAAATAGATGACGCCGTTTCCGAGATCCTGAATATATACAAATATACATGAATTGCTCGTTTAAAGGTATTAGATAGATAGATAGATATTCTCAATTTTGAATACTCACATACCTCAGTAAACTCAGTATCATAGCGTATGTTAGTCTAAACTGTGAAGACAGTTTCTGCGGTGTGCCCATCATCATGCCTTTCAACGTTACTAAATCTGGAACACCCTCTTTGCAGAGTATTATCACAGTGCCGGTATCGTCTAGACCTGGAAATTAATTCAAATTTAAGATTCCCATATTGTATAGTTTTTTCTTCATATTTGTGACAGTGACTTATATTTTGCAGTTTTTGGGAAGATTTTAGCCTGTCCTATATTGGATTTTATATTATATTCATAATCTTATGTTGTTTGACTCTATGTTTTGTAAATTTGTGGTGTTTTACGTAATATAGTTAGTTTATTCTGCATAAGTGAAGTGAATGGAAAATAATACCACGGAGCATGAAATTCTGAGATGCCACAGAAACTTCGCTTACTTCCATAGCTTAATGTCTTATGGTATTCTGCTGTGGGGTACGGCTGCTGCGGTAGACATCATATTTTTATTACAAAAACGGGCAGTTCGAGCAATATATAATATGAGACCTCGCGAATCATTAAAAACGAAGTTCCAGGAATTCTGTATCTTAACTCTACCCTCCCAATACATTCTTGGTAATTTAATGTATGTCGGTAAAAACTTTGATAAACTGAATTTAGTAAAAGACCGGCATAATGTAAATACTAGAAACCGTAATAAACTAGTCGTCCCATGTTTCAGACTTAGTAAAACCAGTAATAGTTTCTTAGGTAACAGTGTTAGGTTTTACAATAAAGTCCCAAAACATGTTACCGATTTGCCGGACTGCAAATTTAAGCGCCACGTCAAGCGGGTGTTAGTGTCAAAAGGATATTATAGAGTAGATCATTATGTGAATGATAGTGATTTCTGGAATTGACTCTTCTCTGTGCATCCATTATAAGCTGTATGATGTATTGGAAATGTATGTAAAAAAAATGCACCCGATCGAGTTTCTTGCCGGTTCTTCTCGATGGCTGGGTTGTTTTCCGAACCGATGGTAATTCTTGACGTTCATAAGCACCTTATTAGGGCCTAAACTGAATAAAGAATTTTTATTTTGATTTTTGAACTCCCTGGAAGGTCCTAACACGGGATCCACCATCTTGTTAGAATATTGAAATAATCATACAACGCTTAATATTGATATAATCAAACAACGCTTGTAATATTGTTAACTACACGACAATGCCAGTAATAATCTGAAGGATTGGTTGCCAAAAATAAAGTAAAAAAAACTTATAGTTTACTAGCTATCTGCCGCGGCTGTTGAAGAAAATGAGACCTTATCTTCCCTTTACAGTACGACCATGCAAAGAAATAAGTGTCATGAATTGAACATCAATATGTATTCGCATAACCTAGACTGCCTTATATCTATTTTCGTATAACACAGGTCACAGTTTAAAGGGTGACAACGTTCAAAACAAATACTTATAAACAACAAAGAGAACCTCAGTTAAAATTTGTTCTACAGCTTTTAAAAATACGAGAACAATACTTTCAAACATAAAAAAATCACACCTAGAATCAATGAACAAAATTGAAGGGGTGCTTTTAAAAGTTAATCTATATTGTTTTAATTCTCATGTCTTGTTGTAATATGTATGTATATCGGATATTATATTTAAATACTTAACATATATTATTTTCTATTCCCATAAACAATAGATTCAATAGGAGACTTGAGCTAGATTTAAAAAATATTGAAAGACTTTGGATCAATGAATGAGTGGAGTCAAAAACCAATTTTCAATACTAGTTATGCTTTGAGAAATTTTAGATATATACAATACCTCGTCTCCCGGCTCTGCCCGCCATCTGTATGTATTCGGCGGGCGCGAGTGTGCGGCGCTGCAGCCCGTCGAACTTGCTTGTTTCGTCGAAGACCACGGTTCGAGCCGGCATGTTGACACCCATTGCGAATGTTTCCGTCGCAAATAGTATTTTTACCTATTTAAAAAGGGTATTTTGTTGACAAATAAAATATTATCTAGATTTTCAAATTATCAAACTCTTTGGCCGCTCTGAATACAGCCATAAAGTGCGGACTTGCTCATAGTATGATGCATAGAATAAAAAATCAACTTGGAATAAAATTATTTTGTAACGTTAAATGAATTTAAATTGCCTTTGGTTTCAGATATCATCACTATTCGATGGTGGCTATTCTTATTATCAATAGCAGTGTTTCCCAATGTGGGGAGCACGCCCCACAGGGGGGAGGGATGCAATTGAAAAATGGACCCGACAAGACTTTAGCCCTTTCGCTTTGGGTTACTTAAATGCAATGCTAGATATCGGTGACAAATTTAACAAAAAAGGCAAATTCTTAAAAACAATGCTGTAAATAATTATTGGGTATGATATCGTATGACGTTACCAAAATATCAACTGGGTAATTAGAGTCACCAAGTAAGTTTTTTATTATATGTTTTGAAATATTACTTACGATGTTTTGATAACAAGCTCATAGTGATTTCTTCCTAATACTTATCATTTATATTTCTTAAAGGATTAAAACAATATTTAAAGGTTAAAAATTATGTATGGGGGGAGTGCATACAAATTTTAGAAATGTTAAGGTGGAGCATGGCCTACAAAAGGTTGGGAAACACTGATTAACAGGAAAAAGAAGAGAGTTTATTTTGAAAGAGAGACTTTGGCGATTGCGTTTAAAATAATGATTTTAATTATAAACTTATATACTCACGTATCCAGTCTGGAACAGCATTTCGACAATCTCTTTCAACAATGGTAGTATACCACTGTGGTGGACACCTATGCCGTTTTCCAATACCCTTTGCAGTCTTAAAACCTAAAACGAGTGGAAATACGAAACGTAAAGTCTCGTAAAATCGATCTAATCGCTTCAGAGATTAGACGAAACAAATATACACGAGTTATAATTAAAACTTGTTTAAAATACCGTATATATTTATATACGCATTTAGTAAAAAGTTATTATGTGACATTAGAAACAAACGCTTCAATTTTTTTTTTTTTTTAATAGAAAATAAAACATATAACTAATTTTGGTTATTTTCTAATCAACCAGTCTAAAACAGCTTTTATCTTTGTATGTGCTTCACGTGTTATATAGCCTTATAATTTATTAGATAACAATTAAAATAAAGTTAATCGGTCTGACTGTAATAAATAGGTTGACTATTTTCTCATAATTTCTGCAATTAAAACTATGCTGGTTTTTTACAAAATCTAATATAAACAGTACAATGCCAATTGCCATTAAGTTATTCTGATCAATCTAAATAGCTTTTTCTATGAGCTGCTAAATATCTTTAAAGAGCAATATTCGATTCTAAAAAGTCTGTGTGAAATAAGATAAGTTAAAACATATTCTTACTTGTGGTAATATTCTATCCGGTTCTTTAAGTCTTTGTAAGCACCTCTGAAAGAAAGATCTTATGTGACCTTTCTCCTTTGCAGTTGTCAAATCGACTGACATTAAATTGTCTGCGTTTTGATCGCATCTGAAATTATATTAATTTTGAATAAAATATATTTATGATAAAATGACCGATATATGTAAGATACTAATATTAAAACATTGACACTGGCAAATGTTTCTGCAGTGCCAAGACAAGAGAAAAGAAGAAGACAATAACGATTTATGGTTCACGTCACTAGTAGTAAACACGAACTAATGGTAGTGAGAAATAGTTGACCCATATGTATCACCAGTTGATACTAGCAATTTGTTTCCATCTACATTTTTACACTATGTTTAAAAACAAGTTTTGTTTAGATTAATAGGACTGAGCAAGATCACGTCAAGTCAAAAAGTGGGGTCACGAAAAAGGGGATCTCCTGTTCCCACTTGATTATGGAATTAAAATTAATAGATTTTAATATAAAGTAGTCGCTATCAATAATGATACTCTAAAACGGGTATTTAAAATTTTCATTTTTAGAGAATATTTTTTGTTTGAAAATTTTGGAGACTATTAATTTAAAAATAGATTACAGAGAAACCGTATAAGATATTTCAATGAGATTTTCAGGATTTGTTGTTTAATATTGACAGTTTAATAACTAATCGATAATTTGAAATTATTCATTAACATATTGTTAATAAGTTTCAAATAAACAAATGAAAATTGGAATGACTTCTCCCTCAAATTATGAAAGCATTTTTTTTTCAGGAACATGCATTATATATTAAAATTTGATTTATTGAAAGAAAATTTTGCTGTCTGCCATTAGTTTAAACAATATGAACTTATTTATCCTTTCGGGTTAATATATAGCCTATGACACTAAAAAATAACGTGGCCTTCTGTTGAAAAAAGATTTTGTAAAATCAAAATATTACCCACTGCAACCTCACAAACTTTACCTCTTTATAATATACTACTTTATAAAATAGATTTACCTTACTAGCTTTTGCTACCGGCTTCGCTCACGTTAATCTAGTTCTGACTTCTCTCTCCGGAACGGTAGTCTTTTTCTTTGTAAGATCCTATATCCTCTACCCATTAAAAATTTAATGCCAAATGTCATGATAACCGGTCGAGTAGTTTGATAAGGCGTGAAAGTTTAGCAAAAAACACAATACAAATTCAAATTTATTACATCAGTAAGGATTTATTACCTATTTCGTGACAACGTAAAGGCGACAACGGGAAGCTTGTCCTTCTGTTTCAAATGATCAATGAAGGCCACCCACATCGTTTGTTCTGCCTTTGGATTCATAAATGGTTTACCACCTTCGAATACAAAATCGTAAAAAAAAATCAAACAAGTATATTCAAAACGTGACAAAATTTTATTTTTTATGTAGATTTAGAGTAACAGTTGAATGTAGTAGCATAGTAGGTATGTAGTATCATAGGTGGTAGAACCACGCTGAAGCTATTAATAGTGTCAGCATGAATGGTTCGGCTCATCCGGGGTAGTACTACCCGACCCACAGAAACACCGACGTGAAGTAACAGTGCTGTTGTTGCACTGTTGCGTTTCGTTCGATCAGCGAGAACACCGGAAGCCCACCTTCCCTCACTTACCCTCTATCTATCTCTCCACCCTTCCCTTACCCCCAAACACAGTCTAGCAACGCACTTGCAACTCCTCTGGTGTCGCTAGTGTCTATGGACCGTGGTGATCACTTAACATTAGGTAACTCGCCTGTTTGATTGCCTCCTATGATTTAGAAAAAGTAGTGATAAATTGTGTAACAAAATTACATGGAATAACTTATTGCTAAGAACTATAACGAATTATAAATTATGACATGAGTTTTTTTTGGCATTCAATCTTTTAGATTATTACTGCCATTGTCACGTAGTCAATAATATTACAAGCGTCGTACGATCATATCAATATTAAGCGTCGTGTGAATCAATATTCTAATAAGATTGTGAATCCCTTGATAGAACCTTCCAGGGAGTTTTTGTGGCATTTCTGAATTTCATGCTCCGTGGTGTTATTTTCTATTCACTTCACTTATGCACAATAAATTAACTATATATATTACGTAAAACACTACCAAATTTACAAAATATAGTATCAAATAACAAGATTATGAATACAATATAAAATATACTACATTACAGACTAAAATCCCGTCAAAAACTCATGACATGAGTTATTTTGTACTTAATATTTGAAGAGGGTTAACATAATTACTGTTGGTTATCCTAAAATAAAACACTCATGTAAGTACTATACGTGTCAAATGATAAGATAATTGCGACCGGGTTAACTCTAATTTCTACTTTTGAGAATTGTACTGTCACCAACAAAAACATAAAATGTAAATTAAAAAAATATATCCTTATTACAAATACAAAATTAATAACCTTAAAACAATAAATTACTCTTATAAAAAAATTAATCCAGTAAATATCATATCTATAAATCATATTCAATAATTTTAGATTAACGTGGCGAAGTCTCGTCTATGTTGACAGTGTTATTAAGAAAAAGCAGCTTTTTTTTTCAAAATGACTACGCTATTGACCCAGCAAGGTCTTAACAGCTTCACCGGACTACGGTGAAAAAGCAGCTATTTCCTTTCAATTGTCCTTTAATATGACTCTTACGAATAATAGTACTTATAATAAAAAAATTAAGCCTTTAAATATCAACATAAGTTGAGTCGCGTGACATATAGGACATATTATTTTTTACCAGATCGTACGCTTTACTGAAATGGGAAGCCACATGTCGGTTGGGAACACGTAGTAATCACAGGCGGATTTAGTTAATGTAATATGTAACTTGTTTAAATAATGTGTAATTCTTGTATAAATAAAAATACACACATCAAAAAAGTCTAAGCAACATGCGTGATATTACAAATTTTACCATTTATATTAATTAATTTCTAAGTATTTACTCAAACAAAGTGCGTAGGTAAGTAAACTTTTTTGTTATTGATGACATACTGGCTGGTTGTAAAAAAACAATTTTGAATATGTTTTGTTTTTTCATAAAATTCAAATGACTGCGAATTTGTTTGAATTTAAGTGCGTTTTAATTGCTACGTTTACTCTTGATTTTATAATTTTACCAACCATTTAAATAAAGTTAGCGACAAAATTGAATTGTTAAATATTCTTTACGTCATGAAGCGACGTCATATGATGGCAGATGAAATGCAAAGAGCTGTAGGGATGTCGGAAGTGGGGAAGTAATCAATCTCAGGTATCTCGACATTTTGGCATTCATAAAAGTGTTATTTGTCGTCTTTGGCGCGCTACAATAATACAGGACAACCCGCTGAACAGCATCCAGGTCGTAAAAGGAGTACAACCAGTCGGCAAGACCGGTACATACAACTGACTGCAAGACGCCAGCCGATGTTAACCGCTCGAGAGATAAGTTTGAGGCTACAAATTTCAAGTGGTGTTGATGTAAGTCCTCAAACTGGGTGAAATCGACTGCATGAGTACGGCCTACGAGCTCGACGCCCAATTAGGTGCCCACCGATACGTCACGGGAATCGCGCTTGTCGATATGAATGGTGTAGAGAACGCATAACATGGACCCAGGAACAATGGGATAAAATTATGTTTTCCGATGAGTCGCGATTCGGGTTTAAGCCTGATACAAGAAGGGTGCGAGTGTATCGTCGGCCCGGAAATACTGAAAGGCTTAGGTGCGTTCTGGAAGTTCATCCATACAGCGGCTCAACAGTTATGTTATGGGCGGGTATTATGAAGAACAGGCGAACTGAGCTCGTTTTTGTAAATGGAAACATAAATGCTAAAAATTACATTGAGGATATTCTCAGACCTTATGTCTACCCATTTGCACAAACCTTTGGCTCCGATTTTAGATTAATGCATGACAATGCGCGTTCACATACAGCTCGGCGAACCAGTGAATACTTCGCAACGGAGAACATCCGGGTATTGCCCTGGCTTGCACAAACGCCAGATCTCAACCCCATCGAGCACGCATGGGACATGCTCCAGAGACGTGTTCAAGGATTTGGACGGAGCGACAACAACCCAACACCTGAAGGATTTGCTACAATTCCATTGGGAGCGAATACCGCAAGATGACATAAACAGTCTCATTAATTCAATGAATAATCGTTGCTGACAAGTTTTTAATAGCAGAGGAGACCATACTTTGTATTAAATTGTTCCATTCTTTCACAATAAATACATTTTCTTTAGAAATTTCATTTTGTAAAAAAAAAATTAGTCTCTCATGTATCTTAGTTTCTACAGTATATTCTAATATTGTTCATTTCTGTTATTAAAAGAACTTATAAAGACAACAGCTGTTATTTTTACATCATAGAAACTTAAAGATATTATTTTAAAAATAAAATACAACGTTATAATGTGAAGAACCATCCTAAAATTTAAATTAGTACATGTTGCTTAGACTTTTTTGATGAGTGTATGATAAATAATTTTAATTATGGCGATGAAAAAGATTATTTATAAAATTATTTACCTTTAGGTCCAAAACCCTTTTTGTATTCGTTTTCTCTGGCTTTCTTAGCTGCGATCGCTTCGTTGTAACCTCTCAACTGGAAATTACCTTCCTGATCTACTACTAGGAATCTTTCATGTTTTGATTTACCACCAGACCCTACAATTACGATTCAGTTGAAACATTGTCAGAATATTATCAATAAAAAAACATACGTAATTCAAAAACGTTGTTTAAACAATTATTTAGCAATAGGGCATTGCCTTTTAAATTAGGAGGTTAGGGGTAGTCAGAATTTTCAAAATTGCGTTTTCGTTAAGTGTAAATACAAATAACAAAGAGAGCTCGGGCACTTCAAAGCGCTCGGGAGCAGGTAGTTAGCGGCAGCTGCAAGAAACCCCCTTTTAGGGTTCTATTGTCATCCATGAACTAAGACTTTGGTGTATGTAGTAGTACCTACATTTATAAATACCTATATATATATATATATATATAATTACAATTTCTAGGTAGTATAAGTGCTACAAATTATTATTTTTTCGCCACGTCACTAGTATGCCTGTGGCAGTTGCGGAGAGCAGTCGATAGTTATGCGTTACTAAAATATATTAATTTTGAAGTTATTTATTATGGGACGTGATACGAGAAAAGTTTCGAGAGAAGTTAAGAAATCTGAAAATATCCGTAAGTCGTATTCAAAGAAACGAAAAAATGTATTCAACCCAAAAACGGCGGAACGTGATGAAAGTGTTCGGAGTACATCGTCTAAAAAACTGAAACAAAATACTGAAAACGATGTACCCGAAAGTTGCACCTCTGAATTTCGAATAATTAATTTTATTACGGTATTCACTGCCATTTCTACTCTTGTGAAATGTAAGAAATGTGATGGAAACATTGAATTTCTAACAGCTAGTACACGTGGGCTGGGATTTAAAATTGTAGTTTCATGTAATAACTGTGGCAGTGAATATATTCCTTCCTGCTCTTTCATTGGGCATTCTTATGAAATAAATAGACGCTTTATTTTTGTGATGGATGCTGCACGTGTGAAAGTGGCAGATCAGCGCGCCAACAACAGCACTCGGGAAGGCAGAATGCTTCGTAGGCAACAGCAAATTGAAGTTTTGGAAACTTCCACAATAGTTGAAGAACTATTATATCGCCCAG
Source organism: Antheraea mylitta (assembly GCA_014332785.1). Lineage (NCBI taxonomy): Eukaryota > Metazoa > Arthropoda > Insecta > Lepidoptera > Saturniidae > Antheraea > Antheraea mylitta. The sequence continues at coordinate 1,985,627 of JACEII010000006.1, forward strand.
GAATAGATGACTCGGTGTAAGTAATTTAATAATTCGTATTTCTGTACGTAAATCTAGTGTGAAATTATAAACGCGTTTTTTTCAAAACTATGTTTTTTGAACTGGTGACAACTGTAACTCGAAAACCGCACAGTAGATTGTAATGAAATTTATACAGCTTTTAGAATACATAATAAACTCGGGGCTGGTTGAAGGATTTTTTTTTTCAAAAATTTCGATTTTTTAAGACTGTTGATTTTTTCCCAAAAATCTAGTCAAAAATTTCCTGAGGCCGCCATTTTATTAATTTTTGAAAAAAAAATCTTTCGATTAGGCCTAGGATTATCTATTTATAAAACTAATTGTTTTATCCGATTGATTTTAGATGAGTCTCCAAGGACTTATGATTGTCACCGCAAGGACCTTTTTTTGGAACTGGGTCAACACAGACAGCTATAAACTTTGGATTTTTTTTTTTGAAATTTTCGTGACTTCAAGTCAAAACATTGTATAATAATGCCATATTACTACTTTTGTAAAATAAAACGATTTAATAGCAAAAAAAAACTGAAAATTCTCATTTTTTCGTGCCTCTGACTACCCATAACCCCTTAAAAACCAGAGTAAAATCTCAGTATGATAATTGAATGTATACCAGGTGAATGTTTAGACACTAGCAATATTTATGGAGGACGCTCTGCCCTCGATTCTCGTAGTAAATCAAATTTACATTACTATTTGACCTAATTATCTATAAACATACAATAAAATATAATCAATCTGGTGAAGGGAAAGTGAAGTCGACCCTCCTGCGAGGGTTATCATTATCTTTGTTATATAAAAAAATCCTTTTTTATTAACATTTCAATGAACATCCATATATACTGGCATCCGGAAGCAGATTAGTTTTAACCCGCTTCCCCACAAAAAAAGAGTCCGCAGTTCTGTTAACTAAATTGTCTTAATTAACACGTACCTGATTGTCATTTCAAAGAATAGTTACAAGTGTATAAGTAAAATAACTTTGGGAATACGTATATTATTTTTATTAATATTACTTACCGGTGTAAAGGTAGTGACAGAGGGGTACTGGACGTTTTGGCGTAGAGACAACATACACTTTCCGTTTTTTCGTACGTCCGACCCAATCGGCGAACTGCAGTGTGTTCGGTACAGTTGCACTTAACATTACAATACTGACGTGGGCCGGCAGTAGAATCAATACTTCTTCCCATACGTAGCCACGCTGGTGAAACACATAATTTATATATAATATATTACACAAAATTTGTACGACTTCAAATAGTACTAGTCGATACCCACGACTTTGCCTGCGTTGTTTTTAATAGGTACATTAAGTAACAAAATATTCTATATACAGAGAAAAAAAAACAATTACAATATTTCATTATAAACAATGTCATTCATCAGTTTATTTTCTATCTCGTGCCAATGAGCAAGCACCACACAGGGTTCTCCACTCCACATATCGCTGAACGCATGTCATTTTCGAAAAATGAAGTTTCTTTAAAATTTTAATAATTTTACATTGAATTAAGATATTGATATTCTTTTTGATACGGAATATGTATGTAAAAATTTAGAAATAAAATTTTGATCGAAATTTTGTCATTTCTATGTGATGCGCGTACAATCGCAGAATTATGTAAATAAGATATAGTTTTTTTACTATTATTTTTATTATATTTTACATAGATGATAAAAGGCGGACGCGCGAATTTAAAATCACGAATTGGTAAAAATTTAATTAAATCTTAAACCTCTATACATACACTAGTCAAAAAAATTCGGCAGCAAATGGGTGTACAGTATTTTTTTTGTGTAATAGTTTTTATTTCTCTGATTAAAAAGAAAAATCATTGATAAATAAATATCTCTATTTTTCGTACTAAAAACTTTTTTTTTCAATGATTTTCTAAGGATTCATCTGAAACCATAGATCTCTCTCAACAAGTTCTCATGATAGAATCCAAAAATTATACAGTTTAAGCAACAGTTTGTTTTTTTTTTTTACCGTACGGCTATTTTGCTGCTGAATTACAGCGTGTTGGAAATCAACCATAAATTAGGATATTTTTCTTAATATCCTAATTTTGGTGACTAATGTACATTATGATGCTATTTAGAACAATAATTGTATACAGTTCCGTAGCTTGTTTTTTTTTTCTATGCACTAGTATGCAATAACTATGTATGATTACCTCGGCATTATTAATATAATGCACTTCATCGAATATAACGAATTCCAAGTCCCTAGTGACGTCAGAGCCACAGTAGAGCATCGAACGTAAAATCTCCGTTGTCATGACGAGACATGATGCTGTGGCGTTAATCTGCAGATCTCCAGTGAGGAGTCCCACTTCGCCGAACATCTTGTTAAAATCATTATACTTTTGATTCGACAAAGCCTTGATCGGTGAAGTATAGATGGCTCTGCGAATGGTAAAGTAGATTGGAAATATTTTTTGAGTACTGTGTACCACAATCTGTCTCATATTTGGGACAATAAATAGGCTATTTGTCGGTGTTTTAATTGACATGTTCGGTATGCAACTATTTGCAAGTGGTAGAGCCACGCTGAAGCTATTACTGGCTTCAGCATGAATGGATCGGCTCGTCCGGGGTAGTACCACCCGACCCATAGAAAACCGACGTGAAGTAACAGTGCTTGCATTGTTGCATTTCGTTCGGTCGGTGAGAGCGCTGGAGGCTCACATCTCCTCACCTTCCCCCTCTCCTCTTCCTTTCCTCTCTCCCCCCCTCCCCCCCAACCCCTACACAGTCTGACAACGCACTTGCGACTCCCCTTGTTTTGCAAGTGTCTATGGACGGTGGTGATCACTTAAAATCAGGTGACCCACCAATTCGTTTGTCTCCTGTGTATAAAATAAAAGTATATTTGTCAGTGTTTTAATTGACATGCTCGGTTTGCAATCTATGTCGCATCCTACTTTAATATAGTGGGATTTTTTTTAATTTTAAGTATGTCTTTGAGTTTTTTTTTTATCTACGACTTTTTTTTCATTTTCATCCATCAAGCCCTTTGTCAAGCTATTTAGGAGGTTTAAAAAATATATATTATATAAACTACCGTGTTGTGTATGTAAAGGCACACAAATTCGTCTTTCTCAATAGAAATGTTATTATAGTTGGCATTTATTAAAATAAAGTAACTTCAGTAAATATTCACCTGGTACAATTTCTTCTCGACATTGCGATCGCGTATTCAGCTACAACAGTTTTACCGGCGGAAGTATGCGCAGCCACAAACACGTGATGACCTTCCTCCAGTTTTAATATAGCCTTAAAAGAAAATCATATAAGTAGATAGAATCAAATTTTGCTACAAATTTAACAATGTCGGAGAGGGGAATAAGACATTGTGATGGTAGTGCCACGCTGAAGCTATTATTGGTTTAAGCATGGATGGTTCGTCTCGTTCGGGGTAGTACCATCCCCTCACAGAAAACCGACGTGAAGTAACAGTGCTTAAATTGTTGCGTTTCGATAGATCAGTGAGAGCGCCGAAGACCCATTTCCGATCCTCTCCCCTCCTCCTTCCTTCTCCTCTCCCCATTTCCCCCATCCCCCCAAAACATTGGCAGGCAATGCACTTTCGACTCCCCTGGTGTTGCTAGTGTCTATGGACGGTGGTGATCGCTTAACATCAGGTAATCTATCAGTTTGTTTGCCTATATGACATATAAAAACACAGTTTTAAATGTTCAAGATTATGTGCATACCCAGACCCGGATCTACGATTGTTTTGAACTGGGGCAGAAACTTGAACCTTCTGAGTTTTTGGTGGGATCTTGGAATGTAATGTAATGGACCTTATATTTTATTCATAATCTTGTGTTTTTTAACTCTATATTTTGAAAGATTGGTAGTCTTTTACACACTATACTTTGGTTATTTTGCACAAGCAAACTGAATCGGAAATAATAAGATGCAGCATGGATTCTGACTTACCACAGAAACTCCTTTGAGAGTTGCAACAAGATGGTCACCATTTAGTTAGTTCTTTGAAATGTTCGTAAGACACTTGCAATATAATTATATACTTAAAAATGGCAGTAATAAATTACAAGAAGATTTATTGCAAAAAAAAAAAACTAGAACCAGCTCTCTAGCTTTTAAGAAAAATTACTTAAAATTTGACTTTTTCTTAAAAGTTGATTATGACACAACGAGGCTATGGTATGCTAGGTGCTTTGTAAAACAAATTTTTATTTTTAATCATATTATAATATGATTTTGGTACTTCTCCCAAAATCCGAGGCTTTACACACCATTTCTAATTTACGTGTGGGTTTTGCGTAGACCAGAAAGAAGTAAAGATTTATGCTTTAAGCAAGTATTAGCTCTCAAAAACATAATATCATTAATAGCAGGGATCAATTTCAATATTGCTTCTAAATAATTTCCAGATATGTTTTGTTTTTCCTTTAAGACTTCACATTATAAATTATGTTTGGGGTCATAAATTAGTTGGAGTGTAGCATAGTATAGTATAGAGTAGAGAAGGGTATCAATGGGTAGTCCGGTGACGTTGTAAAGGGCTGTCAGGCCAATAGCATAGTCTGTTCGAAAAAAAAAGATATTGATGCAGACTGTATTAGAATCTTCACTGTGTTAAATCAAATTTGTTGGTACATTATAATTGAGTTTTAAAAATTGGAAAGTGTCTTGTAACTGTTACCTCTCCAAAGATAAGTGAGTATACTACGTCCCATTTTATTTATTAAATCTAAATTTAAAGTTCAAAATTCAAAAATCAGTAATAACAAAATCTATTAAGATTTTTATAAAAAAAAATGTAAATCCGACCATTTTTAAGAAATTTATGTCCAAATAAATAATTATTTTTTTATTCATTATATTTTAACAAGTAATGAAAAAAAACTCAAAATTGATAAGGAGGGCTACTTCTTTTGGCACTTGTACAACATCGGTGTCAGAGCACAAGAGAGTGTTGATTTTGTGATAGTGCGGATGAGACCCCTAAACACCTTTTGTGTGAATGTGATCCTCTGAAGCCTACACAAAACCGGATTCTGGGAAAGCATGTATTGATTCCGGGTGAGGTACAGATGCTCTCAGCCAAAAATGTCCTGTAGTTCTTAAATGCTAAAGGACTAGGCAGGGAGCTTTAGTAATATGGAGCGATCACAATATATCAATATTGGTCGCGGTGATACAGGACTAAAGCCCGCATAGCCCCTTTTCCAAAATAAAAAAAAAAACTTTTTTTGGATATTAACATATCATAAAATTGAGGAAATCAATTTTTTTTTCAAACCCTCTGATTTGACTTATAATGAAAGAAGAAAGAAATAAATACTTTATTGATTTTTTTTTTTTAATTTTATTGTAGCACGGCATATTGACTGCACTATGCCTGATGGTAAGCACAGTACAATCCAAAAATAATAGCGACCACCGATTGACACACTGTCCATCGCCGGTCGCCACTATCATGCCGGCCTGTAATAAGCTGGATTTGCACATGCTGATCTCGAAACGCGACCCGTAGAAGCGAATCACTATTACGGGCTTTTTCGCCATATACATGGTGGTTGCGACCGAGCCGGGCTGTAAAACCCTACCACCCCGCTTGCGCCATTGCCTCGTTCGTTATTCAGCAGGGTGCACCACGTACAGGTGAGGTTGGCTTGGGTGTCTCAAGTCTTATGATGTTATTCGACACCCCTTACACCCCAAAGTTGGAACAAACATCAATTAAATTAAATTAAACAAATTAGTTAAACACAAAAAAATACATTTGAAAACTAAAAATAAATGTCCAACAATTGGCGAACCCATTCAGCAAAAATGTGCAATACCGTAATACTGCAGCGCTGATTTTCGATGGGAGCCTATATGATGATAAACGGACGTTCAGACGGTCATATTAATGTAAATATGAAATTAAAAACGAACAAAAAAGAAAAAGTAAAAATGACACTTAACACGTCACGGAAAATCACACTAAAGAAGTATGGCTACTGTAATCACAAATCTAAGACTAAATAAAACAGATATAGTTTTAGAAGTAAAAAATACACACCAACAAAATGAGCGTACAATAGAACTGCGTGAATATATTATACGTCACTTTAATTACTGAGTTTGAAGTTGCAATAGGTAGTGCTTATATGAGAGTTTAAAGGTAATTTTGCTCTGTTTGGATCGATATGGTGGTGGGATGTTGTTCCAACAACGAGTGGCGGCATATTTGAATGACCCTCCGAAAGCGGTAGTTCTATGGAAAGGTATTGATAATGGCTTAGTAATGGTGCGTGAACATGAAAAATATGTGTGATTATCATGTCTCCACTCTAACTTGGCATACAAATATTATGGGTTTTTTGTTTTTCTCAGCCCAAAAAGTAGCGTAGCCATGTGTACCTTGCGTCGTGCTGCCATTTTTAATATATTTGCATCATTCAGAAATTGTGAAATATGCCCACGGCGTGGAACATCGAAACAAAATCTGGCACAAGCATTCTACACACGCTGGATGGATCGATCAGTATGCGATAGCAAACAAGGACCAAACACTGTATCACAGTAATTAAGTCTCGATAGAACCAGAGTGTCAACTAATATCTTCCTCAGTATGATACTTAAATACTGTCTAAAGCGATACCATATTTTTATGTAATGCCCTATATATCATTTATTAATAAAGTTTGAGAAGTTCACCTGTTTCTGAAAGTTGTCCAATTCAAAGGGATAACTGTGAGCCATATCTTTTATTTTCTCTTTAAATTCTGGTACAGGTAGAGATACATCTATCATTTCAGCCCATTCCGTGGAAGTTACACCAAGTTTCACTCCTGCACCAGTAATATTCAGGATGGGTATTTCAGGCATTTCAACAGGTGGCCTAATAACTGTTGCTTCTAAAAAGTTATCATTTTCAGTTGAGTCGGTACTGAGATTCAGTTGCTTGTTGGGCTTTGTTGGCTTTTTTATGGGTTCATCATCAGTCTTCCAAAGATCTGTAAATATTTTAAGTTTTTTTAAATTAAAACTATAACAAAAAGGGGTATAATCCACAAAATATTTTGATGTCACTGTAGCTTATAATTATTTATAAACTAACTTCTGCCCACAACTTCATCTGCGTGGGATAGTTACTTTGGGCTAACGCTAACACGCAGCAGAAGCTCTCAAGAGGAAGAAAAACCCCGATTTTAAAACATTCTTCATTGATGCTCTGCTCTTATTGGTCTTAGCGTGATGATATATAGCTTATATAACCTTCCTCTATAAATGAGCTAGATAACGCAGAAATAATTTTTCAAATCAGACCAGTATTTCCTGAGATTACCCCCTACAATGTCACCAATTCACAAACTCTTTATAATATTAGTATAGGTAAAAATATACTTTGCTGTGGAATAGAGAAATAGTCTTTTGTGATGTTTATAAAAATTTAAAGGATTTTGTAGTATATTTTTACACCAAACCAAACAAACCAAATATCTGAAATGTAAAACTAAAAAATTACCAAAATCTTTCCAGCACCTTTTGAGTAATGTACTCAAACGGCAGATCTCTGTCATTTTATGGGTCTGAATAGTGTAAATACAAAAATAAGTATTATGAAGATAATCATAGTACTATCTATTACCCACTAAATGTGCGTTATTCTCAACAACTTCTTCCAAGTTTATCTTGACACTGATGTCGACATCTTCTGTATTATCTAAGTTTTCACTTGCCTCCTTTGCTTGGTTCAGAAGAGTAAACCCATCACTGGCAAACAATACACTATCTTTACACCCGGGTGCCGTTGTCAAGATGTCTGTAAAATTAAATTCTTGAATAACATGAATCTTATATCTTTAAACGAGCAATTCTTGTATATTTTTATATTTGTATATATTCAGTATCTCGGAAACGGCGTCATCTATTTCTGTGAAACTTAGTATGTAGGTAGTTTTGGAGAAAATAAATCGATCTAGCTAGATTATATTCATAGAACACTTTTTTTAACTGAGCTTTCAGGCAATGAAAAAAGAAGCCAGAATATAATGGTAAATTTCGCCGCCGCTGTCAACACAAAAATAGCTCTGATGGAAACCAGTTGCTTCGAAAATCCGTGTAACAACAGTTCGATTCTAAGTTACAGCAGAAAAGATATATTTGTTTGAAAAAATTTTTTGTAAAATTTTTTAATTTTATGAGGCAAACCTAACAGTTTATTTTAATTTAAAAAAAAATTAAATAACGAGCATTCACCCAGGTTCTGTATATTATGACAATAATTAAGCTTTATACATGTTGGTTAGGTCTAAATAAATTTAATTACTGTGCTCCAGATAATGGAATGTGCTTCTGACCTGCATCTCATTGATCAAGTATGGAGCATGCAGACACTTCACAACGGAACTTTTTCAATTTCATTGTGACAAATAAGAACAAAAGTATAGTATGTATTTCTTACAAGGTACATTTCTTTAAATATTTTAACTTTCTGAACAAATATACTGTTTTACCAAAAACAAACCGGTGAAGTTGTTAAAACCTTGCTAGGTAAATAGCGTAGTTAGTTCGAGAAAAGAAAAAAGACCAAAAACAAATATTTTAGTTCAAAATGAATTTCTAAAATAAATTACAATAAAATAAGTTCATGATTATAACTTCGTTTTATTCCTAAACTCATTTAGGTATCTTAATAAACTTTTGAACAACATCACATATTTAAAACCAATCTCTTAGTAACACTAACAGAGATTTCATAACAGACATAAAATAAGAGCAAATATCAATATTAATATTAACATGCTGTTTGTTTTTTTTATATCATAGGAGGCAAATGAACAGGCGAGTCACCTGATGTTAAGTGATCACTGTCATCCATAAACACTGGCAACATCAGGGGAGTCGATTGTTGCCAGACTATACCTTGGGGCAAAGGAAGGAATGTGGAGAGGGCAGGGGAAAGAGGGAAGATGGATCTCCAACACTCTCACTGACCAAACTACACTCAACAATACAAGCACTGTTACTTCACGTCGGTGTTCCGTGAAAGGGTAGTTCTACCCCGCACAAGCCGACATATTCATGCTGAAACCAGTAATAGATTCAATGTGGCTCCATCACCTACATTTTTGTTATTGTGCAGTCTTGCTAATAACTTCAAGTATAATAAGTATTTTCCTAATTTAATACACTAAGGTACAGTTTACTAATCCAGAATCGAACTACATAATTAAAATCAATTTCTACACTAAAATATTGTCATATACACTGCTATTAGAGTAAACAATAATTACCTTCACCCAAAAACTTTCCAGGTTCTTCATTCTCCAAATCAATTGTGTAATTATTACATTTTGTTGTTTTCTCCAACATCTTTTGTAACTCCTCCTCAAAACCAGCAGGTAGGAATGGGCTTTGCGTGGTAGTGCCTCGAGTTGCAAGGCTTGGAGGTAAAGGTGCCCTCGACATAGAAAGACTAGCTTCATCATCTTCAACAGGTATATTAATCTCCTCTAAATCTATTATCTCACCCGTTACAGGATCACGGACAACCTAGAATTAGATACAGCATACATTAATGTCCCAACATAATTTATACAAAACACTGAGTACTATGCAGGGTTTACTAAATAATTCTACAAAGTGTATTGCTAAGGTCACCCAGTAGGGTTCTTAATTTAATTGACATTTAGATAAATGTACATGATTTTCAAAACTTCAGTAGTACAAGCAGTAACCTGTATTTATCTATACTAATATTATAAAGAGGTAAAGTTTATGACATTGTAAGGAATAATTTAGTGTTATATAGCTCATTTATTAAGGAAGGTTATAGGTTATATATTATCACACGAAGACAAATAGAAGTGGAACACCAATGAAGAATGTTTCAAAATTGGGGTTTTTTTTCTTTTAAGAGCTGCCACTGCATGTTAGTTAGCCCAAAATAACTATTCCACACGAACGAAGTCACAGGCAGAGGCTAGTGGATTATAAATTAATATTCCATATTTCTAAATCATTCCAATTTTATACTGTGTTATACATATCTCATAAAAATTAAACACGGTTTTGGTTTCATAGTTCATATTAGTTATATTATACTTAAAAATTGAATATTTTGTTTTTAACTCCACAAAAAACAATGCTAGGATTGTTTTGTTCTCCTAAAGAATAATCAAAATTCAAAATGTTTCACCATAGAAAATCCAGAATATGTTACTGTTTGCTTATTACAAGAATTTTATACTTCGTTTATGTATATTATGATACTTGTAAGGATAATAGTGATTATCAAATTTATTAAATAATTACTTCAAGAGTAGTGTCTGGTCCAAATTCATCATCATCTAAAAGAAACAGCGAATCTACATTAGTTTCCCGATGCCAATGAGTCTGAGACCGCTCCCATTTGTGTATAGATAATTTCTCAGGTTTCAAAAGATATTCTTGCACCCAGCTGTTTAAATCCTCTAAGATCGGTGGAACCTAGAAAAATTTAAAAGCTATTATAGCTGTGATACTTCCAATAATTATTTCAAAATCGTAATTAAATATGTACGGAAATATCTGAAAAGTCATTTTTGGTATCGTGAGACATTTATTATAAAAATATATTTAAAAAACGTTAAAGCGGCGAAGATAACAATAAAAGTGTTTTGTGTTAGGTTATGTTTAATGTAGATGTCAATGTCAATTATGAACAGTGTTTCCAGACGACTTGTATGACCAATCATACTATTGTATATACGTCACATCGGTTAAATACAAAATGTATTCTTTAAGATAGGAATTATAAAAAAGAGCACATACCGTTTGGAAAACAGCAATTTTAAAATTTCATATTTTTTTGTATGTACAAACTTATAATACTATTCAGTTTCTGACAGGGGCTACCTCTATTCTTTGCTCAGTAAGAACAACTCTGAACTTAGACACACAAGTACATATGTATCGTAGCTTGAGTTAAGCTCAATTTTTATTTAACAAACATTTTGAAGAAATGTGAGTGAGTAACAATAATAAATAACGCGATCAGACATCAGCAATGCTATGTTAATTTATCACGGTATGATTATACCGTTGTTTTAGTGTAAACTTGAATTACTTTTACAATACAATGCTTTTATCGCAATTTAAATTACCTATTACTTGAAAAAGTTTTATAGGTTGGCAAGAATATTTTTCCGACTGAACGGGAAGTCCTCTGTTAGTGGTTCATAACAGTGACAATTAAAATTACATGAAATATTTATTGTTACCATTTTCAAATAAATTAAATAATACCTATTATGGAAAATATATATTATGTCTATGTTCTATAACTTGGAAAAAAATGGTAAAAGTCATATGAATTACGAATGTTTCGTACGATATATTGTAGTAGCATCGCTTATGTTTTTTAACTAAACTTTAGAAGGCCGTCGGAAACAGGTACTTTAGGTTTTCACATATCTATTATTTTATGATCTTCAATGTTCTAAATTATGTTACTATAGTTTGTTAAAACAATTTCTCGAACATTTTGTCAAGTTGTATAAAAATGTATAAAATTTATATTTCAAGTACAGAAATAAAGGTAACAATCAATACAAAATAAAGTAATATATCCCTAAAGACTTCTTTCTTTAGTCTGATAACAATTCAAAGACTAACAAATTATATAATCCGCTAGCATTCAAGCTGAAAACAATTTTTACTAAAATTCAAAAAGCTTAAATACCAACCATAGGCTATATGAGATATAACGTAACATACGTACGAAGATATAAAACATCTAATACCCTTAAACGAGCAATTCTTGTTTTTTTTTTTTTCTCGAACTGACTACGCTATTGGCCTTAATTCTTTGGCCTTTACAGCTTCACCGGTCTACTAAGGCGAGGGCTTAAGGCACTCAGCCGATTTTGTAATGGTAACTAGCTCAAGGGTGCTCGGCACACCTCGACTTGGCCGTTACCTAGAAAAACCCGATCTATCCTAGCTAAACTATGCTAAGCTAATACATGTATCCGTTTTGCGATCATACAATTAAAAATTGCATGATACAACAACACAACATGTAATTCGAAAAGAGATAAACTAAATCTACTCGATTCAATTCGATAAGAAAAAAAAGTAAACTGGTAGATCCCTTGTTAGAATCTTTCAGGGAGTTTTTGTGGTATCTCAGAATTTCATGCTCTGTGGTATTATTTTCCATTCTCTTCACTTATGCATAATAAACTAATTATATTACGTAAAACACCATCAAATTTACAAAATATAGAGTCAAATAACACAAGATTATGAATAAAATATAAAATCCACTACATGACAGACTAAAATCCCGCCAAAAACTCCTAACAATTAAATAGTAATTATCTATACTAAAATTATAAAGAGGTAAAGTTTGTGAGTTTGTGACGTTGTGATGTTGTGACGTTGTAGGGGGTAATCTCAGGAACTACAGATCCGATTTGAATAATTCTTTCAGTGTTATATAGCTCATTCATCGAGAATGGTTATAGGTTATATATAATCACGCTAAAACCAATAAAAGCGGAGCACAGATGAAAAATGTTTCAAAATGGGGATGTTTTTTCCTTTTGAGAATGCGAACAAAGTCGCGGGCAGAGGCTAGTCTACTAATAAAAAAAGAGGTAAGTGAAATGTAGATCGATCATGATAGAAATAGATATCTTTTTGTGTCTGGATGTGAATGAAATACAGTAAAACTTTTGCAATTTCTATATGGTTATTAATGTATTTTCGGAAACGCACAACCTTAGGTTTTTGGATAAAATTAAATGGAACTGGATTGAATATATTTCATTCATAAACTTGTGTTATTTGACTCTATATTTTCTAAATTTGGTGGTGTTCTATACGTTATATAGTTAATTTATTGTACATAAGTGAAGTAAATGGAAAATAATACCACGGAGCATGATATCCTGAGATGCCACAAAAATTCCCTGGAAGGTTCTAACAAGGGATCCACCATCTTGTTAGAATATTGAAATAACCACACGACGCTGGTAATATTATTGTTTTGTAACGTCCATTGAAACTGGCAAGTGCTTCTGCGGAGCCAAAACAAGAAAAAGAAGAAGAAGATGGTTGTAAAAGTAAGTTTTTTTTTAAATAAGTCAACTATAATGAGAAATGAACGTTAATAGCGATCTGCCTCGGCTTCGCATGAGTACAATATACTAATGTAGTGTTAGACGTATTTAAACGATTTAGATCCAGTTTTTTTTGCTTTGACATTTATAGTTCCCCAACATTATACTAGTTACGTAAGAATCTTCACAATTACACCATTTTTATAGCCCGAACACTAACTTCTTTTCAAGAGTTAATTACAATAGATCGAGTTTTCTCTACATAAAAGGAGTTTTTACGGAATCTTGAAATCTCATGTAGTGTTCTATATGTTTTATACACATCTTGTGTTATATTTTGTAATATTGGTGGAGTATTATGTAAAATAGTTTGGTTGTTATGCACAAGTGAAGTAGATGACAAATCATTTAGCATGGATTCTGACTTGCCATAAAAACTTTCTGGGAAGTTCTAACAAGATGGCCACCATCTTGTTAGTTCATTGGAATGCTAACAATAAACTCTTAATACCATTATCTACTTGACAATGGAAGTAATAATCTATTAGAAATTCGGTTGCCAAAAATAAAATAGTAACTGAACTTTGATGATGTTATAGGAATACTTTGCAATAAGGTAGGCTGGGTGTATGTCATTGAGCTCTGACGGCCAAGGTCGTCAGGTTTGTTTCATGCCTCTGCCAAGTAACTTTGCTCGATTGTTTCTTCATTCAGAGGCTTAGGCTCTGTAGACGTCACACGCGCTGTCAACATCTTCAGTTATTTATATAAATATGGACTTTTATTTTTAAAGTTCTTTTACTCGTTAAGTTTACACTATAATTATGATTTACCGGAGTTACTTGTGTGTGATTGTGTTATGTTTCATAAGTTTTATTCCTGAACTTATTAATGGATTATCATCGGTAAAGTATGAGTATATTTTTTATTCCATTGTTTCCCTAAATAATCAATCAAAATAATAGTTGGATAAATGAAAGTAAATTATCTTCTAATTTATAAACATTATATGGAGTAATTGTATAAAACATGATTTATTTTATTTATTTTCGTATTTAAAAAATATTACAGTATCAGTTCAATATATAATAATCTCTTAAATATACTTCTGCTAGCCTAAAAAAAATCTTTTTATCAATATGGTTGCTTTTTTTAAACTGTGAGAAGTATTGAGTTCTTTTTTTTATAAAGTCATAGCTATTTTATTTTAACCATATATAACTGTGAAATCAAGTCGAAGCTCTGATTTATAATTGATTAAAATTTAACATCCCACAGAACTAGAAATCATACCGGTTATTTGTTTAACATAAACGAATTACTTAAATTATTATAAATATATATATAATTGATTATAATATTCTTACGATTTTTTGAAATTATACTTTTTTTGGTGCGTCCGTCACATAAATCGACTCCCTGAAGTTAGCTATAGTCAACATTTTGTTTCTTTGTATTTGTTGTTTGTATTAAAACTTTCTAATGTATTAAATACCTTTTTTTCTACAAAAGTAGAATAAGGCGAAAGATAAACTTTTGAAAAGATTTCTATCTTGTTACACTAAAGAAGTATAACTTCTTACGCATGCACTAATTACACGCACAATTTTTTTATATGAAATACACTAATTGATTAAAAGTATCTATTTACTAATTGTCTATATTTTGCGATATTTCCATATATTGTAATGTGAATATTATCTAGTGTTCTATTTATTAAAATATTAGAATTTGTTAAAATGATTGATTATTAATGTTAATTATTAAAATATACTTGAAAATAAAATCTTCTATTTATAAAGAGGCTTAAGGAAACCAGTTATGAATATCTGCCGTCTCTGTTTCTTATCGGATTTTCTTTATTTATTAGATATTGACCAGCTTTAGTATTATCAAATTTAGTATTGTAAAAAGTTCATCTTTTCCTTAATATCCAATGGTTGGATTTTAGTCTTTAAATGCTCACTTGTTTTTGAAATTACATCTATTTTTTATGCCAAAAGGCGAAAAACAAGCAGATGATCCACCTGATGGTAAATGGTTACCGTCGTTTATGTACAATTGCAACACCAAGGGCATCATGGTTGTGTTGCTGAACTTGAAGAGTTGACAGTCCATTTTTATTAGGACAAATATGTATCTCAGTACCAAGTAACAACAGTCGATTATAGAATCGCGAAACATTCTTCCTGCCCAAGTACTCGACAGATGTTGGACAACACTCGCCTCTCTACCGAATGTGACACAAATACAACAATACATAAGCGAAATGTTATATTCTTCATTGTTCTGTAGCCTCAATAAAATCTCAATAGAAAAAAATTGTATTATGTTTAGACGTTTAATTTAATTTTTATATATTTTGTTTGAATATTAAATTCAACACAAATTTCTAAGCTCTCATAAATTGTGCATGTTCGGTTCACATCAAGTAGGTTACATTAGTAAGAACATCACTGTATCGCTATACGGAATCGATATCCCTTGGGTCGAAGAGGTCAAATATCTCGGTGTTACATTAGATAAACATTTAAAGTTCAATTCACATATAGACAGAGTGCGAAACAAAGCCGCTATGGTCTTGGGTCGCCTCCATCCGTTGCTTTGTCGTAAGAGTAAGATGTCCCTCAGACACAAGCTCACTTTGTATAAGACGTGTATCCGTCCCGTGATGACATATAGCTGCCCCGTTTTTGCGCATATGTCCAAAGATAACTTTCATAAGCTGCAGGTTCTCCAAAATCGTGTTTTACGTAAAGTGACCGGTGCTCCGTGGTACATTCGGAGAGTCGATCTCCATAGAGACCTAGAGATCCCTTCTATCTGGGCGTACGTAAAATCACTTACGATTAGTTATTTTGAAAAAGCTGCGAATCATCCCAATCCGTTAGTGGTATCCGCCGCAAACTATAAACCCGTATCTAACGCTGCGCGTTATAAAAGACGTCCGCGATGCATTTTTACCGACCCTCCTGATTTAATCACGTCAGCGAACGATCAGTACCAGCCTGTCCCTCGAAACAGAGCGTGCTCACGCCCACGCCCGCGTAACCACAGATCACGCCGCCGTGGTCTGGGGGTTAATTTCGCTCCCGCACATCCGATTAGGCCTCCCACGGCAGCGGCTCAAGCCTAGGTTCGATCCTTCGGTAGGGAGCCCTTGAGTGCGTTGTTTGCGCGATACGGTGACACACAAATATACATCACCGCTACAACACTACACGATCACCCCTACACACGTGCACGCCTACACGCTTACACATGAAAGTGGAAGGGTTTACTTTTTTTCCCTTATCGAACTGAAAAACTCTCAATTTTCCGATAATAAATATATGGAAGAGTTGCTGAGGCGTGTATGCTTGGTACACATATACGGTTCAACAACTCATACATATATGAATAGTTAGCTAGGTTAGCTAAGATAGGTCGCGATTTTGCATGCAACAGGCAACAGCCAAGCCGAGGTGTGCCGTGCACCCTTGAGCTGGTTGCCATAATAAAATCGGCTGAGTGCCTTAAGCGCTCGCTTTAGTAGTCCGGTGAAGCTGTAAAGGCCAAAGAATTAAGGCCAATAGCGTAGTCAGTTCGAGAAAAAAAAAACACTGTATCGTTGTCAACAGAAATTAAACTTATTGTTAACCAGTTATGTGAAATAAATAAAAAACAAGAGCCTCATGACATAATCTTGAGGAAAAACCGTGCTGGGTAACTTATTCTACAACGCTGGCATAGGCATAGTGAAGGTTCTAGGGAACCTCACGGTTGTTGCCATTTCGCTAGTATACATTATTGTAGTTTTCATGACGACGCGAGTTAAATACGAGAGAAAAGTTGATAGTAATTAAATTTAATCGGTGTTATTATAAAAAAGTTAAATACGTACTGAATACTTGCCTTGATGTGTCGATAGCGTAGTCATTTCGAGAAAAAAAAAACATCACTGTATCGGTGGACTCCAATTCGTGCCGCCGTGCGGGTCGGAAGCGTGCGCTCTTATCGTTTTTTCGACGTGAATTTTTACTCGTGTTACGTTTCCGATTTTTCGTAAGTGTTCGCGACGCAGTTACGCGACCGTGTTTCACGTCGAAAGTTTTCGGTATTTCGGTACGCTCGTTACTCTCACGTTGCCTTGAGACGTTCAGAGGGGTCAATCGTAAGGCGTTCTTTTCAGAACGCAGCAAACTGCACTTTTCGGTGCAACTCTAATCGCACTTTTTAGTGCGTTCTGCGTGTTCTCCGTGTGCTGTGTGTCGCCGGTTCGCGTTCCAGGGAGTTCAGCGCTTCGTGCTACGCTCCGTGGTTCGAGCTCCGTGTCGCCGGGCAGCCGAAGAAAGAAGTGTTAGGGCCTCCCCCTAGGCACTGTAGGTCCCCTATGAGGCATTGCACTTCGCTCACAGTTTGCTTTTGGTCCGGACTCCGTTAAATTCAAAAAGACGCGCCCCCCTGCCCCTCTGGCAGGCAGGTTTCAAATGTCTTCTCCCGCCCCGCCCCGCACCCCTCCTCAGGCCCCGTTATGGCCAAACTGACTTCCAAACAGCGCGAGGCTGCGCACTTTCGAAAGTTCATTTCGAAGTTATGCCCGGACATCATTACTATTTTCAGGGCGGTCCAGTGCCGTCACTCGTCTCTGCCGCGGAAGAAGACCTCGATAGGAACTCTTTCGCAGCGCTCCTGAAGGACCCTCAGTCTTCCGGGAGTACCCCACCTGCCCCGACCTCTTCTCGTTTTTCGGACGAGGAATGCTCCGATATGGAGCAAGACCCCCCCGCCGGGAACGACGGCTTCACCGTCGTCTCCCGGAAGTCCAAGCCGCGCAAGAAGCGACCAAACTCTGCCTCTGACACCGAAGGCCCTAAGCCTTCGAAAATATCCAACGTCAATGGCACGAAAGTGCCAAAGACGTCGTCCACGCCCTCCGTGCCGGCTTCCACGAAAGCTGCGAGTCCTGCAGCTTCGAGTAAGAAGCCCCGTCCCCCTCCACCCGTTACGATCCAGGACAAGGCGTCCTAGCTCGATATCTCTGACCTCCTGAAGGAGGCAGAGATCCCATTAGTCTCTGCCGTGAGTACCCGAACGGGTATTCAGGTTAAGGTTAACATCTCAGACCTCCATCGCAAACTTACGCGCCTTCTGCGTGATAAGAAAATTGCATTTTTCACATACGCGCTCGAGGAAGAGCGCATGCTTCGCGTAGTAATACGCCGAGTCCCCGCCCAGATTCTCGCAGACGATGTCTACGAAGATCTCCGGGAACAAAGGTTCCCAGTGAAAGAAGTCCACCGTATGCGATCTGCGCGTAATCGTGAGCCCTACGACATGGTGCTCGTCATTCTCGAGCGCTCCGTGGAGGGCAAAAAAATCTTTAACCTCTCGACCCTCTGCGGCCTCTCCGGCATCACCGTGGAGCCGCCGCGTAAAACGTGCGTACCCTCGCAGTGTCACAACTGCCAGGAATACGGACACTCCGCACTTAACTGTCACCTGAGTCCCAGGTGCGTTAAGTGCCTAGGCGAACACTCCACTTCGCAGTGTTCGCGCATCAAAGACTCGCTCGATCTTCCGAGTTGCGTCTTGCGCCGAGGCGTGGGTCATACCGCGAATTATCGTGGTTGTCCCCGGGCCCCGCGCTCAAGACAGCCCCGATACGCGAAGCAGGTTTCGCCTTCCAGGGCGCCTGTGGCATCTACCTGCCCCCGTCCCCCGCCTCTCGACTCTCGACAGGCCTTTCCGAGCCTGCCGCGCGCGTCACGCGCAAAGGCAGCGTCCGCACCTGCGCCTAACTCAACCCCCCTCCCCGTGGACATCGCAGATCGCAACGCGATTCGATCCTAGACTCCAGGCAGCGAAGCCTTCACAGGCCGACCCCGCAGCCTCTCTCTCCGGCATGGACTGGTCCGCCCAGCTTATAGTTTTTCACGAGATCTCCGAGATCTCAGCATACGATGAGGTCGCAAACGACCCCAAACAGGGCCCCATTCGCGCGATCGCGAAATTTCCCGCCATCGCGGCTACGATTCAAAGACGCGCGCGCCGCCGTCTCGAAAAAATAATAATTTTTCAATATAAGATAGAGTAAATTCGTATGTTCGCGTCTATCTTCCTCTAAACCGTTAAAAATTCTTAATTTCTATTTTTAGATCCCGGCACCGGTGCCGCCCTCTTACATTGTAAATTCGATCTATTTCTTTCATTTTTCTGTGGCCGGCCACATCGCGAATCCTTGTCCCGTGCGTCACGAGCAGAGAGCTATCGTTTTTGTACCCGCACACTATTTATTCGCGTTTTCTTGGTAATGTCTTTGTTCGAGGCCACCCGGGTGGATGCAGAGATTTTTCTATCGCGATACAGTACACACCACATCGATTTTACACATATAGTTAATCAGACATGCACCTTACACACCTGGTGGAAGGGTTTACTTTTTTTCCCTTATCTTAATAATAATAATAATAATCTCAATATTAATCTTATCCCTCTTTATAATTTTAGTATAGATAATTACTATTTAATTGTTAGGAGTTTTTGGCGGGATTTTAGTCTGTCATGTAGTGGATTTTATATTTTATTCATAATCTTGTGTTATTTGACTCTATATTTTGTAAATTTGATGGTGTTTTACGTAATATAATTAGTTTATTATGCATAAGTGAAGAGAATGGAAAATAATACCACAGAGCATGAAATTCTGAGATACCACAAAAACTCCCTGAAAGATTCTAACAAGGGATCTACCAGTTTACTTTTTTTCCCTTATCGAACTGAATCGAGTAGGTTTAGTTTATCTCTTTTCGAATTACATGTTATGTTTTTGTATCATGCAATTTTTAATTGTATGATCCAAAAATGGATACATGTATTAGCTTAGCATAGTTTAGCTAGGATAGATCGGGTTTTTCTAGGTAACGGCCAAGCCTAGGCCTGCGGAGCCCCCTTGAGCTAGTTACCAAAATAAAATCGGCTGAGTGCCTTAAGCGCTCGCATTAGTAGTCCGGTGAAGCTTTAAAGGCCAAAGAATTAAGGCCAATAGCGTAGTGAGTTCGAGAAAAAAAATCACTGTATCGTTGTCAACAGAAATTAACCTTATTGTTAACCAGTTATGTGAAATAAATAAAAAAGAAGAGCCTCATGACATAATCTTGAGGAAAAACCGTGCTGGGTAACTTATTATACAACGCTAGCATACGCATAGTGAAGGTTCTATGGAACCTCACGGTTGTTGCCATTTCGCTAGTATACATTATTGTAGTTTTCATGACGACGCGAGTTAAATACGAGAGAAAAGTTGATAGTAATTAGATTTAATCGGTGTTATTATAAAAAAGTTAAATACGTATTGAATACTTGCTTTAAAAATGTTACGTTTTAAATGCACCGCGCTCGCTGAATGTTCGCCATTTTGCTCTTTTGTCTCGCTTTGGTTAGGCTAGGTTAGACTTGTGAAAAAAGGATAGCACTAACTTGCCTCGGGCGAGAATGGTGCATTTAGTACGAAACCTTTTTTAAATCAAGTATTTAAACGTATTTAACTTTTTTGTAATAACACCGAAGATATTCAAACGACTTTATTAGCCACTGTTTTGTACATCAGGTTTCACGGAGACAAAGTCGCGTGCACAGCTAGTGAATAATAAAATCTTGTGTATATATATAATCATTCCTTTTTTTTTAAGCATGCGTCACGAGCATGTATCGTGGGTGGTGGATTTGCCGGCTTAGCCACGGCTCGCCACATGAAGGATTATGGAGTCAACTTTCAACTCTTCGAAGCTAGCAAGGAAATCGGTGGTACATGGAGATTTGACCCACACGTAGGAACTGATGAGGATGGTCTGCCGCTGTTCACGAGCATGTATAAAAATTTAAGGTTTGTTTTTTTTTTTTATTCGGATAGTTCTGCGAGTGTTCTGCGGTCTACTAAATTTACGGCAAATACTGAAAATGATTTAGAATTTTTCATTAAGCGGATGTATGTGAGACAAAATAACACAAGAGATAATAGCTTTTTATGAATATGTAATTTTTTTTATATCATAGGAGGCAAACGAACAGGCGGGCCAGCTGATTAAGCTATCACCGCCGTCCATAGACACTAGCAATACCAGGGGAGTCGCAAGTGAGGGGGTGAGGGGTGGGGGGAGAAGAAGGAAGTGGTGAGGAGAGGAGGTGGGCCTCCGGCGCTCTCACTGACGGAACGAAACGCAACAATGGAAGCACTGTTACTTCACGTCGGTTTTCTATGAGAGGATGGTACTACCCCCGGATGAGCCGATTCATTCATGCCGAAACCAGTTATAGTTTCAACGTGGCTCTACCACCTTAAACAACAACCTTTTGGTTGGGGCCTGTGAATATATTTAGAATCTTTTTCCTCTTCAAACGCAAACTACGTATTCGTTTATAGCAACGTATATCAATTAGACGCAATATAAGTATATATTCAAAATAAAACTATTTGGTCTTCATTTTTAAAGAAAAGTAACCTTATATTAATAAATTAATTGCATTAATAAATAAGCTAGCTTCCTCTACCTTGTCGTTTCACTGTTGTGCCACTGAGGAGGTTAGAAATAAATCTTAGTTTCAATAAAAAAAAGTTATAATAAAAAAACTAATTAATATCAACTACACAACTCGGTTTTAAGAAAAACTACGCTTACTTATAATAGAAAATGTGTTTTAATTAACATCCTTTAAGATTTTAATTCATTATTATAATTAATGTAAAATAGAACATTTTCATTTTTCATTACCTAGTTATACCGAGATTTAAAAGTCTTATGCCCGGTTTCTGAGGAACTCGGTTAAACTACCAATAGTTATTCACTCAACATAGTTATCCATAAGATAAACTGTCGAATGGACCGTTGAGTTTTATTGATATTTATCGTATGATTTTGTGTTCAGATAAACTACAGTTAAAGTACTTCAGAAACCGGGCATTAGTAAATATATGATGGTATACCGTTTATTATCTTTTTTAAATAAAGTTCACGTAAATAAACTCGCAGGTTTTTTCATAATCCGTGACCGACATAGTCATTATTAAGAACTATAATATTCTACAGAAGTCGTTGTAATGTCTTTCCACACTCCCTGGGAAGTAAATTACAGTAAACAGAACTCGTTTTACTTTAGACAAAAAAAATGCCAATTCCGATGTTTAGACATCCATTCACTATCTGGTATCAATTTTTTAATGTGTAGTGCTAAAACTAGGTAGAAAACGAAGGTCGTATCGATGAAAATTTGAATTGTAGGAAAACGAGTCCCAGAACATTCGAAACGGTGCTTTTTTTACAAGAATATGGTAACAAGTAATTTAGCCCAAAATGCAAGTTACGACATTTCCGCTTTCTCCCGTCGATATGAATAGTTAGCTTAGATTAGCTCAGATAGGTCGTACATTGCACGTATCAAGCAACAACCCAAGCCGAGGTGTGCCGTACACCTTTGAGTTAGTTGTCAAATAAAATCGGCTGAGTGCCTTAAGCGCTCGCCTTAGTAATCCGATGAAGCTGTTAAGACCTTGCTAGGTAAATAGCGTAGTCAGATCGAGGAAAAAGACCCACTATATCTGACATCTGTAGTTGATAGAACCCTAGGAATAGAAAAACATAAAAAAACATTACCGCTGTCAACGTGTTAAAGAAAAATTCCACTTATATAAACACAGGTGAAGACGTTCATGTTATGAAGAATTTAGGAGATATAGCATCTTTGTTATTGTATTTTTTGTCATTTTAAGTAACAAGTATTACATAATTATACTTAACACATTTACCCCAATAGTTTTATTATGAAATCGAACTGTAAAGGTAACTTGTTTTCCTCTGGTTCTTCGCGAAAAGAATTATATAAGATAATATTAAATATATAAGGTAATATTAAACAGGATTGAAACAAGTTTCGCAGGCTGTAGGTACTTTTTGCAATGGTTTGCGAGTTCATTCGGTTATTCACAATAAGTTTTTATCTATAGTTATCTATATCTATCTATAAATAGTATAAAACAAGGTGAAGTCTTATTCTTTTTGCTCCTATAAACTAAGTGTAGGATTTCGACACGGTTTTCACTGACGCTTAAAGAATTTCTTCCGGAAAAGCAGACAAAAACCGATGTATCCTAAAGATAAGATAAGGAGGATTTTCCTGACGCTTATATTGGAAACGCTGGTAAAATGTTATGAGATACTTAAAAATAATTTATCACACATTTGTGCATCTTTAATATACCTACAGAAAAATCTGACAGTATATGTCTATTATCTATAGATATCCCA
The DNA here is from genome assembly GCA_014332785.1 of Antheraea mylitta. Taxonomy (NCBI): domain Eukaryota; kingdom Metazoa; phylum Arthropoda; class Insecta; order Lepidoptera; family Saturniidae; genus Antheraea; species Antheraea mylitta. Next base: position 2,009,010 of record JACEII010000006.1, read on the forward strand.
CAGTAATATTTTTATCTTTTACATATCTCTAAAAAAATATTGGTTATTTGCATCATTATCCCGATTTACGACCTTATAAATCCTTGTGCAACTAAATACTGATGCAATAACTGATTTTAGCATGGATGTGTCGACTCGTCCGGGGTAGTACCACCCGACTAAGAGAAAAGCGACGTGAAGTAACAGTGCTTGCATTGTTGTGTTTCGTTCGGTCAGTGAGAACGCCGATGGTCCACCTCTGCACCCTTCCTCACCAGCACAGGCTGGCAACGCACTTGCGACTCCTCTGGTGTTGCTGATGTCTATGAACGGCGGTGATCACTTAACATCAGGTGACCTACCTGTTCGTTTGCCTTCTTATTACTGAGCTATTATCTGATAAGTGTTATTCTAAATTCCCATTATTATTAACTTTTTTTCTAATTAAGTTGATATTTAACCGAAAATTGCTATTATATTGGTTATTCGAAACATTACAGTTAAAATATTCTACTCTTTACAGTAATTATTACTACAGTGTCGAATACTAAGATAACAGAGAGATGAGTGGATAGTTATTTTTGGTATATCTGGATACAAATACCTTAACGAAGTTGTTATCGAATAGTTTACTGACCCCGAAACGTGGTGTATCTAAGAAAACCAATTACATACGTATGTGTAAAAGTAATGCAGGTGACATTACCTTATCTATTAATGAACTAGCTGATACCCGTAACTCAGCTTACGTTATTGATTAACTTAAAAATTGAGCCGTCAAGGAACGCCTGGCAGATGTTAAATATCGAAACTGTATTGTATATGTTATATGCCTAAAAGATGAAAGAAAAGATAAGGGATTACAAATTTGTTCCATAAAATAGTGACTGTTTATTTATTTGATAAATATTTATTTTTATTAAATACAAAAAAGGCGCGGCGTGTTTGGCGGTATTTAACAAAGGGTACTAGGTTATCGCTGCGTGTCGCGTTAGATCGAGTGGCCGACAAAACAATTTGAATCTTATGTATATACAGAAAAGGTCTTAAATGTTTTAAGCATTTCGTTAATAGTGCAAAGTTCGTATTTTGCGTCACCACGCCAACAATCAGGTTTACCCTCCGCCTATAGATGTTTCACATCAACAGTATAGTTGAAGTGCTGATAAAAAATCATAAACAAAACTGAAAGCAGAAATATACTTTTCTCATAAAATTTATTCGTAAACAATGATATTCATTTGCTTCTGCTCTCCTAAGTATACGCAACACACCGCATGCCCTATTCATACATCGCTGAACAAATAGTGTATAAAAATTTGTCATTTATTAAAACTTTAATAACTGGATTGATAACTGAAATCGAAAAGTGCGATGCGAACAAACTTAATATTAATATTAAGGGCTCGTATTTTCAGAGCCCTATTTTGGCATGTAAACGAAACTTCTGTGCCTAGTTCCGAGAAAAAAAGCCCTAGAATTTATACCTACACACATCAAAAAAGTCTAAGCAACATGCGTGATATTACAGATTTTACCATTTATATTAATTAATTTCTAAGTATTTACTCAAACAAAGTGCGTAGGTAAGTAAACTTTTTTGTTATTGATGACATATTGGCTGGTTGTAAAAAAAAATTTGAATATGTTTTTTTTTTCATAAAATTCAAATGACTGCGAATTTGTTTGAATTTAAGTGCGTTTTAATTGCTACGTTTAGTCTTGATTTTATAATTATACCAACCATTTAAATAAAGTTAGAGACAAAATTGAATTGTTAGATATTCTTTACGTCATGAAGTGACGTCATTTGATGGCAGATGAAATGCAAAGAGCAAGCGGGAAGTAATCAGTCTCAGGTATCTCGACATTTTGGCATTCATAGAAGTGTTATTTGTCGTCTTTGGCAGCGCTACAATAATACAGGAGAACCCGCTGAACAACATCCAGGCCGTAAAAGGAGTACAACCACTCGGCAAGACCGGTACATGCAACTGACTGCAAGACGCCAGCCGATGTTAACCGCTCGAGAGATAAGTTTGAGGCTACAAATTTCAAGTGGTGTTGATGTAAGTCCTTAAACTGTGCGAAATCGACTGCATGAGTACGGCCTACGAGCTCGACGCCCAATCAGGTGCCCACCGATACGTCACAGGAATCGCGCTCGTCGATATGAATGGTGTAGAGAACGCATAACGCAAAATTATGTTTTCCGATGAGTCGCGATTCGGGTCTAAACCTGATACAAGAAGGGTGCGAGTGTATCGTCGGCCCGGAAATACTGAAAGGCTCAGGTGCGTTCAGGAAGTTCATCCATACAGCGGCTCAACAGTTATGTTATGGGCGAGTATTATGAAGAACAGGCGAACTGAGCTCGTTTTTGTAAATGGAAACATGAATGCTGAAAATTACATTGAGGATATTCTCAGACCTTATGTCTACCCATTTCCACAAACCTTTGGCTCCGATTTTAGGTTAATGCATGACAATGCGCGTTCACATACAGCTCGGCGAACCAGTGATTACTTTGCAACGGAGAACATCCGGGTATTGCCCTGGCCTGCACAATCGCCAGATCTCAACCCCATCGAGCACGCATGGGACATGCTCCAGAGACGTGTTTTGAAGGACTTGAACGGAGCGACAACTACCCAACAGCTGAAGGATTTGTTACAATTCTATTAGGAGCGAATACCGCAAGATGACATAAACAGTCTCATTAATTCAATGAATAATCATTGCCGACAAGTTCTGAATAGCTGAGGAGACCATACTTTGTATTAAATTGTTCTATTCTTTCACAATAAATACATTTTCTATAGAAATTTCATTTTGTAAAAAAAAAGTGTAGTTTCTTATGTATCTTAGTTTCTACAGTATATT
>JACEII010000006.1:2011971-2029932 GCA_014332785.1 Antheraea mylitta
AATACAACGTTATAATGTGAAGAACCATCCTAAAATTTAAATCAGTACATGTTGCTTAGACTTTTTTGATGAGTGTATTTAAGGAATATCTATTCCAATTTTTATGGGGGTCGTCAATCACTAGGTAGCCGTAAAAAATATGTAACATCTTTTCAGCTTTTATTAATTTCGGCGCTTTCACTGATCAAACGAAACGCAACAATGCCAGCACTGTTACTTCACACACAAATTGTCAGCGATGAAATCTATTGTATTTTGTGTTTCAGAACAAACACACCGCGACACACCATGGAGTTTTCAGGCTTTCCATTCCCTGAAGATACTCCATCGTTTCCTTCGGGGACATGCTATTTCAAGTACATCAAACGCTTTGTTAAGAACTTCGGCTTAAATGAATATATTCAAGTAAGTACCATGTTGTACTACCATACTGCATACAAAAATCTAAAAATGTAATTAACAATAAACAATTGTTACAGTTTACTAGTGCTGATTCAATTAGCAACTTCTAACAAATTGATACCTGAGTATAAGTGTTTTGTTGTATCTCCACTTAAAAGTCAGAATATATGTTCATAAAACATTAGGCAGTATAGATATGTCTGGGGTCAAGCAATAACTTCTCACACAATTAAAGAATATGGTGTTTCAAGTAATCGTCGATTACTATAAAGTCCAGCACATTACAACTGAGCTACGGCTACATGACTTTTGAATGCGTAATTTTGATAATTATGCATACCACATATGAAATGTCGACAAAGTTGACAAACATATGTAAGCTAAACTGTACCTATTATGTGACGGCTTTTAGGCTTTTTATAAAAAATATTTCTCAGATACCAACTGGGTATAAGTTTGAATCCGTAGATAGTTTGTATTCACAATTGGAAATGATAGATGTCACTGCACACGGGTTTATTCAGATTTTTCGTGTTTAAAAATATAATTGAATCCGGTAATAATCGATTTGGTGCAGGCGAAGTTGCACGGGTCAGCTAGTGTACTAAGAAACTGTATTTCACAGTATTTAATCTATCACAATAACAATAAAAATATATTACAAAGCATTACATATCAATAATAATAAAAAAATATTGCGTAAATACATATACACTGAGCGCCTCTTACATTAATATTAGTTACGTATCTTTTGCTAAATAAGATTCACGTAACTGTGTAATAATGCAACTGAGCACAAAATTCAATCCTATTTTGTAATCAAACCTGTGACCTTTCAGGACTTACTATCATTACGCTAGTAGACCTAATATGGCTATAACCTAAAATCTGAATTATTATATTATATTTATGTTATTATATTTCATTTTTATGTAACCAAAAAACTGCTGTAGAACAATATAAAAACATTGCGTGTACACATGGAGAAAGTGAAAGTTCTTTGGTTTATATATATTAATTTATAAATATATGGGAATGCTTATAATTAGTATTATAAAACAAAGTCATCCGCCACAGTATAAATATGAGAGACAGTACGGAAACTACGAACAAACGCTGGAAAACGGCCCACTCACACAAACATGCGTATCGACGAGAGGTTTTGAAAGGAATTCTATGGACAGCAACGCGAAAACCACTTAGGAGTCTCGTCGATGCGTATATCTAAGAAAAAAATGAGAGGTGGAAGCAAGACCTGGAGGACGCGCTTCACACGATCGACGCCGTCCACCCGGTCCTCCCAGAATGGTATCAGAGGAAGTGAGGCTCCCTGACGTTTCCTCTGGTCAGTTGCTGACCGGGCACGGGTGCTTCGATTAGTACCTGCACCGGATAGCATGCAGGAAGCCGACCGCCGTATGCCATCAGTGCGATGTTGACCCGGATACCGCGCAGTATACCCTATCTGAGTTTGCTGTCTGGGAGGAGCAGCGTCGCACTTTGGCTGCTGCGGTAGAACATGACCTCTCGCTGCCGAGTGTGGTTGTGGCCATGGTCGGCGGAGAGGATCCGTGAGCAGGACCCTCAAAGTAACCGTCTCAGTTAACGAAGGATAGGCAAGAGGAGGCACCAGTTTGTCCGCCTCCTCCCACGGAAACCAGACTAGAGAAGATGGGATCAGGGACCCATCTTCCCATTACACAGGTCTGGCGGATGGAGCAGACGACCGGTGTGTACACGGCTGTCTCCTAACAAGACGGCGTCCAGCGGCGGCACTTTTGCTGCTGGGCCAATCACTGGGGCGGCACGAGTCTGTAGAGATCTCGTGTCGCTCCAACCATAACGGCAGATGTACACCGTAGGGTTTTAGTCTGTGGGAGTCAGACATAACTCACCCTCTGCCCGAGAGGGTGGCGTATCCATAAGGGATTTCCCCACGTTAAAAATCCTTAAGCGCTCGTCTTAGTAGTCCGGTGAAGCTGTCAATGCTTTGGCAGGCTAATAGTGTAGCCAGTTCGATGTTTTTGCCCTACCATGCAAAATTAAAAAGTTTCTAGCATGAAAGCCTTATTTACGGTACGTAGATTAGAGATACACAGCGGCCAATCTATTATTATAAGAATAATCACCTCAAGCTCGAATATAAATAGATCTTTTATCTTCGAATTAAGAAGTACAAATATTGTAAAATTCTCATCTAACTAGTTTCTGTGTAGACTATACAAGCTAATTGTTGATGCTTGTCCTTGACTCTATTCGAGGCTTTGCATTATTATATAGGTCTGTGAATAGGTAGAATTAGATTTAAAGTTTCCTGGACAACAAATATTGTATTTCTAATTTGTGTATTGATTAAAGTATTAGGTATTCATTAATATTTGTAAAAAATAATAAATAGTAATATTACAGACCCTCATATTGAATTACTATTGGAACATTTAGAAGAGGATATTGAATAATTGAATAAAAATGTAGGTACTACTATATCCTCAAACATACTAATGAATATCTTCGTATTCTGGTTAAAGAACTTTTCCAATTGAATATGTGTTATTGAAGAAGGCGTTACATTGTTATATATTTAATTTAGTATATTAACAAAATTCGCATAATAGCGTTGTGTTTATAATTTAAAGTTGAAAACAGCACTATAAAACGTATAATTTCTATTATATATATAATAATTTAAACAGGTAAATAGTTTTATATCCTTAAATAGTTACTAAAAATCAAAGGACGATTAATTACAGGTCCGTAGTTTAGTGACTTCAGTTAGATGGGCGGAGGACCACTGGGATGTCGCTTATATTAAAACAGACACTAAGGAGAGACACTCAGTATCTTGTGATTTTATTGTTATTGCGACTGGAAGATATAACGCACCAAAGTGGCCAAAGATCGAAGGAATGGACATTTTTGAAGGTCCCATTTTTATATTAAACTCTTTTGTTGAATGTTTGCTCTCAAAAGCTAAACATTACGGTTATGGGATTAAAGAACATTAATTTACAAAATCGTACTTAATGGTTTTTTGAGGTTACAGATACCAAAATATATTTAAAGTTTAATATTAAACTATCTTATTTTTTTAATTGTAGTATCCTATATAATTATTAAAATCCAAGTTTAAAAATATCACAGTTCATTCAGGAATAATAAAAAATAGTCTTGTAGTTTGTGAAAAAATGTTCACAAGAACACAAGAAATAGCAAGCTTTTTTTTGATGAAACGGTTATAGGCGCGGGTAAACCTGATTGTTAGCTTAGAGACGTGGTGACGCAAAACACGAACTTAGCACTATTAACGAAATACTCAAAAACATTTGCAACCATATCTGTATAAACATAAGATTCAAACTATTTTGTCAGCCTCTAACTCGGCACGCGCCGACGACCTAACTAATGCCCTTGATAAATACTGCTAAACACCGCGCCTGCGTCTAGCAGTGATTTCTTTGAATTTTTGTATTTCATAAAATTGAATATTTACGTAATAAAATAAGCAGTAATTACTTTATAGAACAAATTTGTAATCTTTTATCTTTTCATTATGCCATAGCTGATTCCTGTCGTAATCTGTTCTTTTAGGAATATAACTTATACAAAAAAAAATTCGATATTTCACATCTGCCAGGCGTCTAGTGACGGCTCAATTTTTTGTGTTTTGTGTTAAAGTAGTCTGATTAAATAATTATAAATAAATATAACATAATTATTTAAGTGAGAATTATACATACTTTCCAATTACTTTGGTTTTTTTTTCCAGGAAATATGATACACAGTCATGATTATAAAAAGCCGGAACCCTTTACAAATCGTAGAGTGCTCGTCATGGGCGCCGGCGCTTCAGGCCTAGACATTGCTACACATTTGAGTAATGTTACAAGCAAGTTGGTGCACAGTCATCATTTTGTATACAATGAACCTAAATTTTCTGATAGTTACGTCAAGAAGCCGGACATCAAGGCGTTCACTCCAACTGGAGCTATATTTCAGGATGGAACGTTTGAGGAAATTGATGATATTATATTTTGTACAGGTAACTATTCTGTACTTAGTATTCATATATCATTAGTTTTGTTTAGTAGTTTCTTAGATTGACTGAAAACGCACAACCTACACACACTATGTGTATGCTAAATGTATTTCGGTTACAAACCACAAGTGTTCCGTTTCCAAATATATACTCTGTTGCATTGGCACTTTAACTTTATACAGGTAACTTATCTCTGTTTAGTATTGAGTAATTAAAAAAAATAGCAGGCTGCAGTGTGGAATAATCATAGAGACATTTATTGTTGCGGTAATTTTAAACCAATGTTATTCCGAAGGATTTAGTTGCTTGCTTGGTATTCAAAGGAAGCAATCTATTATGACCTAACTCAGGAGATACAGTAAATAGGTCTGGCTGCAATGATCGTTTAACATACAATGGATTGTTCGTGCGATTGCATGATATAAAAACAATAGAACTGAAGTTTTTGGCGGGATCTTGGAATGCCATGTAGTGGTCTTTATATTTTATCCATAATCTAATGTTATTTGGCTCTATATTGTGTAATGTTGGTGGTGCTTTACGTAATATAGTTTAGTTAGTGTGCACAAGTGAAGTGGATCGGAAATAATACCACGGAGCATGGATTCTGACTTGCCACAAAAACTCCCAAGAGAGTTCTAACAAGATGGCCACCGTCTTGTTAGTTCATTGAAGTTATAACAATAAACTTGTAATATCATTACTCACTTGACAATGGCAGTAATGTTCTACTATATAGAAGACTGGTTGCCAAAAATAAAATAGAAGAAGAACAATAGGACTATTTATCTACTAGAAACTATTTTGAATATTTTCCATTTCGGTATTCATGAAATATATGCCATTAAAAATGAAAATTTATAAAAAAAGGCAAGTTTCGCAACTCACTTCTTCTACTGTAAAAAATTGTGAGATTCATGTAATTCCAAGTCGGTTACTCTATTAAGTCCCTACTTAAAGAGACCTTCTGTCTTAAGTTATTACGTAATTAGCTAACTTAACAACACCTTATAGTGACTATATCTGGTGGGTGTAATAAAGTTCACTTTTGAATATATTGGTTTAAATAAAAGAACGTCTTGTCGGTTGTAAGTTGTAATAACAACTAAAATGAATGAAATCAGTGTTGCTGTTTAAGAAATAAAAAAGTTACCACACGTTAATTAAAAAGTCGCTAGATTAAAAAAAAAAATGATTTAAAAAGCCGCTAGAAGTCGCTAATATATCTCATAATATTTGATGGTAAAAGATATGGTGAAAATACAATATTGCGAGTATTTCATTGTTATAAAACAAGCAAAAAGCTTTAGTTGGATCAGTTATAATCAGTTTTAACGACATTGTAACTTTTCTTGATGTTTTCATTCTATGATAATCTACTTTTTTATTTTACTTTTGAGCATAAGGCCTTATTTTAAAGGGATTTACATTCCCACAAATTAATATAAATGTTTTTTTTTTTTTTCGAAATGACTACGCTATTGACCCAGCAAGGTCTTAACAGCTTCACCAGACTACTAAGGCGAGCGCTTAAGGCACTCATCCGAATTAATATAAGTGTCGACAAGTTAACAAAGAAGCTAAGAAAGACAGGATATTTTGCGAAAACCTAACATAGTAACTGACTTTTTATTTCTTTTAGTAGTAATAAAGTAAAAGATAAAACGATATCTGATATATAATTTAATAGAGTGAGAGACACCCAATCGATTAAACCCCGATATCGAACGTCATTTTGGTAGGGGGATTCCAAATACAACAATAGCAAATCATGTTCTTACAAGTAATTACATTTAAATTAGTACCAAAATTCTATGTATTTTCAATATTCAAATAGTAGCTAGAATCCGTTATTTTTTTTTAATTCGCTAGATTTCAAAAAAAGTTCGGTAAACATATCCAAAATCCGCTAGATCTAATGATAAAGTCGCTAATACGGCGACAGGCAATCTACCGAATTAAATTCCGGTGCGGAATTTTTATCGCGGTTTACGCGTTTCTATACAATTGTATATGTTACAAATTTTGCAGAAAAATCCGCAGTGCACGCGGGCACCTATGAGTTATTTTACGATTATGTTATTAAATATCTGTCCGCCATTTTTAAATTTTCATGATATTTACAGGTGTATAAACGAATACAATGTTTTTTCAGGTTACAACTATAACCTTCCATTCTTAGCAGAAGACACAGGCCTGACCGTTACAGGTAAATTCGTGCTGCCTTTGTACCAACAATTAGTGAACATCTATCACCCGAGTATGTTGTTCGCGGGAATCTCCAAGCAAATTATTAACAGAGTTTTAGACGCGCAGGTACAAAGTTTTTAGGAAACCGTTAAGCTATTAGCAATATTTCTCAACTTATACTGAATGACTACTGACAACAAAACACTCTTACAATTAATTTTGTAGATAAATAGTAATTATTTATTATTTTTCTTAAATAGGGTGAATATGCAGCTGCATTGGCTTCAGAGAAATTTGAATTACCGTCGCAACAAAAAATGCTAAAGAGTTGGGCAAACCATGTTTGTGGTATTGAATCAAAAGGAAAGAATATTACTGATGTAAACGTTGTTGGTGACATGGTGAGTAATCAATGTTTAAGTATGTAAAATTTAATCCGGTGTCGACAAATCGTGTCTCGAGGGCCGAATGTAGCTTTTTCATTTCTTAGTTACAGTTCTTCCATAAAGTGTTTATTGCAGAGACGGAATATTTTTTATCAACTTGTAAGATACGAAGTAAACATTCTTGAAATATAAACCAAGAAAAGAGGCATATTTTTAGAATGCAACAATATCACGGCTAGTAGAAGCAGATGGTAGAGCCACGCTGAAGCTATAAGTAGTTTCAGCATGAATGGGTCGGCTCGTCCGGGGTAGTACCACCCTCTCATAGAAAATTGACGTGAAGTAACAGTGCTTGCTTGCATCGTTGCGTTTCGTCCTGTCAGTGAGAACGCCGGAGGTCCACCTCTCTTCACCTTCCCCATCTCCTCTTCGCTTCCCCCCCTCCATCCCCCAACGCAGGCTGGCAACGCACTTGCGACTCCACTGGTATTGCTGGTGTCTATGGGCGGCGGTGATCACTTAACATCAGGTGACTCGCCTGTTCGTTTCCCACCTGTGATATAAAAAAAAGAAAAAAAAGTCACTCGCAAAAAGATATATTGAAGAAAGCTAGAGAGTTTACTTTTAATCCTGTATCTATACTAATATTACAAAGAGGTAAAGTTTGTGAGTTTGTGACGTTGTAGGGGGTAATCTCAGGAACTACTGGCCCGATTTGAAATATTCTTTCATCGTTATATAGCTCATTTGTAGAAGAAGGTTATAGGCTATATATCATCACGCTAAGACTAAAAGGAGCGCTCCGCTCCAATGAATATTTCAAAATCGGTTTTTTATTTTCGTCTTGAGAGCTTATATTACGTGTTAGCGTTAGCCCAAAGTAATTATTCCACGCGAACGAAGTCGCGGGCAGAGGCTAATATTTCGATGAAAAGATGTCTACTAATACAAAACTTAAGTTAAAAAGGCTCTTTGAATAAACCTTAGTCTTGTATTCAATGATATAACGTCATACGCATTTTGACAGCGTCTTGTTAAAATGTTTTTATTGTTCCTCGAACTGACTACGCTATTGACCTAGCAAGGTCTTAACAGCTTCACCGGACTAAATAATATAGGCCTTATTATTAATGAATAGCTATGATTTCTGACTATTCTTTTTTGTTTGAAATTCAGGAGGAATACTACAATAACCTAACTGATGAAGCTGGATTAGTTCGAGCGCCACCAGTGATCATAAGGATCAGGAATTTTAGTAATGCGAATCGTATTCAAGATCTGTTGAACTATCGCGATTATGACTACAAAATTGTTGATGATTACAATTATGAGAGATGGTATAACCCAAGAAAAGGTTTTCCCTGTCCTATTGAAATATAAAATCTTGATAACCCTTACTAATGTTATAAATGCGAAAATGGGTTAGCTTGTTACTTTCGCTACTACTGAACTTATCAGCTTGAATTTTTGTATACACGTTGACTCGGAAACCCAAAAGGACCTATCATCAGGAAAAATATGCTATTATCGAGGGATTGATTAAATCTACATTAATGTGACTAAACCTACGACCAAAAGCCAGTTATGTAATATGTTTTAAACTGATAATTGTGTATGCAAATCAATTTGTTAATAAAAGGTTAAGAAAAATATGTAGTTTCTTTACTTATTAAAACCCTCTGCTTCGTTCGCGTGGAATAGATACTTGGGGCTAACGCTCACACACAGCGGAAGTTCTCAAGAGGAAAATAACCCCGATTAAATATTCTTCATTGGCGCTCGATTCCTATTGGTCTTAGCGTGATGATATAGCATGTAACAAGCCTTGATAAATTAGCTATATAACATTGAAAGAATTTTTCAAATCAGAGCAGTACTTCCTGAGATTACTTCCTACAACCCCACAAACTTGACCTCTTTATAATATTATATAATATTGTTTTGCGTATCTATTCATACATCAATCAAAGAGATTGTCGCGGACAATATATTAGTATAATCTATAGTAACGTGGCCACAAAAACAATATAACATTTATCTTATACTGAATGATTTAACGGTACAAGAAATAATTATTTAAAAATCAAATTTAATAAATCTGTAATGTTATTGAAGAATTTAAGTAAATTTTGAAACTAATATTTTCTTATCACCCCAGTGCCATGTTTCTTGTTGTTAGAGCAGTCTTGTAATAATGTTCTAAATTTATAAATATTTAATTTACTAAAACCATGACACATTTTTTTACCAAGTTAACAAGCTTAAAGTCACGTTTAGTAATATAAATATCCACTATACATTAAAAATAAATATATTTACTTCTTGTGCCGCTTTAAGCCTGAGTGTCTATATTTACAAGATTGTGAAGTATCTAACTGTCTGTGATACAGAAAGAGCGGCTTTTTCATTTTTAACAGGTACTTTTAAGTGGGTCAAGGGATTTATATAGCGTGTTCTCTTTACCAAACATATTATAAGTAGTTATATTCCCACAGACTCTATACACGTGCCTAAACTCCATTAAGCTTACCTAGTGTTCTCCGAACAGGACGGGAGCTAGACGCTAGGTCAGCATACGCCAATAACCGATGTGAGAAATAAGTTAAGGTTTCTCGAGAGATTCTAGCATCGTCTCTCGTTAGGTTAAGACATAGTTTTAGAGGTCTCAAAATCGACCAAGTTAGTTTTAAGAATATTTACTTGTCTAAAATCGACATTATAGTAATAAAGGTCTAAAATCGACTATTAGTTTTTAAAAAGTCAATCCCAGCGCTCCCGAACTTAACTAAGTACTCAACAATAACATGTATTTTGTTCAAGTATCATCACAATATTTACTTCGAACACCATCTAGTAGGGTCGATAATGATTTGTTTTTTTTTTAGAGATTCTAAATGTCGTGGTGTTGACGTGAGAGGACTGGCTCACGGCGTTGCAAGCCAACAGGTGATTGGTGATAGATTTTCAACTTCACGGTGTTAGCGAGCCAGTTGGACTAAGAAAGCTGACCACCACGCAAAGGTTTTATCATGATATGTATCTTCACAGAAAACTCACGGACTGAATCACGATGATCTAAACCTAGTACGATTGATGCGGTGTCCGAGCACACTATTAATTGAGTCATTGTTGCATCAAAATTCAATAATAGGAAATTAAAAACACTTCTTAGTTTAAGTAGATGCTTGGATATATAGAAATAGATGGAAATAAATAGATGGAAATATATTTATATTTCCAACCATAATTATCTTTCAAATAATTACGTTCCGTGATTAGATGCATATTGATTAGAATTGTGCTTGATTATATCTTGATTACATTCCTACAATTATTACTATTATTGACATCAAAAACCAGATATATTGTTTTATTTAAAAACTAGCGGACCCGGCGGACGTTGTCCCGCCCTGATATTAAAAATCCATGATAAATTATACACCAAAACCTTCCTCGTGAAAACTCCTACTGGTGAAAACCGTATGAAAATCAGTTCAGTTGTTTTTGAATTTATCGTGAACAGACAGGCAAACTTGGCAGAGAACTCTTTGTTATACTATATAATGATGTATTTTTATACTATCTTATTTGCAGATCTAATATTTTGCTTTTGACTACAAGATAAAAACTGCTTTGTGTTATTATGAAAAGAAATAATTTAAAATCTTATTCTACAATCGAGGGTGGTATTTACTTTTACTAGGAATATAATCTTAATAATTATTTCAAAAGTAGTCCTTGGTCTAAAATTAATTGTAATAGGAATAGTAAAGCTATTCTAGTCTACCGTCGACATTGAATCTATAACAGTTACTATTTGTATATATATAGTTACTCTCTCAAGAGATACTTTGTGCACTCGGCTGTTCCATTTCTCTAAAACGTGGCGGAACTAAGATCATTTTAACAAAAGTTATAATTTGTAATAATGGTAGCACTTTGCATGGTATAATTTGATTATTAAGCAGTATAAATTATAATAGCAATAAGCAACATGAATATTGAATTGCTAAAAAAATCACCTTTTTTACTCTTCGCAAACAAATATTTTAAGCACGTGACATTAATATAGTTGTCTTTCAAGAAACGTATAATAATTTCTTACCTATTTATATTTTGCTTGTAATAACATTGTCGTTGATGGGTTAGTATCTGTAAATCAAAAGATTTCAAGGAGGCCTGTAGTCCGGTGAAGCTGTTAAGACCTTGTTCGGTCAATAGCGTAGCATTTCGAGAAAAAAAATCAAGGAGGCATTTAAAACGGTCACTGGTAACGTTGGTTATATGCGTTTAGTACATTTTTTAAAATTTTAATATTCATTTCTATATATATTCACATAACAATATATTGACGCAGATGAAGGCGGCCGCACTTTGATACAAGTTACCTCCTTCCACAGCCTTCCTTTTAACGCGTTGGATAGACATGTTATTCGAGGTTCACAAAAGCTAATCATGTTATGTTTTAAATACAAGTAAGAGTAATTTCAAAGACCATTAAATGTCTTGAGATTTATGCCTACTCCCTTTATAAAATTATTAAATGATTTGACATCAGACTCTTTCTTCAGGGATCCCAATGATCGAAGGAGCACATACAATTTTTTTTTCAAGTATTGAATGTGTAATCTCGTCGAATGAAATCTAGGGTATTCTTGAAGTAGACGTTCAAAATTTTGCACAGATTATCGTTAGATCAAGTGATAACATGAATAATTTTAAAATGATTAACATATTGCTTACAATACACATGTCCAGATACTATTCGTGTCACGTGGAAAAAATTGAGCCTGTTTTATATAAGTTATATGCTTAAAAGAACAGATTACGACAGGAATCAGCTATGACATAATGAAAAGATAAATCATTACAAATTTATTCCATAAAATAATCACTGTTTATTTATTTTATAACGTAAATATTCATGTTTATTAAATACAAAAATTCAACAAAGCGCAGGCGCGGTGTTCGTCAGCACATGTTGCTAACTCTAGTAGGACGAGTGACCTACAAAACAATTCGAATGTTATGGTTATACGAACAGAGTTGCAAATATTTTTGAATATTTCGTTAATAGTGCAAAGTTCGTCTTTGCGTCGCCACGTCAACAATCAAGTTTACCCTCCGCCTATAGATGTTTCACATAAAAAATCTAATTACTGTACTCAGTTTTATAATATCATCAAATTTGGTTTGAAATTTACTACTGTTTCTACCCTGAGGGAAATTTTCATATTTAGCCTGCCAAACCTTTTGAGATGCTCGGCGGGGATTTTGCGCTCTGCAGCGCTGCGTAGGCACGCTAGAGTTCTTGTTCTAAAGTCGCTTGAAAATTAGAGTACCTATATGTAGAAATGAAACTGTCGATAATAAAAGTTAACCCAGTAACAGGTTTTGTATATAGCAAAAAGATCTGCTTAAAGACTGAACATGAGCTATGCAGTTTATATTTTTGGTAACAGTTTGTTGAATGGTGATCGACATTTTCGATCGGCAAAAGCCGCTTCAACCGAGAAATCTTCCAGCTTGCTGCCATCAATGTAGACATTGAGAGTACTTCGTAGATGATGGGGATCGATAATGCTGCTATTTGAAGGTTTGAAGGGGGCGATGGAGACTGCTTACAGGGAGTAATGGCAGGTGCAGAAGTGTAGGTCTTTTGAACATAATGTCTTGTGGTAAAAACTGTGTAGGGTTTGTGAGTATATTTTCTCTGAGTTCATAGAACCTTGAGGTCAAAAGGTATTAATTTTCTTAGAACTAGCGCTAATGTGATGAGTATTTACTTGAATACTGTGGTAATTTTAATAGCAAAATCACGTTGCATACTGAACAGTCTTTCCTTAATGTTTTTTTTTAAGCCGCTTCAACCCCACACTCCGAAACGAATGTGACTTCAATGAGCAATTTCAGTTGGCTTTGGGTCCTGTTTCGGCTATAAATACAGGACTGTTTATTATATTATAGCATTTAAAATACTTAGAAGATATTTGTATGTTGATGTTTAATAAACATTTTGTTTTAATAGGCTTCATGCCACGAAGCAGTTGCAAGTTGTAAGCCTAACTGTTGTACTAAGAAGTTGCAGAGTTGATCACCACACAGGACCACATATTTAACCTACATTTTCCTAGTTCTTCATCTGATATTTGTTGATCGACATGAGGATTTAACTACTTTTACCTTTATTTTTTAACTTTGACCTTTCATTCTATTGCACTTATTATACCGTGCATTCAAACCAACACAGTAACAATTTTACCTACGTTCTGGCTTGATTTTACACGATAAGAATATGATTATGCTTATTCAAATGAAGGATTTAGAAGGGAAACATTAACATATATTTAAAATCATGATGATCTTAACTTGACATCACAGAAACACGTAGTCTAAATATAAATTTGACACACATCTTACCTGTGTGTGAAGTCATATTTAATATGACTTCAAATAATGTCTTTATATGGTTTTGTATTTATTGGATTTCTAATCTCGATGTATTATTTTCCTTTGGCTACTGAGATTAGATATATATATTAACAGATGAAATCATTTAATAGTAATAATTTATTCGTATTAATTTTAAGCATTTATTATCAACTGGTAATATGATAACTTAGTATATTTAATTCTGTTTGTTTTTATGTGAATAGGGAAGCATAGAAGTATATGTTATTGAATGTGCCATAAAACAAAACTATCTAGTTTCGGCAAGGTCTTAACTAGGCCATGATAGTTAAATTTACGATAAAAAACTATTAGGTATATCAAAAGTGTAACACAACCATAAGTAATTGTTTTAATGTTAATCAATGGTGTTTCGAGTTTGAATTGTTCTGGGCACGTAATCGGTTTTATATTTTGTATTATGGTGGACATTACTATGCCCTACCGCCTGGAATTGATTGACCACCACTACGTCTAACCACAACAAAAAGAAAATCAATTAATCAATAAACATATATTTGTATATATTAATTATCTATACTTAATATATAAAGCTGAAGAGTTTGTTTGTTTGTTTGTTTGGTTGAACGCGATAATCTCAAGAACTCCAGATCCGATTTAAAAGTTTCTTTTAGTGTTAGATAGCTCATTTATCGAGGATGGCTCTAGGCTACATATCATCACGTTAAAACCAAAAGGAGCTGAGCACTAATGAAGAATGTCTCAAAATCGGGCTATTTTGGAAGCTTCCGCTGCGTGTTAATGTCAGTATTATATGCGTTGTCATGGTAACGCGATAACATTCTATCAAAAATATTTTCATGGTTTATTTTGTATTCCTATTCAAAAAGTTTATTCTACGTTAGTTTTGTTTTCGATTTTTAATTATACGTGTTACGTTTATATCGCAAACATTTCTTAAGTTTAGTTTGTGTTGTTACTCAGAAAGTTTAGTAGTAATAATATTCGTCCAATAAGACAGTCGAAGGAATTAATCCATACAACCAATTCTGAAGTTGTCAATATAATTAGTTTTCTTCTATGTCCAAGTTACTGTAAAGGTATAAGCGCCGAATCCTCTACATAATATAACGTAATTTTTTATCTTCTTAATCTCCAAGACCATAGAATTAATGCTTCGTGGTTTTATTTTTCATTCATCTCACTTATGCAAAATAAACGAACGATATTATATAATACGCAACCAATTTCTACACGATATAGAATCATGTAACACAATATTATGAAAAAAATATAAAATCCACTATATGACAGACTGAAATCCCGCCAAACACTCTTAAAAAACTCTATTCTACATTAGTTTTGTTGCCAATTTTTTATTTGTGATATATTACGTATTATAAAAGTAAAGTGAGTGTAATTTATATTAAAATAAATTATTTTTGGTGAATACAATCTGTGATGCTACAAAAATCAACATTTTTTTTAACTCTGTCGATATGTCTGTTTTTTTTATTTGTTCCGGGTAATCTCCGAAACGACTGGACCTATTTGAATGTTTTTTTTTTTTCTTAGAAATGACTACACTTAACAGCTTCATCAGACTACAAGTAATATTTGAACGGGAATTTTACGGGCAAACAAGTAACTAATCAGCTGTTTTATTTAATATTGTTCGATAATGTGTAGCTTCATATTTTCATTATTTTCTTATATAGTGTGAGCACTGAGGGTGATATATAGTTTTTAAATTCCAGTTATGTGGCTGATTATAATTCCATCCCATTTGATACACTATTAGTATTCACATACATAATGTACATGTTACAGTAGATGATGTGCGTGTGATACAAATATTTTTGAAATAGTATTATTGTAATTTACACTAGATGTGTAATCACAATTTAAAATTTATTTAATATATTAAAAAAAACGCGTGCGAAGCCGCGGGTAACAGCTAGTACAATATATAATTAATAAATTACTCGCCCGCTCGCACTGGAAGAGTCAACATTCATCTGAAGGTGCTCCGTGAAGGAGCGAAACACGTGTAATCGATTGTCCAGATTACACATCAATCTGCAACACATTTTAATTAATTTATTTATAATTATTGTATTTATGTCTTGTATAATTAATATATACAAAATATATATTCATTGATTAACTGACTTTCTTTTTGTCGTAGGTAGACGTAGTGGTGGTCAATCAATTCCAGGCGGAAGTGCAAAGTAGTGTCCACTATAATATTTAATGATTGATTTCCGCAAAGTTAAACTTTAATCAAATATTCATATATTGTATTAAAATAATAATAGAAAGAGAGTTTTTATTGTTGGAACATATCTTGCCCACAAGATAAATAAAAAAAAACATACATTTAATCAATTACAAATGTCCAACAAGACTATTATTATGAATACTTTTTAAAGAATATATCAATTGGTAAATTCTTGTAGCTCATTTGTGTTAATGTATCGTGTACTAAATGCAGAGTTCAGTATAATTAGTCCCTTCTAAATATTTGTAGTTCCTAAAATACGTTATTATTAAAATACATAATTTTGGCGTTTGTCGATTGCAATAGAGAATTAATTTATTAATCATTTACAGTATAATAATTATATAAACAAACGTTACATAATGCAAGAGTCATTTTTAACTTAGAAACAAGTTTAGTAATGTTATTTAATATAGTTGAATATCTGATTAAAATTCTAAGATTAGTCGTGTAACTATCAATTGTTTATTTCTAGACTATCAGGAATCTCGTTTATTAAGACGCCTTTTAAAAAGCTAGTACATGCATAGGAATAATGTTTCCTGCTGCGAATGAGTGCCAAATTATGCCGTACTAGCTTTTTCTCGCGGCTTAATTTAGATTTAATTTGTTCCTAGGAAACACTACTTTTTTTTAGGATGTAAGGATACATATATACACCTTACCGCACAAACTGTTCTACTGGATTTTATTCCACATAATATTAACTTTAATATACCTTTCTAAATTTTGGGTAATAAAAGTAATAATTTATTCCTTTATTGTTAATTGACTTTTGACTTCGCGGCTTCACTCGCGTGAGTTTAGATTTACCCTATTCATAGGAAAAAGTACTCTTAAAAGGGTAAAGAAATAGCCTATGTTCTTTTTTGTACCCCTGGTAGTTAAGAGCACTTTAATTCTTATATTTATACTCATATACGGATAAACAGTAATTACTCATTCTTATTTATTATGGTATCATTACATCAGCCTGTAAGATACACACTGCAGAGCCATGGGCTGCATAATCACCACACCATCCCATAACGTATTGACGATATTAAACTCCGAGAAATCCACAGCCCTACTTCATATACGGTAATACTATACGTTCGTGTCTGTAGTCCGGTGAAGCTGTAAAGGCCTTGCAAGGCGAATAGCGTAGTCAGTTCGAAAAAAAAACTATCGTGTTTCAGGTCAATTTTTCTCGCAATGTTTTCCTTCACTAATTTTAACAATTTTAATTAGTTGATATATACGAATTCCGAAAAATTGGTTAGTGTATACTGGGGTTTGGACCTCTGGACATCGAATTGGAATTCCAGTGGTTAAACCACACGATTATCACGACTTTGGTGATGGTAAGTACATCGCAATATAGAAACAACTACGAGTACCATGAGGTCTATTATCCATAGGAAGTCGGGGATTTTATATAATTCTGCAAACAAATAAACCAAGAAGAGTCAGTGTGACAGATCTTTCACTGTGTATACACGGCTGTCGCGACGTAGTTGAGTACATATCTCTAGCACCTCGCTTATTTACTTGCTTTATGGTGGTCACAATCTTCTCAGAAACAATTACCCTGACACACTAATCAATAGATAATATTATTATTATACACACATTATTACATAGTATTAAACAAAGTCCTCTACCGCGTCTGTCTGTTTGTTAGCGATAAACTCAAAAAGTACTGAACGGATATTCATACGGTTTTCACTAATAGATAAAGGAATTTATGAGGAAAGTTTAGGTATATAATTTCTCATGGTTTTTTTTTTATTATCAGGGCAGGGCAACGTCAGCCGTGTCCGCTAGTTATATTCTAATTATCGCGTAAGCCTTGGCAATTTGTTAAACAGTTATGGGCCGTTCAAACTAGCACACTGTTTGTCTAATTATGAAAGACATTAACATAATTATACTAATCATATATAATATGAATCATTTTGTTGTTTAAAAAGTAATTTCAAGTGTAATTAACAAGTTGGGCAATAACAACTTAAATTGCTCGATAATTGTTTATTTGATACTTTTTTACAGACATTTATATTACGGTAAAAAATTAGCAATCTGAAAGTGCCCTAAGGTATATCTTTAAAATTATTTATCTAACTAAAATGAATAGGTAATAAGTAATTTATATAGTATCAGAATAAAATGTATAGGTAATAAGTAATGTATGTAATATCAGAATAAAATGAATAAGTAATAAGTAATTTATGTAATATCAAAATAAAATGAATAGGTAATAAGTAATTTATGTA
>JACEII010000006.1:2030334-2050931 GCA_014332785.1 Antheraea mylitta
GACAAAATTACACATATCACCCCCACACACGTGCACGCATACATGCTAACACATGAAAGTGGAAGGGTTTTGTTTCTTTCCCTTATCGAATATGATATATATATATATATAGGAGTTGTTGAGGTATGTATGCTTGGTTTGGTTTCAACAACTCATATATATATGAATAGTTAGCTTAGCTTAGGTTAGCTCAGATAGGTCATGAATTGCATGTATCAGGCAACAGCCCGAGCCGAGGTGTGCCGTGCACCCTTGAGCCAGTTGTCAAATAAAATCGGCTGAGTGCCTTAAGCGCTCGCCTAAGTAGTCCGGTGAAGCTGTTAAGATCTTGCTGGGTCAGCAATAGCGTAGTCAGATCGAAAAAGAATTTATTAGCTGTACATATAATAAGAATATAAATATCCGTACTTTTTAGATCTTTGTGAAAGAAATTGTTGCTCCCTGCACAATCAATAAAATACATTTTTAGAAATATTTGTCTTTCATTTTGTCTCTGTCTGTCTATCTGTTTGTTTAAACATGCATCACTGCTAAAGTACTGACCTAAAAACCTCATCTCGATAAGAAATCATAAAGCATACCTTCGATCAATTTATTCTTGCTTTCATTAAAATCGGTTCACTCAATCAAAAGTTATATTAATTTTAATGACGACGTCACTTAAGTACGATCGAAAACTAGATAAGTAAATGGACTTGATACATTCAAATGATTTGATTAGTCACTTTTTGCATTAGGTTCTACGCGGAGAGAGTCGCGGTCACAGTTAGTTAATTATGTGTGTGCACATTTAATGAATTCAATTTTATATTTTTTTTAGAATTGCAGGTTTTTTTTCTGTGGTAAATAAAAAAAATAAGTATGTGAAATAGATGTGAAATGAATATTCATATATTTCTGACCTTAATTGAGTTTAATTATGTTACCGGTTATCCTCGTTTATTATAAATATAACTCAATATTCATGTTGGATTTTCATCGTCAAGATTCATTCATTAATGATGATTCACAATTTATGATGATGGATTCATGATTTAAAGTGATTTAGTCCCGATTTAGTTGATTGAGAGAAACTAGAATTACTTCTACAGAGGTATATATATAGGTCTATACAGGTTTGTATCTGCGTGAGATCCAAATCTATAATCTTTTTATATAATACTAGTCTCTGACCGCGACTTCGTTCGCGTGGAATAGTTAGTTTGGGCTAATGCTAACACGCAGTGTAAGCTCTTAAGAGGAAAAATACCAGATTTTGAAACATTCTTCATTGGTGCACCTCTCCTATTGGTGCTGCGTGGGAGGTGGAGCGCCGCACTCTAGTGGCGGTGGTAGGAGAGGATTTGTCGCTGCCAAGCGTGGTCTCGTCTATGCTCGGCAGCGAACAGGCGTGGCGAGCAGTGGCCTCCTTTTGCGAGGAAGTCATTTCGCAAAAGGAGGCAACGGAGAGGGCCCGCGAGGCGGACCCCCTCAGTGGCCGTCTTCGCCATCGGAGGACCGGCAGGAGGAGGCGCCGCTTTGCCCAACTCCTCCCGCCCCCGTAGCCGGACCTGAGGGGATGTAGTCGGGGGGCTCATCCTCTCATTGCACAGGTCCGGCGGACGAGGGGGGGGCAGCTGGTGTGTACCCAGCTGCCGCTCTATAGGTAGGAGCCCGGCGGCAACCTTCCGTTGGGTGGACCGTTGGGGCGGCTATTCAAGGGGAATAGCGTAGAACGATCCCTTGCCTCCCCACATCACGGTCTGTCGGTACACCGTGGGGTTTTAGTCCGTGTGAGTCGGACATAACCCATTCTCTCCCCCGGGAGGGTGGGCATCCATAAGGGATTTCCCCATGTAAAAAAAAGGGGACTTTGTTTTGTACTATGTAATGATAAAGATTTAAGAAACTGTAAGTTATATAAACACTATAAATACTAAAGCGTCCTTAAACAAGTTCGGTGTTATTACAAAAAAGTTAAATACGTATTAAACACTTGCTTTAAAACGTTACGTTTTAAATGCACCGCGCTCGCTGAATGTTCGCCATCTTGCTCTTTTGTCTCGCTTTGGTTAGGTTAGATTAGACTTGCGAAAAATGGATAAAACGAACTTACCTCGGGCGAGCGCGGTGCATTTAGTACGAAACCTTTTTAAACCAAGTATTTAATACGTATTTAATTTTCTTCTAATAACACCGGTTATGTTAATGCATTAATTTTTCTTCTGTATATTAAATATATTAATAAACAACGCAAACAGAATTGCGAGTGTCACCTCGGAATAAATAATTGATGACAGAAAAAGCTATTTACAATATAAAATCAATTAACTAAAATAAATATCTGTATGCGGCTTGGAATATGAATACATATCATAATGATTTTAGTAAGATGTATCGTTATATTACAATCCTGGCGAATAAATACAGTCTTCTTGAATGTAGATGAACTATTAAGTAAAAAAAATATTATATCTTATACTAACGGGCCCGGAAGACGTTATCTCGCCCTGATTATAAAAAAAATCCTTGACTCCTTGATTATATACCAAAACGTTCCTCAAGAATTACTATATCCACTGGTTAAAATCGCATGAAAATCCGTTTAATAGTTTTTGAGTTTATCACGAACAGACAGACAGACAGACGCGGTAGGGGACTTTGTTTCATACTATGTATTATATATTTAACACACCAACATAAATATTACACATAGATAAAATCACATATTATCAATTACAACATAAAATTACAATGACATTAATAAATGACAAACTATTTCTAATTAAGAACTAGACAGAATTATAGATTAATTTTTACAAGAACACCATCTAGTTATGTTTCATAGCAAGTGGCGTTTGAGTGATCAAAATGCGTTAAAAATATGTCGATGTTGTTATTCGTTCGAGATACATCATTATACAATCCACTCAGGCTTATTAAAATATATTTTTTACATTAGCTGAAAACACGTGTGATGATATAGAAGGGATTAGTTTGTATAAATAAGCATGGGTGTATGTCAGTGAGCCTTGATGGTCAAGGTCGTCAGGTCCCTCCAGGCTTCTTCTATGTAAGTTTGCTCGATTGTTCTCCATTCAGAGGCTAAGTCTCTGTAGACGACACACGTGCCACCAACAACTTGACTTATATGCACGTTGAATTTTGTTTAAATATTTTTTTTTTATCGTAAGAAATAAGAATGACGTATCAGAAGTTTTTGTGTGTGATTGTATTGTGTTTCATAAGTTTTACTCTTCAAGTTACTAATGGATCATTGGTAAAGTATATTCTTAGTATTATTTTTTCCTTAAATTATGAATTAAAATTATATTTGGAATAATTTATCTTTACATAAATAAATGAGAATAAGTATATAGTTTAAATAGTTTTATACAAAAATGTTGTTGTCATTTGTCTTTGTCTCGTGTTCTTAGTATATTCCTTAAATAAATTATCACTTTAAATATTACTGTTCTGAATAAATTCTTATGAAGAAAATATTCTGGTAATATTAATATAATTTTATTTTACGGTAAATATAAATTAAGAAATGTTTTTATTAATTTTTCCATTAAATTTAAATATATTGCTTAATTAAATAACCGAAGAAACATGTTTGTCTTGATTTGTAACCAATTAAAATTTAATAGCGCTTTGAAACTAATTATGGAATGGTGTGCGATATTTAATTAAAAACAAATCATTTCTAAATAGTTATATAAAAAATCAAGCTACTACTTCATACTTTTCTTATAATAAAAGTCAAAAATATGTCATAATTATAAGGAAATACGTATAACATAAATTAAGTTGCGATAGTTTTGCTATTACCTAAGTTTCTTGCAAGCAGCAGTGTGTGAGTAAAATACTCGTGGAGGTGAAACGGGAAGTATTTCACAACTAACCGGCCACTATAATATCTCTCCATATTTAATATCTACTCGTTATTTGTGCACGTCTTCATTGATAAATTGATGTTTTAATAAAAAAAGGTGATTATTATCTATTTTAATTTGAATATAATCGGTAACTTCATCGATTTATTTTGAACAATTTTGTGGGAAAACTTGATTGCTTGATCTTAATACCGTAATCTGTATTTAAAACGCAGAATTATAGATTTTCGTAATTTATAAATTCTAGAACATTGTGTTTTAGGGTGTTAAAGCTAATGCCTTTCTTAGAGAAGAGTTTTTTCTGTAATGGCAGTTTTCGCGACCATTAAACATATTAAATGCTATTTATTAGCTGTGCTCTTCGGGTCACCTGATGTTAAGTGATCACTACCAACCATAGATACCAGCAATTACATAGGAGTTGCGAGTGTGTTGCCAGCCTGTGTTGATGGGGAAGGTAAGGGCGGAGGGAGAGGGTAGGTGGGCCTTTGGCGTTTTTACTGACCGGACGAATCGCAACAATGCACTTTTACTTCACGTCGGTGTTTCTGTGAGAGCGTAGTACTACCCCGAGCGAGCCGCCCCATTTACGCTAAAGACAGTAATAGCATGGCTCTACCGCCTATAAAACACTCAACAGAATAGTGATGTAATGAGGATATTAAATAATCCTGTATTTACATATTTTAATATAATATTTGCTATACGTCTCGAAGGTTAGAGTAGTAACGAGTAATTATTAGAATTGAGAACTTACGATTATACATTGTTGTGCAACGGAAACATGTCTGAAGCTCTATTGGACAGTCGTGTCATGGACGCAAGTAATTGCTGAATGCGACTGTGATTTGAAACAGTGTTTTATGGGAAAACGAAAGGACCTAACAATGCGGGTAACATGACACGAAATGCAAAAACGATTGAAGTGTTTATTACATAATCGCTGTATAAACTCGTTCTCAATTCTCTCTACGACTGTTAAAGTATATTTAATACCTTATTTGTTAATACAAGAAAAGTATATGATTATATGAGAGATGAGTAAAACTAATATACTTTTATATTTTCTAATGTACGCATTGAAAACACCTAAACACGTAAATAACTTTCTTTTTTGTAGCATTAGTTTTTTTTGTATTATTATATATTTTATCCAAATGGAAAGTTTTAATTATTTTGTAATATGAAACATTTATAAACTGTAAAGAAATATTCATAATAATCTAATAAATAATTTCCCTACTGAATTTGAATTTAGTGTATAAATTTCTTAGCTGTGTTCATTTTATGTTGACATCCTGATGTTAAATTATTTCTCAAATAAATATACCTCCATTTAATTTTGAATTACAAAAGTATTTAACGACATACGATTTTTTGTTCTATACCTAATTGAAGTAAAAACAAAGCATAATTTACGAACAATGAAATCGTGTTGCACGATTTATTCTAAACTATTAGATATTTCAAGTTTATCCAATAACTCGCATAACATTTTAGTATATTTAGTATTTAGGAGCCACGCATGCAATCAATTTAAACATGGAGTGATGTTCAAACTATGCTGACTAAACAGCATATACAAATGTTAGCTTCTATATATAGATTTAAAGTTATTTTAAACACAACAGTAGATCATTTACGTAAGGAGAATTCATTTTATGTCGATTCATTTCACTAAAAAAATCGATCATGGAATGAAATACCTCTTTTTTATTAATTT
This sequence comes from Antheraea mylitta, assembly GCA_014332785.1. Lineage (NCBI taxonomy): Eukaryota > Metazoa > Arthropoda > Insecta > Lepidoptera > Saturniidae > Antheraea > Antheraea mylitta. Next base: position 2,035,936 of record JACEII010000006.1, read on the forward strand.
TCCTGAGGTTTAACATTTATGGACTTTTTATCTTAAACCGATGTTTCTAGAAGCACAAAATTTTGGATAGAAAATCCTTATCATTAGATATTATAAAACAAAGTCCTCGGCAGCGTCTGTCTATCTGTTTGTTCGCGATAAACTTAGAAACTACTGAACGGATTTTCATGCGCTTTTGATTAATAGATAGAGTGGTTCACAAGGAAGGTATAATAGCTGTAGGTGTAATATAAATAAACATAAAGAAACTGTTTATGAATATTTATTTATTTTAAGGGTTTAAAAAATACAACGATTTCAAATAAACTACCAGCATCATATCTCACAGGGCACGCGGTTAAGAATTGAGCAAATTGTATGAGGCAATCAATATCGAGTCTTCATAGGAAATATAATCTGTATGGTTTAAATAACTAGTAGCATTATTTACAAGGCTATTCCGTTCTCTTCAAACACAGGATTAGGTATTACACTGGTTATTGGTTAAACACGCAAGCGAACTATTTAAACTATTTCATGTCCATTTTAAACTCGTTATAACATTCCTACGTTTTGTTTCTTATTTCATTAATAATTTTAGTCGGTTTTAGTGGCCAAATGCAAAACTTGTCTTCTGTTTGGTTCAATACTTAGTAGTTTCAGAAATATTTTGATGTGAAACATCTATAGGCGGAGGGTAAATCTGATTGATGGCGTGACGGCGTAAAACATGAGCTTTGTACTATTAACGAAATACCCAAAAGCTTTTGCAATCATATCTGTATAAACATAAGATTGAAACTGTTTTGTCGGCCACTCGTTCTACTAGTGTTACGCGGCACGCGCCATCTACCTAGCGCCTCTTTGATAAATGCCGTCAAACACACCACGTCTGTGCCTAGTTGAATTAAAAATGGATATTTATATAATAAAATAAATAAAAAGTCCTTATATTATGGATTACAACAAATATGTAATGCTTTATCTATTCAATATGCCATAGCTGATTACTGTCGTAATTTGTTCTTTTAGGAATATAACTTATACAAAACAATTTCGATGTTTCACATCGGTCAGGCGTCCCGTGACGGCTTAACTTTTTTTCTATCTACAATCATCTTTCTTCTATCTTCTAGAAGGTATATTTAGATGATTGTGTTAAGTTTATAATACCAAATAACTTAAATTACGTAAAATTGAAATCATTCGTTTTTTTTTTCAATTTATTTTACAAGCAAATAATATTAAAATCCATTATAAAAATGTTACCCATTTAATTATAAGCTTTTTTATCTATTCATCAGAAATAATGCACACAAATACTGCAGCCTGCATTATGCAACATAAAAATGGTGTGAACGACCATGCAAAGGTAGTACTGCGCATAAATATTAAATGACATGCCTGTTACTAGAGGCAAATTGAAGTAGGTATTTATAAAGGAATGAACACAATACTACATGTAAAAAGACGGCGTCATTATCGAGGATTAAATAAACCACAAAGTTATTTTTTGTCTATCTTTAACTTAATCAAAATCAAAGATACTTTATAAATGATTGTCTCGACTATACAATTTTATAGTTGTAAAAAGAACATTGATTCATAAAACCATTTCAATGTATTAAGTCCATTTACTTAGCTACTTTTCTTTGGTATTTAACTCGAGCCGTCATTCAAATTACAATAACTTTTGATATAGAAGACTGATTTTAATGAAACAAAGAATAAGTTATTCTCGAAGACATTCTTTATGACTTTGAACCCAGTATTTTAGCAGTGATGCGTGTTTATATAAAGAGATATTTATAAAAGTGATTTAAATGTATTTTACTACTTACTAGCCTCTGCCCGCGACTTCGTTCGTGTGGAATAGATACATAACACTAACACGCAGCAGTTCTCAAAAGGAAAAACATCCCGATTTTGAAACATTATTCATCTGTGCTCCGCTCCTATTGACCTTAGCGTGATTATATATAGTCTATAACCATTCTCGATGAATGAACTATATAACACTTATTCAAATCAGACCAGTAGTTCCTGAGATTACCCCCTACAACGTCACAAACTCACAAACTTTACCTCTTTATAATATTAGTATAGATTTAATATAACAAAAAACCTATATTTAAAATGTTTGTTAGTCTATTTCAATTACCTAATCTCCGAAATGGTTGGACCGATTTTGGTAGCACGATCGCTGATAATTTAAAAAAAATATTAACCTATACTAATATTATAAAAAGGGTAAATTTTGTGAGTTTGTGAGGTTGTAGGGAGTAATCTCAGGAACTACTGGTCCGATTTGAAAATTTCTTTCAATCCTATATAGTTCATTTATCGATTATAGTTATAGGCTATATATCATCACGCTAAGGCCAATAGGAGCGGAGCACCAATGAAGAATTATTAAAAATCGGGGTCTTTTTTCCTTTTGAGAGATTCCACTGCGTGTTAGCGTTAGCTCAAAATAATTATTCCACGCGAATGAAGTCACGGGTAGAGGTTAGTCTATAATAAACTAAAGAAACAGTGTCCAGTACATCGCACGCAATTTTTTGTTGCTAAAATCCACGTGGTTCATGTCACGGATAAAAGCTAGTATGCAATAATAAATCTATACTAATATTATAAAGCTGAAGAGTTTGTTTGTTTGTTTGGTTGAACGCGCTAATCTCAAGAACTGCCGGTCTGATTTGAAGTTTCTTTCAATGTTAGATAGCTCATTTATCGAGGATGGCTATAGGCTGCATATCATCACGTTAAAACCAATAGGAGCGGAGCACTAATGAAGAATATCTCAAAATCGGGCTATTTTTAGAGCATCCGCTGCGTGTCAGTGTCAGTATTATATGCGTTGCCATGGTTACATGATAACATTCTATCGGAAATATTATTAGGGTTTATTTTGTTTTCCTGTTGAAAAGTTTATTCTACGTTATTTTTAATTCCAATAGTTGATTATATGTAGTACTTTGCTATCGTAAACATTTTTAAAGTCTATTTTGTGCTGCTATTCTAAAAGGTTAGTAGTAATAATATTCGTCCATCACGATACAGGCGAAGGAATTAATCCATACTGCCAATTCTGAAATTGTCAATATAGGTAGTTCCTATGTATTCTCTATATATAAGCGCCAAATCTTCTATATAATATTTCGTAAATTTTTATCTTCTTAATTTTCAAGACCCCAGAATACATGCTCCGTGGTATTATTTTTAATTTATTTCACTTAGCATAATAAACAAACCATATTACATAAAACGCCGCCAATTTAACACAACATAGAGTCAAATAACACAAAATTATGAATGAAATATAAAATCCCTACATAACAGACTGAATCCCGTCAAAAACTCCTCAAAAAATTTATTCTACGTTAGTTTTGTTCCCAATTTTTAGTTTGTGATATATTACGTATTATAAGAATAAAGCGTGTGTTTATAATATTCAAATAAATACTTTTTGATGAATACATATATCTGCGGTGCTACAAATATCAACATTTTTTTTTAAATTCTGTCGATATATCTGTTTGTTTATTTGTTCTGGGTAATCTCCGAAACAGCTGGACCTATATGAACGGTTTTGTTTTCTTAGAAATGACTACGCTATTGACCTAGCAAGGTCTTAACAGCTTCAACGGACTACAAGTAATATTTGAACGGGAATTTTAGGGGCAAATAACTAACTAATTAGCTGTTTTATTTTAAGCTAGCGAATTCAGCAGATGATACCCGATATTATATCTATATAATAAAAGATTGAACACATATTTTTCGATAATGTATAGCTTAATATTTTCATTACTCTCTTATATAGTGTAAGTGAGCACTGAGGGTGATACATAGATAGTAGTTTAAAGTACCAGCTATGTGGCTTATGATAAATCCCATCCTATTCGATACACTATTAGTATTCACATATATAATGTGCCTGTTACCTGTTACTGTAGATAATGTGCGTGTCATATTTACAAATATTTTTGAAAGAGTATTATTGTTATTTACACATGTAATAAAAATTTTAAATTTATTTAATACATTCAAAAAACGCGTGCGGAGCCGCGGGTAACAGCTAGTGTTTATATACATTAATTATTATTTGTTTCTCTTAGCATGCGTCACGAGCATGTATCGTGGGTGGCGGATTTGCCGGCTTAGCCACGGCTCGGCACATGATGGATTATGGAGTCAACTTTCAACTCTTCGAAGCTAGCAAGGAAATCGGTGGCACATGGAGATTTGACCCACACGTAGGTTCTGATGAAGATGGCCTGCCGCTGTTTACGAGCATGTATAAAAATTTGAGGTTTGTTTTTATTATCTAACGGACAGTCCTGTGAGTACAGTTATAGTCTATAAGATTTATTGTAAGAGTGTAAAAGGCATTGATATATGAAAACCCAAAATGTCAACGTCTGATGTCAACGTCTCAAACTCGGCCGAAAAAAATGAGTGCACGATTGAGAATTCTGAACTCATTTCAAATAGTCTCTCGTCACTCGCGTCTTCGGACTTTTTATACACCACTTTGTAAAAACAACTTTAATAAGTTCGAGTAAGGTTGAATTTGCAATAGTATAAGTTTATAAATATAGCTACTTTGGTATACCGGTGAGTTTTTAGGGACGGTTTTAAGCATTACTTTTATTGGAGACTGTGCATCTTGGGTTGTTATATATCAATGGTAAAAGCATATAAAAAGGACTTATGTACACGAGACTCATTAGTAAAAATAAATATAACAAAGTAAACGCAAGTCGATGGTCGAGTGATTTGCCTGGCGAAATCGAATTGATGTCTAAAGTTTTGACAAATGTTCGCAATTTTGAAAAATTTAAATTGGCAACACTATTAGAAGAATAAGGATAAGGAAACCTATAATATGCGGATTTTATATGTAGGACAATACAAAGATTATTATGATCTGCTCTTTGTACTGTTCAAAAGTAATTTAATGTAACTTAATAAACAAAAACCGTTCAGTGACATTGTTTGTACTGACAAGGTTAAATAGTTAATTTTTTGTTAAACAAAAAATACACATTAGACGAATTATTTAATTGAACATAGGAAGTGTAACAAAGACATATCACAAAAACTACGAACTAACACAACTAATGTGTCTTCGAAATATATCTACTTTAATTAACTTCTTCTAAGTTTATAATATACTAGCCACTGCCCGCGACTTCGTTCGTTTTTTTTTTTTCGAAATGACTACGCTATTGACCCAGCAAGGTCTTAACAGCTTCACCGGACTACTAAGGCGAGCGCTTAAGGCACTCAGCCGATTTTATTTTGGCAACCAGATCAAGGGTGCACGGCACACCTCGGCTTGGCTGTTGCTTGTTGCATGCAAAATCGCGACCTATCTTAGCTAATCTAGCTAACTATTCATATATGTATGAGTTGTTGAAACGTATATGTGTATCAAGCATACACGCCTCAACAACTCCTCCATATATTTATTATCGGAAAATTGAGAGTTTTTCAGTTCGATGAGGGAAAATAGTAAACTCTTCCACTTTCATGTGTAAGCATGTAGGCGTGCACGTGTGTGGGGGTGATCGTGTAGTGTTGTAACAGTGATGTATATTTGTATATTTGTGTGTCACCGTATCGCGCAAGCAACGCACTCAAGGACTCCGAGGGATCGAACCTAGGCTTGAGCCCGCTGCCGTGGGAGGCCTAATCGGGTGCTTCGTTCGTGTGGAATAGTTACTTTAGGCTAACGCTAACACGCAGCGGAAGCTCTCAATAAGGGAAAACATCCCAATTTTAAAAGGCCCGGGCCTAGAGCGGCCAAACGTGACAAAAAATTAACTGATGGTAGCATGAAATAACTCAAAGTACGTAAATATTCTAAAGGCTCGCACACATTATGGTGGGCCGCACTACACCGCATCGTATAACAAAAATCCTTAAAGGAGTTGGCAAAAAAGTAATTTCATTTTGTACTCAATATGATGGGTGCTGAGAAAGGGGTGGCTGGTACTTACTAAAAACTTGCCAAGACTGTAAATCCGCCACTGCCTATAACCTTCCTCGATATTTTTCGAAATGAAAACGCTGTTGACGTGGAATGGTCTTCTCAACTTCACCGAACTATACCTTCCTCGATAAATGAGCTATATAAAACTGAAAGAATTTTTCAAATCTTACTGGTAGCTCCTTTTTTTTTACGTGTGGAAATCCCTTATGGATATTCACCCTCCCGGGGGAGAGAGTGGGTTATGTCCGACTCGCACGGACTAAAACCCCACGGTGTACCGACAGATCGTTATGTTGGGGCGGCAAGGGATCGGTCTAAGCTATTCCCCTTAGATAGCCGCCCCAACGGTCCGCCCGGCGGAAGGTGGCCGCCGGGCTCCTACCTATAGAAAGGCAGCTAGGCACACACCAGCTGCCCCCCCACGTCCGCCAGACCTGTGCAATGAGGGGATGAGCCCCCCGACTACATCCCCTCAGGTCCGGCTACGGTGGCAGGAGGAGTTGAGCAGAGCGCCGCCTCCTCCTGCCGGTCCTCTGATGGCCAAGACGGCTACTGAGGGGGTCCGCCTAGCGGGCCCTCTCCGCCGCCTCCTTTTGCGAGATGACTTCCTCGCAAAAGGAGGCCACTGCTCGCCATGCCTGCTCGCTGCCCAGCATGGACAAAACCACGCTCGGCAGCGACAAATCTTCTCCTACCGCCACCGCCAGAGTGCGACGCTCCACCTCCCATGCAGCACATTCAGACAGAGTGTGCTGCGCGGTATCCTCCTCAGCGCCGCACTCGTGACAGGCGGCGGTCAGCTCCCTGCGAGCGATCCGGTGCAGGTACCACCCGAAGCAACCGTGTCCAGTCAGTACCTGCACCAGCCTGAACGTCAGGGAGCCCCACTCGCGACTAATCCACTCCCGCAGGACCGGGCGGACGGCGTCAACGGTGTACGTTCCGTAGCGCGCGTTCGCCAGGTCCTGCATCCACCTCTCGACTGCCTCCTCCCGCAACTGCCGTCTCTTACACCCTATTTCCCTGGGAGCCGGAGGCTCCCTAGTAGCTCCTGAGATTATGTTATATATTCTGGTTTCATCACAAATTCTTCGTAACATTCGAATCCTTGTTATATGTACTTTTGTCCTCATCCATCTCTTTCTTAGACCAGCGCTCACACCCGTGTAATAGTTAAGTGATATAGAATACATTCTATTAGGTATTATTAAATATTTTACTGTAATTCAACTTGGACAAAGTTGCGAACGGTTGCTAGCATTTAATATAAATTGAGGAAAATAAACACGTTTTATATGGTATGCTATTCGATACCAATTACTTAGAAACGGACACATTTAAGTCTTACTTAACATTCTGATTTTAGAAAGCAGGAATGCTTGTATTACTACGCGTATAAACAAGAAATACTAATTTTAGACAACAAATACAATATTATTTTTTGACTAAAATGTGCATTTTTAGAAACTGCTCCCATTTAGAAGGCCGTATTAAAGTGATACATCATTGAGAATTTATTTGAGCATTTCGGTCTTACAAAGGAATAACATAACAATTATGCAATACGTGTAAACATGTGGTCATGTTAACGAGTATATGTTAGTTACAGCATTTTTGTTATTATATTTATTTAGTAAGTGAAATTACAAGTATTACATAAGTATATTTGAGATATTTATTTGAATAGTTTGATTATGAAATTGAACTACAACGGATAACTCGTTTTTATCTGGTTCAACTCAAAACAGATGACATATAAGTAACAAACGGGATGGAAACAGGTTTCGCAAGTTCCGCAGACCCCGTTATTCTTATAATAGTTTCTGGTATCAATCGTTTATCGTAATAATATTAGACTCGCGTTAATATTTAATAGTTGTTCTATGTTTATATTATTATTAAACTAAGGCCTAATTCAAAAGCTGCAAGTATTACTGGAGTAGCTATACCATCCGTGAGAATTTTTCCCGGTATTTTTTCACCCCCGTAATTCTCTTTTCTTTCTCTTGGCAACCCAGTTCTATACAAGGGCTTCTTTATAATTCCCTCGACTTTTTGGCGGGATCTTAGTCTGTCATGTAGGTAGAGGATTTTATATGTTATTCATAATCTTGTGTTATTTGACTTTATATTTTGTAAATTTGGTGGTGTTTTACGTAATATAGTTAGTTTATTGTACATAAGTGAAGTGAATGGAAAATGATAACACGGAGCATGAAATTCTGAGATGCCACAAAATCTCCCTGGAAGGTTCTAACAAGGGATCCACCATTTTGTTAGAATTTTAAAATAATCACACGATGCTTGTAATATTATTGTACTATAACGTCCATTGACACTGACAAAACACTGACACTGGCAAGTGCTTCTGCGGAAACAAAACAAGAAAAAGAATTCCCTCCAATTGCCTCTACAAGTGTTTTTTTCCGCCGCCCTCTCAAGCCGACGAAATATGGGCATAAATTTGGCTCTCGAGAAATTAGTACCGCATTTTGTTTTTAATAAAATATTAGATAATGTATTAAGATGTTTCTTGTGCTTTCAAAAAGTGTACAATAAAAGTTGCATAATTTTGAAGTTTAAATCAAAGTACATAGAGTTCTTAAGGAAAACAAAGAAGAACGTTTGACAAGCCTATTTCTTACGGTCATTTTTACCGACAGTACGACGCAACGTGGGGACATTCTCGCAGAGTTATAATTATGCCACTGATTAGTGTACTATATTATTTTGAAGTCCATCGATCCAGATAGCATTAAAAACTGTAAAATATTAATATATAAATAAATTAGCATACTTACGTGCATTATGTCTTTGCAAAAGTTATTATAATTTGTTTCCAATTATTTTAAATCCTCGACATTCAAGACGATTTATAAAATAAGACTCGACAAAAATAGATCGTTATTGTGTCATTTTAATTTACATAATATTATAAACACAATATCCATAACTGATGTTTTGATATTCGTACTTAATGTCACATTTTATTAAAAGATATTTAATGTTAATATGTTTTTGAATATAGTTTTTCCTGTTTCATAGTTGTATTCTTATACAGAAATAAAAACATTTTTATTGAACTATATCGATGATATGATTACTATCACTTTTTATAACATCTGATATAATAATGTGTAAATATACTCTGAGAAATTACTTGAGTATCTATTTTGTTAGAACTGATACAATCATTCTAACCTAATTTTTTCTTCTAAGTATACTCGTAAATAATTAAATACTAACTGTGCCCGCAACTCCATCTGCATTGAACTTAATATAAAAACAGTGACAAATAAAATCATCTGAGTGTGTTGAGTCCATTTACTTATCTACTTTTCTCTCTTACTTAAGTTGCGTCGTCATTAAAATTATAATAACTTTTGATAGAATGAACTGATTTTAATAAAACTAAGACTAAATGTTACTTAAAAATATGTTTTATGATTTTATTGGTGAGGTTTTATCGTGAACTCAGTACTTTAGCAATGATGCGCGTTCAAGCAAACATACAGACAGACATATCTAAAAATTATTGAAAGCTAAAATTACTTATTCCAAGACACCTGCAACCATTTTTTTAATGCAAAAAAATACCTAAGATTTACATTTTTATTATATGCTTAGACTAGGATCGCAGATAGCATAATGGATAGTATTTTTTGGTGTATCAGCCCACAAATACCTCGACGAAGTATTTCAATGACGTAGAAAACATTTCTATCTGGAATACTATAGTTGTCTGATTTACAAATGTGACATAACAATGCAAACAATCCTAGATCGCTTAATATGTAGATGAGCAAGCACTGTAGACGACAATGATAACAATGATAACAATGGACCACAAACTACATGATAGTACAAAAAAAGAATGACGCAACTAATTAGTTACATTCTGAGAGGTGTTACGACCCCCGCTGGGCTCACATTTGCCGTCTATATTATGGCCGTTTTTGGATAGAGTGTATTTGTAATATATATATATATTATATGATAGGAGGTTAAGTGACCACCGCCGTCCATAGACGCTAGCAACAGAAGAGGAGTCGCAAGTGCGTTGCCAGCCTGTGTTTAGGTGGATTGGGAGGGAGGGATCGAAAGATCGGAAGAGGGGGAGGGGAGTTGTCTATTCTTGCGCTCTCACTAACCGCACGAAGCGCAACAATGCAAGCACTGTTACTTCACGTAGATTTTCTGTGGGTCGGGTGGTAGTACCCCGGGCGAGCGTCCATTCATAATAAAAGCAGTAATAGCTTCAGCGTGGCTCTAATCACACACACCTGATTAGAAGTATAACTACGATTGAGATTTTTTGTGCCTATCCCTAAGCAGTCAGGCTCTCTTCTAGAAAAAATATGTGAAAAAAATGATCCTCCTACCTTTGTTTTTATTATAACTTAACAAAGACTATATCCAATGTTGTAATCCTTACCAGTTAAGTTTTATTTTTTAGAACAAACACACCGCGATTTACGATGGAGTTCACTGGATTTCCATTCCCTGAAGGCACACCGTCATATCCTTCGGGTACATGTTACCACAAGTACTTGAAAGTCTTTGCAAAGAACTACGGTTTAAATGAACATATTCAAGTAAGTACTATATATATATATATATATATATCTAATACCTTTAATCTAATCTATCTATCTATTCTAATCTAATACCTATAAACGAACAATTCTTGTATATTTTCATATATTCAGAATCTCGATAAAGGCGTCAACGATTTCTGTGACGTGAAATTTAGTATATAGGTGGTTTCAGGGACGATAAATGCATCTAGCTAGATTTCACTCATAGAAAACTTTTTATCTGAGTTTTCAGGTAATTAAATATATAACTAGAATATAAAGGTAAATTTCGTCGCCGCTGTCAAAACAAAAATAGGTCAGATGGAAATCGGCTGCTTCGAAAATCCGTCGAACCCCAGTTCGAATCAGAGTGACAGCAAAAGAGATATCTTTTTTTATTTTTATTTTTTTAGTAAAATTCTTCGGCAGTCTAGATATAATTGGAGTCAATCGATAAACGATTATATAAAAAAAAGTATATATTGCGTTAAACAATTCGGCAAGACAGTGAATCTACAGTATTTAATAAATCTATACCTGGGTGACCGAGATTCGCTCGGTTTATTGCATTATACACAATAATCACATTCTTGCGATTAATTGTTAGCCAATCGTATTCCTTTTCGAATTTCATGTAGCGCCATCTTACAAAATTTTGACGTAGCTGTAAACTATGATCCATTGGCAACAGTGCAAGTACCACTAAATTTTACGAGATGGCGCTATACGATATAAGCTCTAATGATTACTTTTTTTCCGTAAAATTACGCCTTTCATAGAAGGCACATATAGATAAACATAAAAGCAAAGCCTTATTTAAATACACAATTTGCAGAAAACGTTAGTGCCGTTTTGGAAATACAAGAAATGAAGTGAAATTATATTAAGTAAAAAAAAACCATCACGGGACGCCTGGAAGATGTGAAGCATCGAATTTTTCGAATCGAACGAATCTCAAATTCGCAAATTACCCTATTATAGGTAGCGAGCTCAGTGCGGCAAGAGATTGCGCACAGTCGCTTGCGTATAACGTCGTCGTGTCGTCGCCACGCCAAATATATTATGAGGTTTACCCGCGTCTATAGATGTTTCATATCAATAATAATAAAAATATATTACGCAAATAGGACATTGAAAGTGGATATGGCGAGCGTCTCGTTTCTATTCTTAATACTGGTTAGGTACGGAGCTACTGTCTTCTGTTTCACTAACTCTCACCCTAAACTACTGCTCCTTAAGATTTTTCAAATATGTCTTTCATAGCAACCTTGTCCAGATAATTACACACAACAAAAAAGAATTAGTTAAATAGGTGCAGCCGTTCCAAGTCATTATACATTTAGCAGTTGATTCTTATTCATATAGACAGAGTAATCCAGTAGGCATGTGGTTAGAATTCAATTTTGTTCGTTTACATAATTCTTATTAAAATCTACAAATTAGGTTTTTATTTCATAGACAAATTCTGCCACGTATCCACTATGTTTTACAATAACAGACTCATTAATTATTCCATGCCGGAATCGTTACTTATACGTGGACCAAATATCTATATCCGTATATAACGATTATAAATACTTTATTACTAGAATTACTTTGTATTTTTTAAATATACGTACTCAGGGTTTGTGTGTACATATATAGATACGCAAGTGTCAAATTTTGTTGTATTTTAAATTGTTGCATTTAATTGAATGATACCATTTAACATGAATAGGTACAATGAATAATATAAAGCTCACTAAACCTTTGGAACTGGCCACTTAGATAAATAATATTTAAAAAGTAATTCTAAATTTGAAAATTACACTATTTGGTTTTAAAACTCATTTATCTATAATCCTCGACAATATTCTTGACCGAAATTAATATACGCGTTGAGTTCGGGATTGCGCGTTGTACACGACTATAGTTCGTAGTCCAGTGAAGCTATTAAGACTTTGCTAAGTCAATAGCGTAGTCAGAACGAGAAAAAAAAACAACTATAAACAAGAAGCTGTGACTATATATAAGAAACTTTAAATATTATCATGGTATCTTAAATTTGCACATATTTAATCTTAATATAATACTTATTTTTACTTACGTAAAAATTTACAAACATACAAATTTATGTTTGTATTCCACGCAACTACTTATATCATTTTAACGCCATTTTAATTATTGCGTGTCAACGTTACGATGGATTTAACTCGTGATAATGTTCGCCGTATGATTTTAAGTGTAGTCTGACGCCTCAACAGAGTGTCGCTCGCCTTCAAAATGTTTTAGTCAATGAAGTAACATGCAAGTTGACTGTCTATAGTTCGTTTGCAGAATTCCAATGCGCTACTGTCCATCTCAATATCGAATTTCGCGACTGTCGTCCGTCTACTGCTGTGAATAACAGAAATATTAACGTTATACGCTTTATGATCAAAAGATTCGGGCATTAGATATAGATATAGGCATGAGCCAGATACAGTCAATCCCGTAAAAGATTTTTGTCTATGAAAAAATGTGTTCACGATGGATAGCTCACAGTTCAACTAAAGCACAAAATATGTACCGCGTTACTTGGTGCAATGCCGTGTTTACAGGATTCAAAAAAGGGGCATCAAATTTGGTGTGAGACATTGTAACACATGACAAACCATGGATTTTGCAGCTACGATCCCATAACAAAGCAGTATCTTTCCAGATGAGCTAAAACCAACCAAAGTGGGCAGTATGCGGTCTATTGTTACAAAGCGAAATTATTCCTATTTGTTTCTATCAAATTGGACATGTAATTTCTATAGCTTTGGGAGATCGTTATACAGTGAGCAGCAATTGGTACAAGACAGTTTGTTTGCCTGAAGTTTTAAACGAACTCCATAAAAATAACCAAACCCCAGCGCCGTACCATCTTGCATATGACAATGCCAACTCCCATACGGCCAGAAGGACTAAAGAAATTTTGAAAAAGGCAAACGTAATTAATACGAACTGACACTGCCACTTCTACCTGTTTGATTATTTATTTGTTATGTCGTTCGATTTCACTCTAAGAATAATCTTATACTCTTGTACAAAATCAATCCCGTGCAGGTTCCAAGCCTCATGACTCAATAGTAGAACTTAATGCACAAAAGCCCTGACAGGGCCTGATAAAGAATGATTTATGAATTGCATGGAATTAAGTACAGCACTTGATACTTGAGTAACCAAATAAGCATGGAGCTAAGGCTTTTGTGTGGCGGTAGGGCTCTTTGAAGGTCTGTTCGGTTTGCTACCATCCTCAAGTTAAAAAACTCTTTTCAAGCACTTGTTGGTGAATTCCGAAAGCTGCATTTGAGAACCAAACTCCTCTAAATTTAGCGTCTTCATCATACTAAACCACATCGTCATTTAAAATCAGAAGAGATGTGACCAACGCTAAAACCTGTTAATTATTAAAAAATATGTGAGCCATCACGGGACGCCTGGCAGATGTGAAACATTGAAATTGATCGAAACGAACGAATCCCAAATTCTTGAATTCTTAAATTACACTTTAGGTATGCGATCTCAGTGCGGCAGGAGCGATTGCGCACAATCGCTTGCGCGTGGCATCGCGTCGCCACGTCTCAACACACGCCACGACCTGTATCGCCACGCTAACAACCATGTTATTCTCGCCTATATAGATGTTTCACATCAGAAAGTACCTCTGTGGGTCTAGAGAATTTAAAGTTTTTAGCTATTCCCACAGAAAATGCTTATTTAAACGCACGTTGATTAGAGTAATAATAATAAACTTAAAAGGTATTTATCTATGAGACGTTCCTACCAATTTATTTTGTCATTTGTAAGGCAAGCACGAACGTAAATAGGCATTCTAGTTTCGGGTTAACAAATCAAATAGCTTTTAAGTATGTACATAGCGTCACGCCTTGATAATGTTTGAAGATCTTTAAGTTTTGAATATATTGACTTCGTAGAACTGACAGATTCGACTGATGCATTCAATTTGAAATTCAAATGGGATTTCCAGATATTCAGTACCTGATATATCAAGGTCTTATGTATTCTGTTCACTTCTTCAAGTTATGATGTAACAATTGATGCAACAATGGTTAAATCAATTGATTATGGATTGTAATAACACTAGCCTTTACCCGCGACTTTTTCCGCGTAATAATAGTTACTTTGGGCTAACGCTAACACGCAGCAGAAGCTCTCAAGAGGAAAAAATCATCATTTTGAAATATTTTTCATTGGTGCTCAGCCCCTATTGGTTTTAGCGTGATGTTTTAGCCTATAACCTTCCTCGATAAATGAGCTATATAAAATTGAAAGAATTTTTCAAATTGTATGAGTAGTTATTGAGATTACCCTCTACAACATCACAAACTCACATACTACGTCTGTATAATATTAATATGGATAAGTATTATTGTGCAACCAATGTACTTTTCTATATTATACTGACAACTTGT
>JACEII010000006.1:2051331-2079541 GCA_014332785.1 Antheraea mylitta
CTTATTTAAAAGATCGCTGTCAAAAAGTTAACATACATGGGGTAACTTCAGCGGGATCATTTGCACGAATTGGTGTCCCGCAGGGGTCCATTTTAGGGCCGCTTTTATTTTTAATATATATAAACGATCTACCGCTAGTGGTTCACAACTCTGTTGACATGGTGCTTTTTGCGGACGATACTTCCCTAATATTTAAAGTGAAAAGGATAGATTCAGAGGTTGGGTTCTGAATAATACTTTAAATGAAATTTGTCATTGGTTTGCGTTGAATAATCTATTGTTAAATGCAGATAAAACGAAATGTATAAGATTTTCTTTACCGAATGTTAGACAGGTTGATAGTAGAATCAAGATCGAAGGGAATTTAGTAGGGTTAGTTGACAATACTGTATTCTTGGGAATTACATTAGATTCTAAATTACAATGGGGCCCTCACATTAAAAAAATGGCGAGCAGATTAAGTTCTGCTGCATTCGCAATACGGAAAATTCGCCAGCTTACAGATATTGCCACTGCTAGGTTAGTCTACTTCGCTTACTTCCATAGCATAATGTGTTACGGTATTCTACTGTGGGGTACGGCTGCTGCGGTAGACACCATATTTTTATTACAAAAACGGGCAGTTCGAGCAACATATAATATGAGACCTCGCGAATCATTAAAAACGAAATTCCAGGAACTCGGTATCTTAACTCTACCCTCGCAATACATTCTTGATAATTTAATGTATGTCCGTAAAAACTTTGAAAAACTGAATTTAGTAAAAGACCGGCATAATGTAAATACTAGAAACCGTAATAAACTCGTCGTCCCATGTTTCAAACTTAGTAAAACCAGTAATAGTTTCTTAGGTAACAGTGTTAGGTTTTACAATAAAGTCCCAAAACATGTTACCGATTTGCCGGACTGCAAATTTAAGCGCCACGTCAAGCGGGTGTTAGTGTCAAAAGGATATTATAGAGTAGAATGTGAATGATAGTGATGTCTGGAATTGACTCTTCTCTGTGCATCCACTATAAGCTGTATGATGTATTGGAAATGTATGTAAAAAAAATGCACCCGATCGAGTTTCTTGCCGGTTCTTCTCGATGGCTGGGTTGTTTTCCGAACCGGTGGTAGTTTTTGACGTTCATAAGTGCCTTATTAGGGCCTAAACTGAATAAAGAATTTTTGATTTTGATTTTGATTTTTGTTCAACTCTATGTATTATTTTGAATCTACTTCCGTTTTAGTGTTAAAACTTCTAATAGCAGCGTTTGACAGAATTATGTTTGCATAGTTCATACGATCTAACTGTGAAATATTGTTAATACTCGGATCTTTCTATATGTATAGTAAGTGTATTTATTCATAACCTTTCTTCGCCATATCATGTATAGAACGTGACAAGAATTTTCATGAATTAATTTACTTTTACTTAAATATTGTCACACTCAACCATTCTACTTTTCGTCAAAGGAATTGTGTTCTAGAGACAAGGTGTTTCGTTACAGAACTGTGAGCGGATAACAATTTGTTAACGTTTTTTTTTAACGCTTTAATATCATTAATATTTATAACGTCAAAACAATAACAGGAAGTATACACAAAACAAACAATAAAACGTGTTAAAAAAACAAGCTGATAGATAAGCAATATAGATATAATATTATGTTTCACATAAGCTGCTTCGTAATTTATCTACGAGTTATAAATGTACAATGTAACCTTAATATAACACGCCTCAATATAACGAATTATTCGGTTTAGCGAATTTTTCGAAATCTCTTCGACTGCCCATAAAAATCAACGCAAAATATACCTTTACATTACTTATACATTTATCAGAAAGCTCTCGACCTATAAGGATTTGTAATCACTGCAGAATATAGATAGAAACTATTATCGACATCAATTTAACAAATTATTTTAATTATAATCTTTACGTATCTATCAATTATTTCCACTGAAAATCATAATATAATAATTTATGTCTCAACAGATTCAGACACGTTAAATTCTTCGTAAGACAGTCATTGTTGTTTGATACTAAGTAATGTAAACATTAATGCAAAAACTTGCAATGGTTAATAAACATGTTTTCTTACCTTGATAAAACGATTCGTAGGACAACCTAATAGTATGTAAAAAATTAGGTAAACTCAGGTGTATAACTGGTGGTAATTACCAAATAATTAAACTCTTGTAAAAATTACTAGCTTTTGTAAAGTTAATCCTTGATGTACATTTTGAGTAGCTTTGACCCTCCTTATTATGAGATATGTTAATACATACTTAGCTAGCTTGGGATATCCTCGTAGATAAATCGACATCGGGATGTGTCTAGACTTTCATCGCTCTTCTGGTTTTGTTTTATATTACATTAGACAAAGAGTGGTTATTATATAGATTAATAATAGACAAAAAAACTTGGTGTTGCAATGTATTCTATATTTTTATGTGATCAATGTTTTGTATACTATTTGGATTCTAGCGGTGTCTATTGTAGCGGTACGCTATGATGGCCGTGTTGCTGTTGAGATATTACGTAAGATGTCAACTCATTAAAAAAAAAATATAGTCAGATAATACCTTGATTTTCATTAATCATTAACACGAATGGAGTGGAACTCGCAAGTTGTATGTATTTGTGCTGGTCAGCTATCCTAGATTATAAAAATATAATTGCGAATTATGAAAAATATACATTCTAAGTTGTGTTTTAAATAAGTACACTAATATTTATTATACCTTAATGATTTTATTAAAGATAGCGTCTTTTGTTTGTAAAAACGTAAAAATATTTGCTATCGGGACCATAATATATAGTTAGATATAGTACATTTAGAAATCAGTGTATTAAATTAATTTTATGCCTTAGAGGTATACATAGCGTGTCTCAAAAGTACCGATCTGTACTCATAAGTTCGCGCAAAAACGGTCGACGGACTTTTATGAAGTACGAGCGTAACAAGTGACCCTTCACGAAGTCATCCGCTATTACGGCAGTCAACTAAGTTTGTTATATCGAGCGCATTACCCGATTAGGCCTCCCACGGCAGCGGCCCAAGCCTAGGTTCGATACCTCGGTACGGAGCCCTTGAGTGCGTTGCTTGCGCGATACATTGACACACAAATATACATCACCGCTACAACACTACACGATCACCCCCACACACGTGCACGCCTACACGCTTACACATGAAAGTGGAAGGGTTTACTTTTTTTTCCCTTATCGAACTGAAAAACTCTCAATTTTCCGATAATAAATATATGGAGGAGTTGATGAGACGTGTATGCTTGGTACACATATACGTTTCAATAACTCATACATATATGAATAGTTAGCTAGGTTAGCTAAGATAGGTCGCGATTTTGCATGCAACAGGCAACAGCCAAGCCGAGGTGTGCCGTGCACCCTTGAGCTGGTAGCCAAAATAAAATCAGTTGAGTGCCTTAAGCGCTCGCCTTAGTAGTCCGGTGAAGCTGTTAAGACCTTGCTGGGTCAATAGCGTAGTCATTTGGAAAAAATATATATATATATATATATCGAGCGCAGTGCGTCTTCATGTACATTATTGATTTCGCGTTCGTCAGATTTTGCTATAGTTCATAAGGGCGGAGAGATCAGATCGAACCTGCATAAATTTTGCTCCAAACTTGGAAAGAGTTGTGTAGAGACCATCAAAATTATCCAGAAAGTCTTTAAAGATCCTTGCACGGGTAAACTCAAATAAAAGAGTGGTACAAGCGACTCAAAAATGGCCGCACGAGTTTTGCTAGCGATACGCGTAAGCGCCGACCTTCGAAGGTGATAACACCGAAAAATATTGAGCGTGTTTAACTTGGTCAGCTTTAGTATAGTCGTAGTTTAGTATAGCGACGTTTGGTTATTCTCAAAATTAAAAATGTCGCTCAAAGGACACCAGTTTGACGACAGAGAGATCGTTGAAACGAATGCGACGCGTGCCAGTACGAAGATACTTTTGGGACACACCTTATACATTTGATAAATTTTTGGACTAAATCACTTTTTTAGCACTTAATCTATAGGAAACTTTATGAGCGTCCAAAAGTCAAAACGGCCATTATAACGTGCCGCTACTATAAAATGACGAATGAATTGTAATCGTAAATTTGTTTGAATTTATTCGCTGTACTTATTATATGAGAATTTCTTCATAGAAAAATATAATATTCGAATGTTTATTTTTATTGTAATATTCGTGATTACCTTTAAAAATTAAATGATTTGATCACTGAGTTACTGAAGATGCAACTTGATTCACATTGGCCATATAAGGATAGTTGCTGGGATTTTTGTGTGGGTCGGCCATGGTAGGCAAGGTGACGGAACAAGGTTACAAAACTCTGACAAGAATTTACATGTGTTGCATCACTATAGGTAAATTGGTAAATACTTTGAGGGTTATATGTAATCGTAATTTAAATTAATTACAAACTACTGGATTACAGTATTGCATTATGTGATTTCTGGTCAAAAAATAGCAACAAATATTATAAATTAGCTTTTGCTCCCGGTTTCGTTCGCGTATTTATTCCTTTTTTTTAAATTTTCTTATTTTACCCCCTGAGAACGATTCAAAATGTTATGATGGTCGGTTATGTAGTTAAGGCGTGAAAATGTATCAAACAAACAAAACCATTTTGGCATTTATAATATTATTTAGGATTAGAACCTATCAATGAACCAGAAAAAAGTACTGTTACCAAAGGATAGTTGAAAACTACATTAATTCGAGCGAAGCCGGGAGAAAAAGCTTGTGTAATTATAACGTCTAAGTATAAATCTAATAGCTTATTAATTTTGAATTTTCCCATAGAGTTAGATGCATAGAAAGGAGGAGATAAATAGGAATTTTTAAGGCTGAACAGCAATGATTAAATGATTAACAAAATTTGATGAAAAAATTTAAAAGATACTGCACCATTAATGTGCAAAGCATATAGGAATAATAAATAACAAAACATTCTCGTATGAACAAATTCGTAGACGCCATTTCTAATAGAATTCGCATAAAACATCGAAACTAAAATTAATACAAGATTCTAATTATATGAACATTACTTTAAATTTCTTACCGCATAAGTAATTGTGTTTCCTAGATAGTGTCAATTAATTACAGGTTAGAAGCTTAGTGACGTCAGTAAAATGGGCGGAAGACCACTGGAACGTTACTTATATTAAAACAGACACGAAGGAGAGATACTCAGTGTCTTGCGACTTCGTGGTTATTGCGAGTGGACAGTACAACGCACCAAAATGGCCGGAAATCGAAGGAATGGAAATATTCGAAGGTTCACTTTCTTTCTTTAATTTGTTAAATGTTTTAACGTATTACACACAACATACATATTTTATATGTATAGGCGTAACACAAGTAATATTGTATATTGTACATAGAATATATCTACAGATTACTTGTGTAATGGAATCATTAACATCGGTCGTCAAGTTTCTGAAGAATTCATACATGTGCAAATAAATATATTAGGAAAACAAAGAATCCTTTTTTTAAGACAGATTATTGACATTAAGCAAAGGATTTTGATAGAAAATATTAACATTTTTGTTTTAAACTAACTCGTCCGCCCGACTTTATACCCACGTACTAACGTAGAGAATTAGGACAAAACTTCCTTTAATAAGTACAACCATATAATGAAATAAAATGGCAACTGAACTACAATTTATCAACCCTGATAATATTTTTGAATATCTCCCTTTTGTTTCGCTCACTTTTTTACGTGGAGATTTCTAAAGTAAATTTTCAACAAAAAGTATTAACCGACTTCAATATTAATCAGAGGCATAAAAACGACTTCCAATACATCTCTAGGTAGCACACATATTCATATGTTTCATTAAATTTGGTTAATTTGATAAACTATTTATTTTCCGGTTTTTAGTGCCTTATTTTTATGCCTCTGATTAATATTGAAGTCGGTTAATACTTTTTGTTGAAAATTTACTTTATTTTTCCATTTTTAGTGTACATAATTTTTTTTTTCTAAAACATGCGGGTCACCTGATGGTGAGTGATCACCGTCGCCCATGGCAACCTGCAACACGAGAGGAATCACAGATGCGTTGCCGGCCCTTAAGAAAGGAGTAGGCTTGTTTCTTGAAAGTTGTGTTACTTTGTCACGGATCCCATAATCAGAACCTAACCAAACTCTCATCAAACTACCCTTGAAGAACATCCTTTACAATAAAAAAGGAATCATCGAAATCGGTTGGCATGATATTGAGTTATTCGTCTATTTGTCGTATACACACCAAATGCAAATTTAACACTTATACGGTTTTGCACTGGATGCCGTTGACAGAACTGGACCAAAAAATGGGACCACACGGGAAGCACTAGCTTTTAAATAAAAAAAGAATCATCAAAATCGGTTCAGCCAGTCCAAAGTTATGAGGTAACAAACATAAAAAAAAAAACATACAGTCGAATTGATAACCTCCTCCTTTTTTTGAAGTCGGTTAAACAGTCGAATTGATAACCTCCTCCTTTTTTTGAAGTCGGTTAATAAACCCAAATTTTTCACACCATTTTTTTCATACACACCTTGCCCTAACCGGACTTTTTTTTTATTAATTTTATTTTTCGCAACCAATCTTTTAGATTATCACTGCCGTTGTCTAGGAGGTGCTAATATTACAAGTTTCTTATGAAAATTGCTGTTTTAACAAAATGGTGGCTCGCTTGCTAAAACTTTATATGGAGTATTGTTGCATCTCAGAATCCATGCTTCGTGGTATTATTTCACATCCACTTCACTTGTGCACAATAACCGAAGTATATTACGTAAAACACCACCACACATACAAAATATAGATTCAAATAACACAATATTATGAATAAATTATAAAATCCACTATATGGCATTCCAAGATCCCGCGAAAAATTCGTCCTGACGGTTACAAATCCATTAGAAATTAATCAGGTAAGTGCCGCCGATCTGAAGTTATACTATCTGAAATACATACATTGGTAATTAATTGATTTTTGGGAGTTTTTGGCGGGATTTAATCTGGTATGTAGTGGAATTTATATTTTACTCATAATCTTCTGTTATTTGACTCTATATTTTGTGAATTCGGTGGTGTTTTACGTAATATAGATAGTTTATTGTGCATAAGTGAAGTGAATGGAAAATAATATCACGGAGCATGAGATTCTGAGATGCCACAAAAACTCCCTGAAAGGTTCTAACAAGGGCGCCACCATCTTGTTAGAATATTGAAATGATCACACGACGCTTGTAATATTATCAACTACACGACAATAGCAGTAATAATCTGAAAGATTGGTTGTCAAAACTAAAGATAAAAAATAAGATTTTTGTTTATATAAATGATAATCGTTATTATTTTACAAAATAGTTTGATTTTTATTTATGTGAAATATCTATTTTCCAGGAAATATGATACACAGTCACGATTATAAAGAGCCGGAACCCTATACAAATCGTAGAGTTCTTGTTGTGGGCGCTGGCGCTTCAGGCTTAGACATGGCTACACACTTGTCTAATATTACAAGCAAATTGGTGCACAGTCACCATCTTGTGTACAATGAACCTAAATTCTCTGATAATTACGTAAAGAAGCCCGACATTATGGCGTTCACACCAACTGGAGCTATATTTCAGGATGGAACGTTTGAGGAAATTGATGATATTATATTTTGTACAGGTAACTTTTCTGTGCTTAGTATTCAATCAGTTTTGTGTAGTAGTTTGATAGTTTGACTGAAAACGCACAACTGTTACATGTATTTCTGCTGCATACCCCAGGTGTTCCGTTTCGAAATATATATTATTATATGATACACTGATACATAAAGGGCTCAACTTAATTTTTCGTAGTAGCAGCATATTGTGATTAAGCTTGGGATCATTGACTATATGTTATTAGGACTATTTTTTTGATATAGCAGCCCGTGCCAGCTTAGACTGGGTTCAGTAGGTACGTAAACTGTTACGTAAACTGTATCCGAATGAAGCCAGTGCAGTGCTGTTAATATGATAGCTTTATTAACTGTTATGGAAATATATGAGTTTAGAACTATCAAACTGATCGTCTTTTGTCTAATTCAGATAATTTTTTAGATAAAAAAGTTATCGTGACTTTGTAGCCGATTATTTGCTGTCACGGACATTTTATAAGTAAATTTTATTATAGGGAACAATTCAGCCTTACTTTATTTTCGTTTAAGTTTAATTAATAATGCAGCGCACGTCATAGAAATGTTAACAAGGCACCAATTGCTCAGACTTAGCCAACAAATATTGTCTTAATTTTACGTGATTTGTGTCTTATATTTCTATATATACAAACCTATCTTATATAAAAAAACCACTTTCTCTCTTTATGCTATTAGCATAGATAAGCTGCGTTCATTGGTTTAATATAAGTTTTACTACTGAACAACTTACTATTTATCAATTTTCATTTACTCTACTCCTATGTTTTAGATTCTTTTGATACCGCATTTTTATTAATATTTATTTGCATGCGATAAAAAGAAGGCATTTTTTTCCAGGTTACAACTATAACCATCCATTCTTAGCAGAAAATACAGGTATGACGGTAACGGGTAAATTTGTGCTACCTCTATACCAACAGTTAGTTAATATCAAACATCCGAGTATGGTATTTGTGGGAATTTCTAAGCGGATTATTAACAGGATTCTGGATGTACAGGTATAGTAAAGCAATTGCTGAATAATTTACGATATTTATGTGTTAAAAATATAATAATTATTCTTTATTTTTAATGTTTTTAACAATGTATTTACTTAAGTTATATATTTGTTTATATCATAGAAGGCAAAAGAAAAGGTGGGTAACCTGATGTTAAGTGATCACCCCCGTCCATAGACACTTGCAACACCAGTGCAGTCTCAGCCTGTGTTGGGGGATGGGGAAGGTAAGGAGAGGTGATCCTCCAGCATTCTCACAAACCGAACGAAACGCAAATATGTGATCATTGTTACTTCGCGTCGGTTTTCAGTGAGAGGATGGTACTACCCTAGCGAGCCGACCCATTCATAGCTTCAGCGTGACTGTACCACGTAGTAAAATATACCAAGTAAAAATCTATACTAATATTATAAAGAGGTAAAGTTTGTGAGTTTGCGACGTTGTGACGTTGTAGAGGGTAATCTCAGTAACAACTGGTCCGCTTTGAAAAATCTTTCAATTTTATATTGTTCATTTATCGAGGATGGTTATAGGCTATATATCATCACGCTAAGACCTATAGGAGTGGAGCACCAATGAAGAATGTTCAAAAATCGGGGCTTTTTTTCTTCGTGTGAGCTTCCGCTGTGTGTTAGCGGAACCTCAAAGTATCTATAGCTACTAGTAAATAAGTATAATTAAATTCTTTTTTACATATCATCACAGAACATTTATTCAGTTATTATTCTTAAAGTCATAATTATTTCCAAATTGTAATAGAGTCTATTTTGGAAAACACATTTAATTTTGATCTGGATTTATTTTACAGCGATACAAACTAGTGTTAATGACAATGTTTTTATAAATGTTTTTATTGTTAGTGTTAATCTTTTTATAATATCCCTCCAATAGGGTGAATACGCTGCAGCATTGGCTTCTGGTAAATTCAAGTTGCCGTCTCAAGAAACCATGCTAAAAAGTTGGCTCGACCATGTTTATGATATTCAATCAAAAGGAATGAAAATTGTTGATGTAAACGTTATTGGTGATATGGTGAGTAATTTATATTCAAATATCCCATATAAAATAAAATTATCTGTGCTTTTTTGTACCCCTGAGAACATATATGAAAAATTCCATGATGATCGTTTAAATATACAAGCTCCTCAATTACATCTTTTTTTTTCTTAAACTGACTACGCTATGGATTTCACTATGAATGGGTCGGCTCGTCCGGGGTAGTACAACCCTCTCACAGAAAACCGACGTAAAGTAACAATGCTTACATTGTCGCGTTTTGGTTCGGTCAATGCGAGCGCCGGAGGCCCACCTTCCCCCTCTCCCTTCCTTTCCTTCCCATTCGATACCAACACAGGCTCTGATGTCATTGGTATCTGTGGATGGTGATGATCACTTAACACCAGGTGACCCACCTGTTCATTTGCCTCCTTATTACATAAAAGAAAGAAAAGACTCAGTCGATTTATCAACTACATCGAATTATAGGACCCTTTTATATAAGACGTCTATGTACGAAAGGAATTCATTCTACATATTTTGATAGCATTCCTATATGCTCCTATATTTTTTTATTGTACTGAAAAATTTAAACAAGTATGAAAGAAAACTACAATAAAAGAAAACTTTGAGGATATTTATAGTAACAAAGCTCATACCAAACCTTCTTAACAACTATACAGCATGAATGGTTAAAGAGTTGCAATATTCTCAAGGGTTACTGGGTAGTTGCTTCTGGTTCTAAATTAATAAAAATAATAGGTGCTTAATATTTGACTTAATTATCTTGAGAAGCGCAAAACTGATATACACTCAACGTCAAATGATTTACGCAAAAAGCGCTACGAATCGCCGCATTCAGTTCGGCCCGGGTCCCACTTCCCATTGTTCGACCGTACAAAAATCTCCTCTTCCAATCTGTTCATTGAATCTGGGTGTGATTTTTACGTGTTTAAAGAATCGTTCCTATATTTTAAAAGTTTATAACAAACTTTAACTAAGGTTTTCTTTGTTGTTTATTAGTATTTGTTTTGATATTATTATTTTATATGTTAAATGTGCCCATGAACTACCATAAGATTGAAGGGTGTTAATCTTTAAAAAGTTATCTGGTATAATAACAAAAGCTATTCATTAAAAGTAATCACAACATTTATGTTACAAGAATAGTTTATTATTATAATCTATATATCTGATGGTAGAGCCATGCTGAAGCTGTAACTGGTTTCGGCATGAATGGGCCGGCTCGCCCGGGGTCGTACCACCCTCTCATAGAAAACCGCCGTTAAGAGAGAGTGCTCGCAGTGTTGCGTTTCATTCGGTTAATGAGAGAGCCAGAGGAACCTACGTCCCTTCCCCTCCCCCACTTACACCTCCGCCTCCCCCATCCCCATACCCTAACCCCAAACACTGGCTAACAACGTGTTGGCTACTTCTCTGGTGTTGCTAGTATCTATGAACGGCGGTGATCACTTACCATAACGTGACTCGCCTGATCGTTTGCCACCTATAATGTAAAAAAAATATATATGTATTCATCAGTCTCCTAAAATGATTATATGAATCCTAACTAATATCATAAATGCGAATGTTTGTGTGTTTATTACACTTTCACGGTTTAACTACTCATTATCATGAAATTTTACATACACGTTGTTTGGATTCAAAATGTAGTATAAGAGGAGGCAGGTAGACAGGTTTCGTAGGTAGTAGAGCCCCGCTGAAGCTATTTTTGGTTTCAGCATGAATGGGTCGGCTCCTCCGGGGTAGTACCACCCCTCTCACAGATAAACGACATGAAATAACAGTGCTTGCATTGTTGTGTTTCGTTCGGTCAGTGAGAGAACCGGAGGCCCACGTCCCTTCCTCTTTCCTTCCCCTCCCCCTTCTCCCATATACAGGCTGGCAACGCACTTGCGACGTCCCTGATGTCGCTAGTGTCTATGGACGGTTGTGATTACTTAACATCACGTGACCCACCAGTTCGTTTGCCTCCTTTGATATAAAAAAAAGGCAGAGTATTTTCCGTGCAGAAAAAAGTACTGTTTCTGAGGAGTAGATCAAATCTAAGTTGACTCGAACGAAGCAGCGGGCAAAAGCTTTTAAATATATGGCTTCTATTTTCACAGTATTAGATATCGTATTGTTTTAGAAAGAGCCTTACATTGAAACTCGAAATAAAAAATATTTCATCTTATCCAAAAAAAAAAGATAAAAAATATTTGATCTTATCCATTTTCACTAAATTTTAATTCATCGTTCGAAAAAAGTTAAACCTTGGTTTTCAAGTAAAATAATAATGATTTATTATTTTTTTTCGTTTCAATTCTAGGATCAATACTTCGGCAACTTGACTGAAGAAGCTGGTGTAGTTCGAGCACCGCCAGTAATCACAAGGATCAGGGACTTTAATGCAATGAATCGTCTTGAAGAGTTGTTGAATTATCGCGATTATGACTACAAAATTATTGATGATTACAACTTTGAGAGACATTATAACCCTAGAAAAATTTTACCTTGTCCCATTGAAATATAGATCTATGAGAAGATAATTGTGTGAAATTTTAGTAATAATATAGATCGCGTCAAACTTTTAGACCGCTCTGAAGTAAAACCCAAATTTAGGTATCAAAGGAACGCGGAAGAGGTAAAAACGGGGCAGAATCGCCTGCGCGCGTTCCTATTGCACCCACATTGACAGGCTTTTTTTAAACTTTATTTTTGGCAACCAATTTTTCAGATTATTACTGTTATTGTCGTGTAGTTAATAATATTACAAGCGTCGTGTGATCATTTCAATATTCTAACAAGATGGTGGCTCCCTTGTTTGACCTTCCAGGGAGTTTTTGTAGCATCTCAGAATTTCATGCTCCGTGGTATTATTTTCCATTCACTTATGCACAATAAACTAACTATATTGCGTAAAACTCCACCATATTTACAAAATATAGAATCAAATAATACAAGATTATGAATAAAATATAATATCCACTACATGACACTAAAATCCCGCCAAAAACTTCGACATATGTTTTAATGTGCACGCTAGTTCCAGTATAATCACATTCAGAATAGTTTTCTTGTTGTCAATAATATGTCATTTTAAGTATTTTGTACATGTATTAAGTAATCATCCTTTGCAAATATTTTATATGTATGTTATCAGATTTTTGTAAATTAGCTGTCAAATCGATTACAAGACAATACAATCGGAGTTGTATCTTTAACTCACATACACATTCTTTTGAAAGTAGCAATGTGTTCGTTATACTGCCATATCACTATTAACGCAATAGGTAAATATGAACTTGAATCATAATTCATTAACGACGTATTATATTGTTTGTGTAATATCGAAACAACTTAAATTATGTCAATGTTTAATTCTCATAAAAGTATTTTGAATTTGTTTTGTTCTTGGTTGTACTGCGCATGTGTGTTGGGCATGCAAACAATACTTAAAGTTATACTCAGAGCGGTCAAAAAGTTTGACGCGTACTATAGTATACTACACTAGATTATAAAGCGAGTACTAGAAGACAAGTATTTTTTAACGGTTATAAAAAAAGTTAAAAGCCTAATTTTAGAGGGTGCTTTTTTTAATTCAGATATGTTTGAAATTTGAATGGATATGAAAGTATGGTACTACCGCAATTTGATCGACAGTGGAAAAATCTTCAACAAGAAACCAATATGTTAAGAAATGTTTAGTATTATCAAATCTACTTGTAATTATTATTTTTTTACTTCGGAGTTTCTGCTTTGGAAAGGTAATACGTGTTACGTGTGTTTAAATGTAAGAAGAAAGTATTTCTTTATTGTTAATACCAATGTTACCATTTGTATTTAATTTTTACAATAATACTCTATTAATTAATACTAGTTACAAATAGAAATAGTTAATGATATGTAGTGTATTATGTATTATTGGAATTTTGTGATAATAATAATCATTTGTGAAAGAATAACCTACAAAGAATTGTATTACCTAAACATATGACCTATTTGAAGGTCATATAATATAATATTGTAAAACCGTAATTTAAAATAAAACACTGAATATATGTATAATAGCTATTACATTTATATATAATCTATATAGTGAATAATAAACAACGCTTTATGGTTGAAAAATTACATTTTATAAAATTCGAGGTTAAAGTACTGGCGTCCATTATCTCCCTTTGTAAGTTTTACAATTATACTATTATACCGTTTTACTTTTTAATTACTCCTAAGTAGTTTTCTCAAATCTGTCTTAAATTACTATACGTTTTATTATAAATCTACATAGCCTTAGGTATAACACAATTACTAATATTATTATACCTAAAGTGCTTAGTATTGAGTGCTGGCGCTATTGATGGCATTCAAATTATTTTATCTTTTTTTTTTCGATCTGACTACGCTATTAATCTAGCAAGGAATTAACAGCTTCACCGGACTACAATTATTTTATCACTGATGAATTAATCCATACTTAATCATTAAGTATAAATGATGTTATAAATACCCTTACAAAGTGGTAGAAAGATTTTAGAAATATTATAAATTGGATGAATTTGTGTGTTTGAACAAACATATTTCGTAAACTACAAGCTTAATTACATTTATTTTTTTTATGGTGAACTTGCTGTATATTTAGAAATGTTTCAGGCGACTTATGTAGTTATCTCCACGCTACAGCATTAGGCAGCGAAGAATTAAATATTAACCGTAGTATTATAAAATATTAAATACGTTTTAAATACTTGCTTTAAAAAAGTTTGCGTAATTTCGTATTAAATGTACCACGCTCGCCCACTGGTGCTAAGGCAAGTTCGCGTTTTTTTTTTCGAAAAGACAACGTTATTGACCTGGAAAGGTCTTTACAGCTTCACCGAACTACCCAGGCGTGCGCTGAAGGGACTCAGCCGATTTGGGATGCTTGGGTGACTAACTCAAGGGTGCACGGCACACCTCGGCTTGAGCTGTCGCCTGTTTTGTGCAAAAATTGCGACCTATCTGAGCTAATCTAAGCTAAGCTATCTAGATATACGAATATGAGTTATTGAAACATGGATGTTCGCGTTATCTTTTTTCGAAAGTCTAACGTAACCTAATCAAAGCGAGACAAAAGAACAAGATGTCGAACTTTCGGCGAGCGCGGTGCTTTTAATACAAAAGTACACAATTTTTTTTTAAGCGATATGTAGTTATACATATTTAACTTTTTTGTAATAACACCGCCTATATGAAAAATACACATGTATAAAACATGTTAGGTATAGTCCGAATTTTGACAGGGGTGAAACGGCGTACTGCATGTTTAACTGCGAATTTTTGAGTCTTCACGGGTCTGATTCATGCCAAAATGTACGGAACAGAAATAAAAAAAATCTGATTTTATGTATTGTAGTAATTTGTTGTTTGTACTGTATAAATTATATAACAATCACAATATAATAAACAATATGTTGATGGAATATTCATTAAGGTCTTAAACTGTTATCGATTGGTTGTTTTTCCAGCGATCTAGTAAACGTATGGTCATCAACAACAGTGTATATGTAATCTCTGTATGTATAAAGGTTGTCTAGTTTCGCCTCTGTATCGATAGCCCGTATTTTGAACATGACCGGTGGGACTCTGTCTATTCCGGATTCTTGAGACAGAGCTTCATAATATTCGTCCTGCAAAAATAAATGTGTAATTAAGCTCCACTTATTTTAAATTAACAGTGTTAACTATTCGTTCTCATACAGTAAAATAAATATAATGTTTGGTAATTTCTCTGTTTTATTATGGAACTAGGTACCCGACGAGGCTTCACACAACATATCTCCTTAACACTCATTGATATACAAAAACCCAAAAAGTACACTTAACGTCTCACAGCCGGCACACAAAAATGAGTGCATAATTTTGGACTATACAAAAAAGTGTGAAAAGTTATAATCTTGAGAAAAAATGTTCTTGTTATCGGAAATGTTTATTTAATTTAAAAGAATATATTTAACTAGTACTAGTGTACCCAGGGGCGGCGTTAAGGTTGAATCCGGCGCTAAATAGTACATTTTTTACTATTTAGAGTGGGAAAATAGACTGACAGCTAAGATAAACCGTTTCTTAAAAAAAATCCTCCACTTACCTCTTTCTCTGCTAACATGTGTATATGTGACAGTGACAACCCTTTGGATCTCAGCGCGTCAGCTCGTTTTTGCCATTCGTGCATCATTTCATCTTGAGACGGTAGAGTGAAATTACCTTTTATCAAAGCTGTAGCGTATCGAGCCTGAAATAAAATAAAAACTCATATTAAACGTTTTTACAAAGAAATTTAAATTTAAAAAAGTAATGTGATATATTGATGATAAAGGTCTGCCGTTATACGAGCGTCACGCAAAAACAAGCAGAGGGATTTCGATAGCGGCACTTGGACCTTATCTAAAAGAAATATCAACATTTGATTCGATATAAAATTTTTATTGTAAGAAACTATGATTTTGACTCGGTAGGCTATCTATGTATGGAGAAGGGGGTTAGTTTCAGAACGCGTCTAATTAAACTTAATTTGATTGCTCGACATTTTTGACCGATTTTACAGGTTGTCAGAACAACTCTATTCACAATGATCATTTAAGATTAGGTAGATAATAGAGATTGCTCACACTAGCGAAGACACTGCAATACATTAGTCGGATAGTGACCATGGCCTGTATAACCAGCACGAAACGTCAAGCAATTAAAGCACTAAACAAATTCTAGACACGTAAAATCATATATTATAATGTGTACACAAGAAAATTTTAACAATGAGTAAACCGATTTCAGACGAGTCTACACTGAAAAATCATCTTTGATCGTAGTTAAATACCTACTATCTTCTATGCCATAAGGCAGTAAATAGAAGGCCCATCTGATCTATTTAATCATATTATTTTTAATAGTATAACCGTACTCTGTTTATTACTTCTGCATCTAATACGACTACTAAGCAAGCTCGAGCCACGAAGCCCATAATGAACGTATTTGATACAACCATAATCGGTGTTATTACAAAAAAGTTAAATATGTATTAAATACTTACGTTAAAAAGGTTTCGTACGAAAGGTACCGCGCTCGCCCGAGGCAAGTTCGCGTTATTCCTATTTCTCAAGTCTAACCTAATCTAAACGAAGCGAGACAGAAGAGCAAGATGGCGAAGATTCAGCGAGCGCGGTGCATTTAGGACATAAACTTTTTAAAGCAAAGATTAAATAAGTATTTAACTTCTTTGTAATAACACTGCTTGGTTTTCATAGTACAACCATATTCTATTTATTTATTACCTGAGCATCCAATGCGACCACTAAACAAGCTCGAACGACTAGACCCATAATAATCATGCTTGGTTGGTGTATGTTCACCATATAATTATACAAAGGCACAACACTGTGAGGGTCGAGAATTAGTTCGCTTGTTTCGTCTAAGAATGGATAATCGTATTGGAAACCTGAAATGTATGAAGAAAATATTAGATAATATATTCGGATATTGGCAGCGTAAGCTTAAAGATGACTTATTACAAAACTTAAAAAATAGAATTATTTATTGCACAAGGTATTTTTAAACAACCTTTTTTCTACTAAACCATGTAATTTATTATTTACGATGTCGTGAAATTATTATATAGCGTATTATTGTTGATCAAGGAAGAAACAGATACACAATATTAATGATGAATGACATTTTATTAATGTTATTAGACTACTGTATACAGATTAATAATTGTTTTTAATACGTATTTCCTTAGGAACCTTCAAGGAATTACACAACATTTACTAGTATTTGCGATTTCGCAACCTCTAACAATCATTATCTAACAGCGACTTGTTATCGCAATGTACTATATATCTTGAACTTTGCATATCATCGTACACTGTCAAGTGAATTGTCAAGGTTTTAAGCAGAGATTTATAAAACAATATACTTTTAAAATAAGTGCTTAAACAAGCACTGTAAAGGAAACGTTACGAATGCAAAGTTATAATTACGTAAGGATGGACTTTGAAAGTGACTTCACTTGTCTCACAATACAATATTTGACTTTTTTTAATAAAAATACATCTGTCTTTATAGCAAATTTCTGTCACAGTCCGTTAAGTCCTATTTGAGAAACGTACATAAAGACAGCGTCAGACATGATCAAAATTACACTATCAACACATACACTAACAAATACGAGTTTTAAAAATCTTAATAATCGAAAAATAAAATCAGACCATTCCTTTTTCCTCGTAAGGTTACTAGTGGCACCTCTAGTAGAAGTAAAAGAGATCGAAATCGAATCATGTGTTCGACCACTCTATCAATCGAAGGAAGAAAGCGGAATTGTCGTAACTTTTATAGTACGGTTAAGCTGTTGAGACCTTGCTAAGTCAATAGCGTAGTCATTTCAAGAAAAAAAAAAAAGTCGTAACTTAAAAAAACCCAACTTTACACCAGAGCCAAAAAACTATTTTCAAAATTCATATTTTATTTATACAGATAGGTATAAATTGGTATTTACTTATATAATCTAATGCTTATCTGATGCCAAAAACATTAAAGAAGCTTTATAAAGAATATGTTAGCAATTTTTTTAATCTGCTAAAACTAGACAAACAACCAAAAAAAAATCGTAAGAAAACGAGACCCAAGCCAATGGTAGCGGTATTTTCTTTATACAAGAATATGATAAAAATTCATTTAGCCCAAAATTCAAGTTACGATTTTCCTGCTTTCTATCGTCGACATGCGTGGAATGAGTCAACTTTTTTTTCTCGATCTGACTACGCTACTGGCCTAGCAAGGTCTTAACAGCTTCACGGGACAACAGACGACTAATTCATATTTGTATCTAACTGTGTGATAGCCTATCTAAACATACCTGTACAGTATATAACATCGTCGATTTCTTCAAAAGTCCCATCAACGAATACAACGCCAGTTGCATTAAACTCCTTGACATCAGGCTTCTTGATATAATTCGCCGGGAACGGTGTTTGGAAATTGACTCTGGAGTGATGGCTGTGTACTAAAGTTTTACTGAATTCTGCTACATCGAGACCGATATCCATACCGGACGGACCGGCACCTATTACAAGCACTCGTCGATTTTTATATGGGTTCGGTTCTCTATAATCGTGACTATGAATTATGGTCCCTGAAATATAAATACATTCTCTAAGTATAACAAATGAGGAGCTGAACAACAAAAAGTATAGATGTTCATAATCTGCAAAAGTATTTTTTTATATCAAAGGAGGCAAACGAACAGGTGGGTCACCTGATGTTAAGTGATCACCACCGTCCATAGACACTTGCAACACTAAGGGAGTCGCAAGTGCGTTGCCAGCTTGTGTTGGTGAAGGAGGGGGAGGGGAGTGAGGGAAGGGAGAGAGGGGAAGGACTCTCACTGACCGAACGAAACGAAAAATGCAAGCACTGTTATTTTACGTTGGTGTTTCTGTGGGTCGAGTGGTACTATCCCGGGCGAGCCGACCCATTCATGCTGAAACCGGTAATAGCTTCAGCGTGGCTCTATCGCCTTTTTTTACATGGGGAAATCCATACGGATACCCACCCTAGCCGGGCAACTGAGAAAGGGTTATGTCCGACTTGCACGGACTAAAACCCCATGGTGCCTTCACTCACCTATAGGCCGGGGAGCAGGAGCTGCTGACTGGCAATGCGTCTTCTCCCCGGCAGGTGATGGCCCTTCATTAAAGGCCTCTTCGCGGTTGAGGGGTCAGGATAGTAGACCCCTCAGGGGAGGGCGAGAGTTACCCTCCCCGACGATCGTGGGAGGCATATCGGCACAATGCGCCTCAACCACACGGGCCTGTGCAGAATAACTGCCAGGGCGACGGACGTGCCCGCGTCCATCGCCCGCAGGCCCTTTTTTACGGTGGCCTCAGGTCATTGCTGACCCTGCGCCGCCGCGATCGTCGACCGCGGGAGAGGAGCTGGCTAGTTTGCTCCCTCTCCCTCTCCGCCGCCTCCTTTGCGAGCATAACCGCCTCGCAGTAGGAGGCGACGGAGTTCCATCCGGTCTCGCTCTCAACCATCCTACGAATGACGGCTGAGACCGAGAGGTCGGGTCCTATGGCTGTGACGAGTTCATGGCGTGGCGTGTCTCAGGCAGTACACTCGTGGCTCTACCACCTACTAAAGTTCATTTGATTTATAATCTGCTCATGCATATAAATATTAAGACTTAAACATGATCAATTTTTCCAAATTGTGAGAGATGTTTTAATAATTATTAAGTTCATATTTTTAAACGTAAAGTAAGAATGTCATACCAATTTATAAATATAAATTTATTTTCTTGGACAAATCTACACATGTGCGTTTCTGATTAATTTAAAATAAACATGGACTAGGCCTTAAATTTATTTATAGAATTAAGTGTGCTTGGTGAACATATTTAATTGTAATATTTCAACTATGTTTAAGAAATAAAAATAATTGATATTCTGAGAAATAATTAATTTTATTATTAGTTTTTTTATTATGCCATATATAATATTGTCATCATATTAATATAGCACGCACGTAACAAACAGAACATATGAATTTATTTTTGTCTAATATTACCCCTTTTCCCCTACGAATTTTGCATGTTATTTCACGTATAAATCGGAAAATGCCTTTTCGACAACCCACATTTTAAAACATACTTCATTGGTGCTCCGCTCCTTTTGACCTAAGCGTGATGATATATGGCCAATAACCTTCCGCGATAAATGAGCTTTATATCACTGTAAAAATTAGTCAAAACGGACTAGTAATTCCTGAGATTATGCCCTACAACATCACAAATTCACAAACTTTGCCTCTTTATAATATTAGTATAGAAGTATAGATTATCTTAAAAAGGTACACAGGACATGGTTAAGTGTTGGTTACGAACTCAAAGAAAGATAATTTATTTGTAACTTTATCCAAAGGTTGATTTATATTAGTATTATTATAATTAGTATATACACGCGACTGCGTTTGCGTTGTTTATTGTTTTAACAATACGTTTTATGCACAAAAGAGTAAATATAAAACATTAAAAGCTAAAATATAACTTAAATATACAGTTTCTTTGTAAACATTGTTATACGTTTACATTTCTCCTGTGCATGCGCACCGCACCCTTTACATCTAGATGAACACATAATCCTTATAAAATAGCAATTTCTTTTATAATAAATTAAGATCTCATTATCACTTTTCTCTTAGATAAAAACCAAGCGTCTAGAAATTAAAGCTTTTAAAAATTGATCCAAATTTAATGTGTGATTTTCTAGTGCTTTATTATACACAACTGCAAAATTTATTAGAGTTTTAATTTTATAAATTAAAAAAAAAATTAAAGAAGAAAATCAAATTACTATTTTTCTATTAGCGACTACATTTATGTCATTATTATTAAATATTGCTCATTCTATAGGAATTATGTATGTGATTAGTTAATACAGAAATTTATATCAATAGGAAATTTACTAAAATCGTGAATAGTGGCTATTTTATAGATGGAACGCAACATATTGGATGGATAAATGTAAACAAACCTTTAAAAAGTTTCTCTCCCGGAATATTTGGCATATTCGGTTTACTAAAATGCCCATTGCCCACAATTACATAATCGTATTCATCCTCGAACTTCTGTCCCGTTTGCGCGTGTTCGTGTTTAACTTTCCAAACATTACCATCCCGCTTTACTAAGACAACGTTATGGAGAAACTAGAAATACGATATAACAGTGTGTATACATACATTAGTGATTATTTTTAATACTAAATGAATTGTTCTGATACCTGTATATGTTGCTCTAATTCGTAATGTTTGGCATATGCTTGTAAATATTCATAATACATACTCCACGTCGGAAACGATGGCAGTTCATCTGGTAAGGGAAATCCTTTGAGCTCCATTGTGGGTTTTGGTAAATTCGTTCTGTAATTCAATAAATATATTAGAGTAAGAACATATACTATGCAACGCCATCTATCGAATATTACAAAAATTAATTACGACGCATAACGTCTATCAAAAATTTTGTTTTACAGTTTTATCGGTAGATGTCAAGGCCAATCAAAACATAATATATTTGTACAACAGATGCCAATTAAATAACGTGATATGATAATAATAATTATATAAGCAATTCTATGAAGGTTAATACCGCTTTTAATAAACTTATTTACGAAACAATATCTGCATAACAACCTCCATAAACGCAACGAATCGGCCCAAGTCGAGAGTCGATTTATAATAATTCATTTTTAAGTTATCTGGCACAGGTAAACTCTTATAAGTCTTATATATATATTACGTGCCAGTTTACCTCATTCAAAGACTGGTAGGTAGATTATTGGCTTTGCATATTTTATATTTGTGTAGCTACAACTTGCAAATATAGACATTTCATTTATCCTTCTAACTTAAACACACAAAAACCCATAAACTTAAATCGCAATTTTCGTATAATTTCGGTTTGTTTATTCATAATTAAACCATTTAAGCCATTAAACCGCATACAAATATTAAATAGTTAAAAAAACAAACTGGTGCGGTATTACATACCTCAAATGTTTGTACATACTGGTATGTAAGGGTAATCCATTTTCATCCGTACCGACTCTAGGATCATATCTCCACGTGCCGCCCACATATCTAGTCGCTTCTAAAACAGTGAAGTTGATGCCTTCATCTTTTAAATATTTCGCTGAAGTTAAGCCTGCAATTCCAGCTCCGATCACACAGACACGTTTATTCTAAAAATTGGAAAAATAGTGTATCAATATTTGCAGTTCATTCATAAATATTAAAAGAATATAAACTTTATGGAATAAATAGTTATTATTAAACATGGAATTTGAAATATAGCCGTAACAAGTTTTACAAACGCACTGTTAATGCCATTAATGTTTTCTTTCTAATCCTGAATTGTTTTCTTATTGATCTATAGTGTATTATGTAATTAATAGTCTACGTTATATGTATTTAATGTTTTTTCGCATCTTACACAATGTTATGTAATAAGTAAATTACGTGATTTAATGTGTTATATTCGTGTTTACTAAAATTTACACTTCGTATAAATCGTCTTACCATTGTTTCGATTTAAGACTATGTATCTTCTAGATTCACAGGGAACAATTTAATTTGACATTTCCACGCTTAATATTATGATTTAAAAGACACATTGACTACGCGAATGCCGGTAGTTTCTTAACAACAATTACAACACATGACTACGTAGCTCGACGTATTTGCGAAGACTATTTAAAACGTCTTAAACGAAACAAAAGGTCCTACGCGCTTTGTAAATTTTTGACGTTATCTCAGAGCATTTTAAAAAAAAGGAGATATGTCATTTCTGGCGATATCATAATTCGATAATTCCAATACATAGGTATATGAATAAAGTGTGGTTTATCTTTATTTTACCGGGATTAAATGCAATATTGTTTATATTTCTCCAGTCAATCATGCAGGACATAGAATACGTTCACACTTAACTTAATTATAATAAAACTGTAATATAATAAATGATTGTACCAAATCATTTTTATAATAATTAACTATTAATTAATAGGTATTTATCATTCATAAAACTTAGTTCATTTCTCGTCGCCATAAAACGATATGAAATTGTTTTTAACGGTAGAATCTAAGTCGAAGTCTCATACTAATTACCTACTGTAACGGTAGAAACTTAATAAGTTCTTATATATGTATATATATATATATCTATCTAATAGGTAGCTAGGTGGCATTATTAAATTAAACATGTGCGGTGTTATTACAAAAAAGTTAAATACGTATTAAATATTTGCTGGCAAAAGGATTCGTACTAAATGCACCGCGCTCGTCCGAGGCAAGTTCACGTTATCCTTTTTTCGCAAGCCTAACCTAACCAAAGCGAGACAAAAGAGCAAGATGGCGAACATTCAACAAGCGCGATGTATTTAAAACATAACCTTTTTAAAGCAAGTATTCAATACGTGTTTAACTTCTTTCTTTTAACACCGTGAGTATTTATTTTATAAGTAATTGTAAATAGAAGAAAAAGTTGATTAATTTATAAACATGTATGAACTCATTTAATTGTAATTATTATACGTTATTTCCTTATTCTGAGTTTATTATTGATTTACGCATAAATGTGGGTTACCTACTGTACTGTATATCTTTAAAGAGTTTAGACTGCAAACTTTAGAGAAATAATATAGTGTATGCCATTGGCCTAGTAGCTAGTAGCTGTTTGACTTCAATTTTTTTTCAAAGGAATAAATTATTACAAGTCAAAATGATTAAGAGTTTACCTTTCGAATTAATAGTTTAAATAATTTTGTTATATTAAATATATCTAGTTGCTAATAGGGTGTAATTTAAAAGTAAAATTCGAGAAATTAATTTTACAAAGGATAATGTAAGTATACGTGATTTTAAATAATTGAATGTAGCCGTATTCGACTATAATTAAGAAATGATCATTCAACAAAAGAGATCAAATCTAAAGGTGCTTTGAACCGGATCTGATAGTAAAAGCCAGATATGGCACTAAATTGTTACAATAAATGAAAGAAAAACCATATGCAATAAATTTCGGTTTTAAATTTAACTCATTATCTTAAAATTAAATCTATAATTGCTAGTGAAATTTTTAACTGAATTTCGATGATGAGAATATCGTATCAAAATTACAGCCCATTTTCACTTATTGTTTACAAGGACACGTCTATCGTATGTAAAATATTCTTTGAATTGAGTTTTAGACACTACGAGATTTATACAGATGTCGGTTTGAATTGACTTAATAATAATGTATTAGTTTTTGTACAAAAAGAAAATTAGTAAAAAAAATATTTTAAGGCGCAAAAATAAACGTTTTTTTTTTGTTACACTTAAATTAAACGAATAATACCGAGTTCTTTTTGCAAACTAATAGTAATTAATCGATCCAAAAAAAGACAAAATAAATACTTATAAACAAGGCTTCGTTGTTTAGAATACAAATAAAGAGGATATAACAAACCTTCACTTGAATAATACTGGTTGAACACACATGAACACACAATACCAAAACAATAAAAATCAACCGAGTCATTTTGAGCAACGCACGGATAAAATAATTATAAATTTTAAATTCTAACACTAATTGATTTAAAAATAAAAGCACGATAGCCCGCTCGGCTCAGGTTCACATTCAATGTGATATACGCATACATTGACAATAACCTCCTTATATAATAAATAATACTACAAGAGAGATTAATTACGGTCGAAAACAATACATATAATTTGAACACTTTATACTGATAATGTGTGAATCGTCATAAATCACAGTGTCATTGTACGTGATCAGTGCTGGATGAACATTATGGCGAATGAAACAAAATATATACGGTGTTATTAAAAAAAGTTAAATACGTATTAAATATGTGCTTTAAACAGGTTTCGTACTAAATGCACCGCGTTCGCCCGAGGCAAGTTCGCGTTATCCTTTTTTCGCAAGTCTAACCTAACCTAACTAAAGCGAGACAAAAGGGCAAGATGGCAAACGTTCAGCGAGCGCGGTGCATTTAAAATGTAACTTTTCTAAGCAAGTATTCAATACGTATTTAACTTTTTTGTAATAAGAACAATATTCTTTTATTTTGTTTTTGGCAATCAATCTTCTAGATCAGTGTTTTTCAACCTTTCTCATGAAACGGCCCGTTTAGTATGAAGAAAAATTTCGCGACCCCTCTACCCATTGTTGTACCATTGTTTTTTTATTCATGTATTTCATTTTATGACAAATAGTCAATTTAACATACTTGTTCTTTTTCATAATTAGGGTTTGGATAAATTCGTAAGAGTTCTATAAGTTTGTTTTTTTTTTATTGATACAATTCTTTAAAATGGAAGATATTTCATACGTTTATTTTATCGTCTGTTCATTTGATACAAATGATTATATAATTTAGTTAACAATTCTCATAATACATCTTTTAAAACTTTATTGTTTTTTACTGCAGTAGCTTTTCCAACATTTTGCAACTCCGCTATAGAAGCCTTGCAACCCCTCTAACGAGGTTTGGCGACACCTTAGACGGTCGCGACCCACACTTTGAAAAACACTGCCATTGTCGAGTAGGTAAGAATATTACAACTTTTTTGTGATCATTTCAATGGTATAAAAAGACGGCAGCTCCTATCTAAAAATTTTGAAATAAGTTTTTGTGCTATCCCAAAATTCTTGCTCCGTGGCATTATTTTCTATCCAAATCACTTTTGCACAATCACCGAATTACATACATTACAGGGTTTTATTTTTTCTCTTATCGAACTTAAATAGTTCAGAAAATTATCTGATACGAAATATACATAAGAGTTGTTGAGGTATGTATGCTTGTTACACATATATGTTTCAACAACTCATATATGTATGTATCATACGCATGTATTAGGCAACAGCCCAAGACGAGGTGTGCCGTGCACCCTTGAGCTAGTTATCAAATAAAACCGGCTGAGTGCCTTATGCGCTCGCCTTAGTAGTCTGGTGAAGCTGTTAAGACCTTGCTGGGTCAATAGCGTAGTCAGATCGAAAATAAAAACGGATTACATTACATAAAATACCACCAATATTACAAAATGTCAAATAATATAAGATTGTGAGCAAAATATAAAATCGACTATATCACAGACTAAGATCCCGTCAAAGAGCCCATTATATTTTTTGGCTTCTTTTATATTCCACGCGGGGCATTGTCCGTATTCTCGGAACAACTCGGAGACAGCGTACATACATATCAAAATGTGTGTAAGCATATATCTTAGTCCTAACTAATATTGTAAATGTGAATGTGAGTTTGCCTGTTCATTTGTTTGTTTGCACACCCATTAGCTAGGGTACAGAAAAGCAGATAGGAATATAAAGAGCCCTTCCCAAGTAACATAGTCATATCTATTTTAATGCGTGGCAAGTCATGCCCTAAAAGCGTTCTTAAATTTTTTTTAACTCGATCACCGATTGACAAATACTCATGAAAGATGTTACACCTATTTATACCTTGTATAAAGTCACTAGCTGTTGGCTTCAATATGCGCTGTTGATACTGTTGATAATGTTGTAATGAGGACGCGTGTCCTATGATTCTGCTAATTCAAAATTGTGTTTTCTATACACCTTACGAGCCAGCAAATGAGATTAAAACTTCAAGAAAGAATTAATTTTAATATACAATTTAAGATCTCAAAGATATTCTGTTAAGAAAGCTTAATACTGCACAGTGAATTATTTCTGTTCAACTATTTTAGATTTACGATTTATCCATGGCAGATATATGCAGGTAACTACGACATACTCGTCCATTCTTCGATATAGCTTCCTATTAACCACAACAAAGTAGTGCAAATTAGATTCAGAGGGGCATTCGACCCCGAGAACTCTATTATATTTTAAATTGACTATGAAAAGAATTTTAAAAGAGGTTACGTCCAGAATATAGTATATTTATAATAATACATGCATAACATATATTTCACATCGTACAAATAATTTGTTATTGTAATGATTAGTGTTAATATTAGTTTATAATAATGTAGTAATATCGCTGATAATTCTTTGAACTTTATACCTTTAACATTGATCGACAAAATTTCATCATCAACATAAGCTAATTCAAGAGATGCAACATTGTAAACTATTCTAGCATTTGAATTAGGTACATCGCGACATATGTGGAATATTTTAGTTGAAAATGGTTTGGGAGATTTATGTGTAGATCGCAGAATGATTATTATCTTAAAATGGATAAATTCAAACAATAGTTAATCGATTTAATTAAATCATTCACCTATAGAGAACTACATTATCAGTATATAATATGAGTTGTGTTTTATTTCAAAGATAATTCTATATCTGATTGTGCTCGATATATGATGTAAGAAGGTAATGTAAAAAACAGTTACTAATAAAAATAACTGAATATAGTAAATCCATTTACTTATCGACTTTCTATGAATGAAATACATTACGAATAAAATTAGTTACTTAAGGATATGTTTTATGATTTTCTTTGTGAGGTTTTATTGTGAACACAGTGCTTTAGCAGTGATGCGTGTTGAAACAAACAGACAGATAGACACACATTTCTAAAATGATTGAAATGAATTTTATTATTTTTTTCAAGACATCTGTGACGATTTGTTCAATAAAACAAATACAGCTTTGAATTATTTTTAGAATTTTTGTACTACATTACTTTTTTATTTTGTACTACATGTGTGTCATTGAAAGGTTGTTTATTTTTGTACATAATAAATCTTTTCTCAATATTAATTAATCCAATAATGATATTATAAAAGCTAAAGTTGTTAGTTTGTTCGATTTCACACCTTGACTAATTAACCGATCATCATTAATTGTTGTAAACGCGTTGCCTGGAATACAGGAAAGAACATAGGGCATTTTTCATCTAAAAATATACGGTGTTATTACAAAAAAGTTAAATA
>JACEII010000006.1:2079551-2137897 GCA_014332785.1 Antheraea mylitta
TTATATAATAATGTTTAAAACAGAATAACAAAAAGGTTTTTTTTTCGAAATGACTATATTGACCCAGCAAGGTCTTAACAACTTCATCGGACTACTAAGGCGAGCGCTTAAGGCACTCAGCCGGGTGTTTCTGTTCCCGTACACTATTTGTTCGCGGTTTCTTAGTAGGGTCTTTGTTCGAGCCCACCCGGGTGGACGCAAGGATTCTGCTTTCGCGATACAGTTCAACACATCACTACATCGATTTCACACATACACAGTTAATCAGACATGCACCTTACACATCTGTACAAGGGTTATTTTTGGTAAAAAAAAATTCCCTTATAGAACTGAATCGAGTAGATTTAGTTTACCTCCTTTCGATTCACATGTTGTGTTTTTGTATCATGCAATTTTAATTGCATGATTCAAAAATAGATACATGTATAGCTTAGCATAGTTTAGCTAGGTCAGATCGGGATTTTTCGAGGTAACGGCCAAGCCGAGGTGTGCCGTGCACCCTTGAGCTAGTTACCAAAAATAAAATCGGCTGAGTGCCTTAAGCGCTCACCTTAGTAGTCCGGTGAAGCTGTAAAGACCTTGCTAGGTCAATAGCGTAGTCAGTTGGAGAAAAAAAAAACACTAAGCCGATTTTATTTTGGCAACCAGCTCGAGGGTGCACGGCACACCTCGGCTTGGCTGTTGCCTGTAGCATGCAAAATCGTGACCTATCTTAGCTAACCTAGCTAACTATTCATATATGTATGAGTTGTTGAAACGTATATGTCTATCAAGCATACACGCCTCAACAACTCCTCCATATATTTGTTATCGAAAAATTGAGAGTTTTTCAGTTCGATAAGGGAAAAAAGTAAACCCTTCCACTTTCATGTGTAAGCGTGTAGGCGTGCACGTGTGTGGGGGTGATCGTGTAGTGTTGTAGCAGTGATGTATGTATATTTGTGTGTCACCGTGTCGCGCAAGCAACGCACTCAAGGGCTCCCTACCGAGGGATCGAACCTAGGCTTGAACCACTGCCATGGGAGGCCTAATCGGGTATAACAAAACGGTATAAACTTAATGGAGTTCATAACCAATTATAATAAATTGTACAAAGTGACTTATCTGCAAAACTAACAAGGTGTAAACAAATTTAAGTAAATATTTAATTGTCTCTATTGTAATATGTAGTTGGTAAATATAGTAAATTGGGTACAAATATGTATCAAACAGAAGCGTTTGATTAAAATGGAATGTGGTACGAACGCGTCGACTGAAATGCCTGTTCTATTAAATTTTCTATTAATTGATAAATACTTGACTGTTCGTATGTGATATCGTGTATTCACACACGTTCGATAAGCTAACGTAATATGAAGCTCACATTTACTCCAATATAGTATATTTTACCATGTAATGTTTAATTTAGAAGAGTCGATAGGTCTGACCTACAATTAATTACATTAGTTAAAACTTTAATATATATCATTGATCACTGATAGAGTTAATTATCACATATTAATTGAATATATATTTTCATAGGTGGTAGAGCCACGTTGAAGCTATAACTGGTTTCAGCATGAATGGGTCAGCTCGTCGGGGTAGTACCACCCTCTCCCAGAAAACCGACGTGAAGTAACAGTGGTTACATTATTATGTTTCGTTCGGTCAGTGAGAGTGCCGGAGACCCACCTCCCTCTTCCCCTCACTTGTCCTCTCACGTCCACTTCCCTC
Organism: Antheraea mylitta; assembly: GCA_014332785.1. Lineage (NCBI taxonomy): Eukaryota > Metazoa > Arthropoda > Insecta > Lepidoptera > Saturniidae > Antheraea > Antheraea mylitta. Next base: position 2,081,265 of record JACEII010000006.1, read on the forward strand.
TTCTCTCACTTCTCCCATTCCCCCATTTCTCTAAACACAGTCTGGCAACGGCGGATGATCACTTAACATCAGGTGAGCCGCTTGTCCGTTTGCCTCCTATATGATATAAAAAAAACCTATTTAATTGATGCTTTATCATTCTAGCAGCCGCCCGCCTGTTATTTATTACACAAGAGTGAAAAAAAGAGATAAAATAAAATAAAAAAATGCCTTTAGATATATCCAAGAATATATCTTATCCATAACTGAAATAATTGTAACAGTAGCCATCTATAATAAGTTATTTTATTATTTACTAAGGTTTGCCCGCGACATCGTCCGCGTGAAATAATTAGTTTGGGCTAACGCTTACTTTAACTCGCGACTTTGTTAACGTAGAAGGTGAAAATATTTTTAAATAATACGCACGTTAACCCCGATTTTTAAAACAGTCTTCATTGGTGCTGCGTTCCTATTGGCCTCAGCGTGATGATATATGGCCTCGATAAATACGTTATCTAACATTGTAATAGTTTTTTAAATCGGACTAGTAGTTTCTGAGATTATCGCGTTCAAGACAACAAACTCCTCAGTTTTATAATATTAAAGTGTAGATTATTTGTTTATAAACGATTTTTCAAAACTTCATCTAATGTTTAGGGACGATACAGTCCAAGATGATACCATGCTATATGATGATATGTCTACAGAGAACTGGCTGTCAAGTACAATTGTCGGTACATAAAAATAGGTGCATACCGACAAATTTTCAACTAAACGGTGGTAACTAGCTAGGAGCTCATTAGAAATTACCATCATAATGGTCTCCTTTAAACCTCAAACTCATTGTAGAGTCGACCGAAGCGGTATCCAACACGCTACCACTGAGCCTTCATACTAACTGATTCGGACGACTTTGTCTATGTTTTCTTGCGAATGTGCATCACACCGTTTACTCCACTTCTCCGAGGGTAAAAATTCATATCGCTAAATGGGTAATGCTTATAAAAATCATAGTTTTTTAAAACTTGACATTAGTGAACGTATCGTCATAATTTGTTTTCTACAAGTAGATCAGGGGCAAGTAACTAAAAAGTGAGAAAAATGGATATTTATCCAGGGGACCTACCCAAGTTGCTTACCAACAATCACTAACGCAAATAGAAAACGAAAAAATGTATGGAGATGACATACCTGAACGCTATATCACGTGATAAAATCACTCACTTGTTTATCACGTGATATAGCGCTCAAATATGTCATCTTGATACATTTTTTCGTTTTCTATTTGCGTTAGTGATTGTCGATAAGCAACTTTGGTAGGTCCCCTGTACTTTTTAAGTGATGCGCGCAAAACAACAGGCCACTATCATCATATTTACATATAAGAAAAATAAGAAGCCAGATTGTCTCTTACAATATATTAACAAGTTTTAGCTATGGCTTGTATTAAAATAAACTGAATTTTAATCATAAAATTTTTAAACCATTACTTTAACGTCGTATGTACTTATACATGACATTTTTAAAGTAAAATTTTTATAATTTTCCTCATACTAGAATAAAAACGTCTACGTACAAATACTTAAGTTGAACAGACGAGGCGACGGCGACCGATTTCCAAGGAATTTTTCCATTATCCCTGACAAATTGCATCTCTGCCTCTATAATGCGCTCTCCTCGTATCGAACGGTTTATGATTTATAATAAGGTGTAAAAGTTATTACTATTATAACTTCAATAGCATTTTTATTATTTTACAAACAATTCATTCTTAATTGAGTTATCCATTATTAAAGATCATCGCCGTCTTAAATGGCGTATATAGATCAATGTCTAGAAGAGTGTACAGCTTTTGTTAGTGATGTGGTTACGGAAAGATGTTATTTTGTGTTACTCATATCAAATTCTATGCAAATACGTTAACCAAATAGATGATAAAATTTTCCATTGTAATTTGACCTATATATCCAACTGATTACAAGTATTTTCCAACACTGTCTAATCAACGACCTTGAAATTTGGCACATCTAAGTGTCTATTAAGACTGAAGGTTTTTTATATGTATTTACATACCTATACAGTTTAATGGATTGCTATTAAAATTGGTTAAAAAGCCTTTTTTGGCCTTTTACATTCTGTGCTATGTATATGAAATTCGTAAACACCAATACAGTTTGACAGATTGTCATGAAAGATTGTACACCTAAGTTTGTTTCACGCTATCCATTGTACATCACCATTATATTTTTACCCTTATCCCACCTACCCTAGAAACCTTTCTCTAATTCACCCAAATTGCATTGATTCTATTCCTCACATCCCTGTCTATGGCATCGTCATTTTGGTATTATGTCGTTATGGCGCGCTATCTATTTTACAGCGACTCGCGATATAGTCTCGACACTGCTTAGCAATAAAATCGACCTGTATACCATCACATCAAACGGTATGACGTTTTCTTATGCCGTCGTACTCCCACGTCATCACTCTCGCCTCCCTTGAATGTATACGCGCGTATACTTTGGTACTTCTCTGTATGAGTTGCGCACTATTTCTATCTGACTATAGCATACTTATCGCTATTACCGCTTTTAAGTACGTCTTGTGTCTCTTTTTTTAAAGCATTTGTCTCTAAAGTAGGTACTTGAAAAGACTCGAATCAGTGCTTATTATTGTATTGGAAATACTAAAAAAAATAGACTAATTTTATAAACAATGCTATATTCTTTATTATTATTTTACTCCATATTTTCTTTGTCGTTTCTTATTATTTATAAACTCTACTCGTAAGTTAAACATTTCACATCTCTAGGCGTTCCGTGACGACGAACTTTTTCACTATAACTTGCAGGATATCGACTTCTATATAATCACGCAAAATGTTTGCACAAGATCATTTTTCCTTCAACTCATAAGAATAAGTTAATAAACGAAACAAAAATAAAATGAACAATATTACATGTACATTACAAATATTAATGTTAACACATTTGCATTTCGTTCGTTCTCGATATACCGAGCATTCTACAATTTGGTCAAGTTATCCCTTGTGTCCGGGTGTGTGCGGTTGTAACCGAGAACAAAGGAAACTATAACGATGTGGTCCACTGCAAACTTTACACTTGTATGCTTGAATAGCACCATTTTAATGAGTTATTTTTCCATAGAAATATATTATTTCTCTTGTATTTTAGGATAGTCTTGGATCGATTAACTTGGCGTTGGATTGTTTCTATGGGAGAACATGTAGGTATCATGCAGAATAATGTAATTATGTGATTTTTTCTCGAACTGACTACGCTATTGACCTGGCAAAGTCTTTACAGCTTTACTACGGTGAGCGCTTAAGGCACTCAGCCGATTTATTTAAGGAACTAGCTCAAATGTGCGCGGCACACCTCGGGCTGGTCTGGTACCGAACGAATTTTCATGCGATTTTTATCTACAGATAAAGGTTATTCACGAGAATGTTTTAGGTATATAATCTGTCAGAGGTTTTTTTTATTATCAGGGCGGGACAACGTCCGTCGGGCCCACTAGTTAATATATAAGCTACGCATCCAAGAAGAAATGTCAATACACTCATGATATACCTACATATATGTCATTCATCTGCGGGAAGCATCACTGTAACTTCAAAAATCGATAGTAAAGCTTACTACCTCTGCATCACGAAGCCCGTCAGGTGCCCATATTATTCGAAAATAATGTCTCTTTGTCCGATTATTCGATTAGATACCTGACAAGGGAAAGAAGTAAAATTACGCTCCGGCCTTTGTCAATACGTCCGTTATATCGACAGCGGAAAAGCTAATTGACTAAGGAGCCACTCATTATTTTTGTACTTTAATCAAATAGTATTTTCACTATCGATATCCTTATTCATATTATAAATTTGTTTATCACGGTTTCACGCCTTAATTATTCAAGCAATCGCCACGAGATTCTGCATACACGTTGTCGGGAGTAAAAAAAGTAAATATGGTAACTTTTATATTAAAAGTATTGTTTCCATGGGATTGGAAAAATTACTACATAACTCAAGGTGTTCGGAGCTACACAACGGAAGTGCTCTTTAAGTATTAGTACCTGGACAACAGAGTATATAGCTGGGTTCTTCAAAAACATTTTTGAATTAAAATAAACTGTCAGGTTTACCTCACAAACAGCATTTTGTTATAGTAAAAAATTATATTAATAAAATATATCTCTCTTATAATTGTAATAATATATTTTTTATTAAAATAAACTGTTAGATTTATCTCACAAAATTAGTTTTTTTTTTTCACCAAAATAAAAATTAAAAGGAGATCTCTTTTGCTGTCACTCGGATTCAAACTGGGGTTAGATGGATTTTCGAAACAGCCGATTTCCACCTGAGCTATTTTTATTTCGACAGCGGCGGCAAAATTTATCTTCTTTATATTCTAGCTATATTTTTTAATTGCCTGATAACTCAAAAAAAAAGTTTTCTATCGATGAAATCTAGCTAGATCGATTTATCGTTTTCGAAACCACCTACATACTAAGTTAAACGGTAATCGCTGACGCCGTTTTCGAGATCATGAATATATTATAACAATATAAAAATATACAAGAATTGCTCGTTTAAAGGTATTAGATAAATATATATATGATTTGTGCACTGCGTGCACATTAACATTTTATTATTATGATGACAATATATTAGTTTTACTTCAATTCGCAATCAACCACGAGCGACTCACCACCACAGTTCTATTTACAATTAGCTGTTGATTATGTATATTATATACCATTAATAACCATCTTTCCTAATAAACTATTTACCATTTAAAACCTCTCCTTCTTCAAAAGGTAAATACTTTCAAATTTTTCATTAATAACATTCAAGGTCACCAATAGCTACTAAAGAAAAAAAGCGGTAGACTAAAAGAAATTAAAAAGGCACTAAACTTTTTTGCCTGTACAATATACAAAGCTGAACAGTTTGTTTGTTTGTATGGTTGAACGCGCTAATCTCATGAATTACTGATCCGATTGGTAAAATTCTTTCGGTATTAGATAGCTCATTTATCGAGTAAGGTTTTAGGCTAAGTATAATCACGCTAAGACGAATAGGATCAGAGCACCAATGAAAAATGTATCAAAATCGGGAACTCTTTTCTTCTTGAGAGCTTCCGTTACGTCTTAGCTTTAGCCCAAAGTAACTATTACTACCCGAATGAAGTCGCGGGCAGGAGCTAATATATCATAATTATTTACTTGAGTTTCAACATTATTGTCGTTTTTATGCTGCCCAAAAAAGTTTTTAAGTCACTTGTGCCGTATTAATTCTTTTAAGTATTTTATATTTCAATTTATTTAAAATGAAATGTATTCAATGATATCAAAAAATTAATTAAATATTTCGATTGTCCTTATTGATTGATCTAACAATGAAGCTCATAAATAGCAACTAACTAAAAAAAGACATTTGGGAAAGACAAGAGGGGAAGGTACTGAACTTCAATGATATTATTGACCGAACTTATACATAGATTATTGTTACGATATTTGTCAACATCGATAACCTTTATTTTATTTTCCCGACGCAATATGTTTTTATATACTGGCAAAACCCTTATGATTCAACTTTACAACGAATTTACCAGAATGTACGTAACGAATACTTGACAATGAGGAAAATTGTACTAAAGTTTACATACAATAAATGTTGTCATTTAAAATTAGTTGTTACCTTTAACTCTGTCTACGTAAAAATAATATTCCATGGAAACTACTTAAGTATTTGTAGAAAAAAATGTTTAAGGCTTTTCTAACGTTTTTGAAGTGGAACTTTTTATAGCACGATAAGAGAAAAAAAATAGTTATGCTTTAAACGTAAGGTATGGGTCGACTCGCCCGGTGTAGTACCACTCTATCACAGAAACACCGACGTGAATTAACAGTGTTTGCATTGTTACGTTTCGTTCGGTCAGTGAGAGAGCCAGAGGTCCTCCCCTCCCTTCTGCATTCACTACCTGCCCCTATCCCTCCCTTCTCAATTCCTTCCCTTTCCCACTAACACAGGCTGGGTACGCACTTGCGACTGTTCTGTTGTTGCTGGTGTCTATGGATGGTGGTGACCACTTAACATCATGTGAACCATCCGTTCGTTTGCCTCCTATGATATAAAAAAGGTAGGTAATGAATTTATTAATTACACATTAGTACATTTACAGTTAAGTGTTTATAATACTGGACTTCGTATAGTATATAGTTCATGAGTATTCTCATGTATGTATATATAATTTAATACAGTACCTGAGCGACCGAGCCTAGCTCGGTTCTTTAAGAAACATTTTTAAATTAAAATAAACTGTTAGCTTTGCCTCACAAAATTAGCGTTTTATATATTAAAAAAAAGATATCGATTTTGCTGTCACTCGGATTCGAACTGGGGTTAGATGGATTTTTGAAGCAGCCAATTTCCATCTGAGCTATTCGTTTTGACAGCGGTGGCGAAATTTACCTTTATATTCTAGCTATACTTTTTCATTGCCTGAAAACTCAGAAAAAAGTTTTCAATGAATGAAATCTAGCTAGATCAATTTATCGTTGCCGAAACCACCTACATACTAAGCTTCACGGTAATCCCTGACGCTGTTTTTGAGATCCTGAATACAGACAAATATAAAAATATACCAGAATGGCTCGTTTAAAGGTATTAGAAGATAGAAGATAAGCCAAAGAAATTGCACTTCATCCACATGTACATACTGATACACGATTTTTTTGTTTACTGCTTAGCTTTTATAGAAGAGCGTAATGATATACAGTAAATACTTTTTGATAGTCTTCTATCTAATCTCATTAATACTTCTTAGTGGCCAGCCGTTTTAGCGATTTTAAACGCAATTCGTTAGGTTACATCATATCTTCCCACTTGCTATGACAAAGTGTGACAAGTATGTCAAAAGATCGGTACAATCGTGTAAAGTCCTTTATGTGACAATAAAAGTAATAAGACATTGAAAATACTACTACCTTCAAAATGTACCAGCAATATTTCCAAGATAATACCATAAGAATGCCCATACAAAGGTTCTAAGCTCGAATCTGTTGTGACCAGACGGAATGAGTTCCGCACCTTGCAAGATTACCTCACACAAAGACAGGCTTATCTTACAGCTCCCCGATATTTAGGGCTTAACTTTTGAGTTGCCAGTGGAAGATTATATAGTTGAGATTCTTACTACGGAATAGTTTCAAATATGTTTACATGAATGTGCTTTGTTTCTTTTTAAATAGTGTTTACTAGCAAAAACCCCGTTCGCGTTGTTTTAAACTAATTTTTAACTTAATAAAAATGGTAAAGGATTATTGGAACTCCGGAAAATAGCGTAGAACCCACCTACGAAAGATTCCGTAGCGAAGAGTATCCTATACAATGATATTATATCAGCTTTTTAGTTATAATATAATTAATATATTATGCAGATACATTCAATTATTTTGACGGGATTGAGCTTCAGAAAACTGTTTTTTTTTTTTACATGGGTTTCAATATCATATATTTCAACGAACATTTCAACGTTCCTCCTCAAAGGAAACCTCAACGGTTGTGAACGTCATACGTCATAGGAGGGGAACGAACAGGAGGTTCACTTGATGCTTGAAAAACCAGGGGAGTCGTAAGTGGCTTGTCAGCCTGTGATTAGGGAGAAGGGGTAAGGGGGAGGGGGGAGGAAGAAGGACGAGGAAAGGGTAGGCGGGCCTCCGTCACTCTCACTGGCAGAACGATACGCAACAATGCGAGCATTGTTACTTCACGCCGGCTTTCTTTGAGAGGGTGGTACTACCCCTGACAAACCGACCCATTCATGCTGAAACCAGTAATAGCTTCAGCGTGACTCTAACACGTACAGAACCAGAGAATCATGAGAATTTAGTAAAATATTGAGCTCATGTAAACAATGCAAATAAGCATACACTGTGTTATTACAAAAAAGTTAAATACTTGCTTTAAAAAAAGGCTTGTGTACTTTTGTATTAAATGCACCGCGCTTGCAAAACGTTCGACATCATGCACTTTTATCTCGCTTTGGTTAGGTTAGGTTAAACTTGCGGAAAAGGAACAACGCAAGCCCATCGGCCAACACGTTGCATTTAATACGAAAGTACATAAAGTTTTTTAAAGCAAGTATTCAATACGTATTTAACTTTTTGGTAATAACACAGAAAACCTTCATTTTATATAGAGATGTTATGATAATAGTAAGATGTTATTCTCACAACATTATCGACATTACAGATGTAGATAAGATCCTTATCTATTCAAGATATATAAGTGATATTTAAATTAGGTTATTTGTATATAAAGTAAGATATATATACAGGCCGTTTTAGTCAATTTTTTGGGGCATTCTATCTTTCGAAAGTATAAGTTCATAATTTTATATATAATTTTGTACGACCTCCACTACAAAGATAAGTCACTGTACGATGCGGTAACTGTTCAAGAAAGATAGGTTAGAATTTATATTTGGATAACTTTGACCTATTAAAAAAATCCGAAAAAGGTTGTAATGGTTGTAAGATTGTTTTTTTTTTCAAACTCTTTCATTATTTTCAGTATACCTATATAATATATATAGCGAAGTAATTAGTTATAATATTTCGCAGTGTAAAAAGAATAGCTGATATAAGAAATAAATCTTACTCGATTATAAAAAATTCCAGACAATTTATATGTAAATACAAGTTAAAATGTGTATACATATTCGAAAAAGCCTTTAACTAAATATTAACTCAGATGTGGGTTAATTTTACATAATACAATATTATGATTTTACAAATTGTATTTATGGAATATTCACTAGTTTCGGATTCGAGTAATAATATAGAGACGACAGCATTATGTTTTTATCTATAAAGTACTACGGTGTTATTACAAAAAAAGTACTAAATACTTGTTGTAAAGAGGTTTTAGTATTTTTGTATTAAATGCAACGCGCCCACCGAACGTTCGACATCTTGCTCTTTTATCTCGCTTTGGTTAGGTTAGGTTAGACTTGCGAAAAAGGATAAAGCGAACTTGCCTAGGCAGCGGTCGGCGAGCGCGGTGCATTTAATAAAGAAGTACCCAAACTCAATACATATTTAACTTTTTTGTAATAACACGGCTAATGTCAACTTGCGGCTATAAATAATTATATATCGTTTCAAAAACAAATAGTAAAATCTAAAACACTTTAAATTGCCTCCGCATTGTTTCAGTTTTTTGGCAGTCCTCTATAAATTTTAATATTCGTATTTCGTAAAACATGAAAATATATTCAGTAATTTATTAAGTAATATTCACTAATTTTATATGTTTATCTTATAATATTGAGTTATTCTACAGTATATCACACTGTATTTAAATACATTAATTTCTCAGTCTTTAAACTCTTTATAGTGTACCATTTCTGAGTCTGTCTTCTTTCCGCCCGCTTTCCTCGATTAAGACCGGTGATTTTTGTATGTAGCGCTTTGCTGTTGCCTTTTTTTAAATGAATGTGTTACTTAAAATACGAATTACTAATTTTTATTAAACAACATATAAAACCACCGTCACCTTTCTTTATGTCATAAGCGACAAACGAGCATGCGGGTTATTTGGTGTTGTGTGATCACCACCGGTCGTCCATAGACACTAGCAACACCAAGGGAGTTGCAAGTGCGTTGCCAGCCTGTGATCGGATATAAGGGGAAGGGTGAAGGGAGGAAGGAGGAGGGTAAGTGTGCCTCCGGCGCTCTCACTGACCGAACGAGACACAATGCAAGTATTGTTACTTTACATCGGTTTTCTGTGAGAGGGTGGTACTACCACGAGCGAGCCAACCCATTCATGCTGAAACAAGTAATAGCTTCAGCGTGGCTCCACCACCAAAAACTTTGATAAAGTCGGTAAAAATGACAAAGATTTAATCCAAACAACATATGTTATTCCCGAGGAACAATAGATTTTCATATGAACGAAGTTGCGGGCAACAACTAGTATAATATATTTCTACAACAAAAATAGAATAGATTTCAGCGTATTGTGTGCACGCTTTACACTAATCCTCCGTAATTCTTAATGGAATCATACAGGTGATCGAACAAACATTTTTGATATTTTCCACAGATATTGTGATTCTCAAACTTGTTATAGAGTATTTCTTGTGAGAATATGTTTTGACAAATACCAAAAATTCTTATAATTATTTTTTATTAATAAATCTATACTGATAGTATAGCGAGGTTAAGTTTGTGAGTTTGTGACGTAAGTTTGTTTGTGATGTTGTAGGGGGTATTCTCAGGAAGTACTGGTCTGATTCGAAAAATTCTTTCAATATTATATAGCTCATTTATCGAGGACGGTCATAGACTATATCATCACGCTAAGATCTATAGGAGCACAGCAACAATGAAGAATATTTAAGAATCGAAACTTTTTTCTTCGTGAAAGCTTCCGCTGTGTGTTAGTATCTATTACACGCGAACGAAGTCGCAGGCAGAAGCTAGTAAATGATAAAGCAAGATTTCGTTGTTCTTTCATTATGACCACTCTCATTGGTTTTTATATTTGTTATTATATTTTCAAACAATATGTGTTCAAAATATAATAATATACATATGCATATCTACAAAAATTATAAAACAAATTCGCTTATTACGTTTATCTATGTGTTTCCTTAATCTTCAACCCTACGTAGTGGATGTCACATAATATCTACCATTATTTAGAGGATTTCTTCTGGAAAACGAATATCTTCTGGAATATTTATATACAATAGAAAAAGTCATTGTATTGTAATGAATGCGTAATGAGATGTGGACGCTTTTATTAGTAACGCTTGCTGAACTTTATGACATATATTAAAATAATGTACTACGTAATTCTACATCTTAATATTACTTACACCTAAGCCCTCGATGGTGTAGGTATGTCTGTCTATATTTTAGTTACCTTACTCAAATGATGTAGATTAAAATTGCTTTAAACAGCTTACTATTTTTAAGAAAACCTAAGAAGATAACAAGGATTTAAAATTACTTCCAGCAAAAAAAAAGGTTCTTTATGTGAAAAGTCTGACGTAGCTTCTATGACTTTGATAAACTGTAATATGAAAAAGCTAAGAAGTGGTTCTGAGTATATTACACGCACTCGAAACCGAGGCCTGTTGCTAGAGATCACTTAAAGTGGATTTATTTTAGTATAAATAAAATATATTATGGACGAACATAGCAGTTTGTAACTAAAGATACGTTATTAGTATAGCTGTATATACAATAGTACACAGGCGGTAATACGACTATGTAATTGTAGTCCGGTGAAGCTGTAAAGGCCTTGCAAGGCCAGTAACGTAGCCAGTTCGAAAAAAAGACTTTGCAATTGTTTCTTTATTTAGTGTATTGTTTTAATAGCTGCTCGCCTATGTTGAGCACGGGTATACTAACTAAAAAAAATTAACCAGATATTTCCTTTATAGTATTACCACGCAATGAAATTAAATGGCAATGATAATGAATGAATCTGTCAATGCTATAAAAACTAATAAAGGTCTTATATTTCAGTCACTCACGTAATATTTTATGTGAAGATATTTTAACCCAAATTTTTTACTGTTCCATAAGCTTCTTCTAATGCTTTCTTTTATACAAACCTTGTCCTGACGATAAGAAATACAGTTAATTCGGAATTAGCCGCAGAAGTGCAGTCGCTCTAAAGTGCCGCGTACGTACATTTAGCAACGGATTTTTATAGCTTAGATAGATTGCTTTAAGAAATTTTACAGGCGTTATAAAAATGTAAAGATTATGCAGATTAAAAAGTAATTAAGAGAATATAATATGAGGTTAAGCATTCGGAATAAAGCAGAGTCCAAACTCCAATAATATTGGTATTACATAATAAAAACTTTGGGAATCTTATATCGACATAATCGCCTAATACAGAGACCTATTATCATTGGGCACATTACACGATGTCCCAACCGCGTCTAATACGCAAGATCGAATGATTCGATCGCATTATTCGCTAATACTGATACCGCATCAAAGGTACCCTCCAAGAGGGCGAAGAAACGATGAATAGAGCTTATGGAATCTAATAAAGTGGAACATACTTCAGAGAGCAAAGACGCCTTTGCTAATTTTATTTCGCATTACTTTTTGAGCTCATGAAAAGTATATGTTATTATTTGTATAGAAATATCGTTGTTATTTGTTTGTAAATATAATTTATGAATAGTAAATAATTGTCAATAAATAGCATATAGTAATATAAAATTGTTTTCATAGTAAACAGTAATAACTTGTCATGTTGAATGCATTACATTTTAGGCCTCGTCCTCACTTTCCATCAGGTGTGACTGAGGTCATACGTCGCACAGTGTATTATAAAAAAAGCGTATCATTTCAGTACGGCTACACCTATTTGGCTATTTGTATTTTGTGTTTGTAATTGGCAGGATAAGCTTTGTGAAAAATTTAATTACATTTTATTTAGTTATATATCCTAAATAATAATTATTAATATCCATATTAAATAAGTGTAAGAGAAATATATAACAAAGAGAATGGCACCATTTAGCGGCGCGTAGCGTGGTGTCGACAATCCGCTTACCGAGAGCCGTGCACTCTACTACGTACCGGCTGCCTCGACATAAAGATTAAAATTATTTCGTTCCTACTGACATTCGAAAAGATAACATCACTGTTACTTTTTTTTAATCGATAAGTACTATAATAAGATTGTAGTATTTTCAAGTATGTAGTCAAACCTATAAATATATCTGATCATTATGTATATACTAGCTGACCCGTGCAACTTCGTCTGCACCAAATTGGTTCACACCTGTGTCAATTATATTTTTAAACGCGAAAAATCGTAATTAACCTAAAACCCGATTTTAGCGACCTCAACCGTTTGCATTTGTAAATCCGAACAATACAGGGACTTATTTAAACATATACCCAGTTGGTATCTGAGAAATATTTTAAAGTAGGCATAAAACCCGCTCACAAAAGAGACAACAACTTGGTTTTAATTAGCTCTTTCTCTGGGATAATTTACCAAGTGGTGAAAAATGAATAGTTACTAAAATGGCTATTAAAAAATAAGGGTGGTTCGTAGAAAGGTGAAAATTGATTATTGTATGTATTTTTGTATGTTGTATCATAAAAAAATAGAAATTAAAAATTTTGACTAAAAAATATAAAAAAAAAATTTAGGGGTGCACTACCCCTAACTTTTAGGGGAATGAAAAATAGATGTTGGCCGATTCTCATAGATACCGTATAAGCACAAAAAATTTCATCAAAATCGGTCAAGCCGTTTCGGAGGAGTATGGCAACGAAAACTGTGACACGAGAATTTTATATATTAGATAAAGTGTGGAAAAATACCAAATAATTATTACAACTATAGACAAAAGAAACTAGCAAAGTTTATGTCGTACATCCCATTGTAATTCTGACATGAATCATTCTTACTTCACTGAACACGACCTTCCTTTGTATATATATAGGTACATACCTATTTAGGTGAGGCGTAAGTGTTTAATATTGTAATACTTAAAGATTATGTGGGGCTAACATGAAAAGTATGCTATTTTTAGATACTCAAAAAAGTATTATAAATCTATTAATTTCTTACAAAAGTTAAAAGTCTAGTCAATTCGATTAAATGCCCTTAAATATAATTCATAGTTTTAGTAACTGTCCTTTAATACATACAAAGAAACAAAAATGTATTGTTTTTTAAAATATCCAAATACAATAACAGAAGGTTTCTATTTTAATAGTAAAAATAGTTAAACCGTACGCAAAATTCTATATATATTAAATAATCTTTTTGCAACTAGTTATCCCTAGATCTTAGCCATAAACTGATAATAATAATTTAAGTTATTATTGATATGTCTATTTTATATTGATTATGTGGCCCCCTCGGCAGCGGCTCAAGCCTAGGTCCGTTCCCTCAACGTGGAGCCCTTGAGTACGCTGCTCGTGCGATACAGTGCCAAAAAGCTCACAACACTGCAAGAACATTGCACATATCACCACCACATACTTTCACGCGCCCATGCTTACACGTGAAAGTGGAAGGGTTTTATTTTTTCCCTTATCGAACTGAAATAGTTTAGAAAATTATCCGACACAGCATACATAGATATACATACATATAAGAGTTGTCGAGATATGTATGCTTGGTACACATATATGATTCAATAACTCATATAAGTATGAATATGTAGCTTACCTTAGGTTTGCTCAGATAGGTCGCCAATTGCGTGTATCAGGCAACAGTCCTAGCCGAGGTGTGCCGTGCAACCTTGAGCTAGTTGCCCAAATAAAATCGGCTGAGTACCTAAAGCGCTCGATTTAGTGAAGCTGTTAAGATCTTGCTAGGTCAATAGCGAAGTTAGTTTGAAAAAAAAATCATTGATTATCTATAGCTATTGTTGTTATATATAGAAAAATATCGAGTGTCATTTCTATTCAATGTATTCTCTTGTGGTTTGAGTATTAAAACAGTTATCAAATATGCATGCACCACTCAGAACCCGGTACATGCGAGCAAAGCCCTTCCCCACCCATCTTTGAAAGCCGTTTTGCTTTTCCTAAATATCACAATATTAATTCTGTGGTCTGGTCTTAAAACGGCATAAGTTAGAAATCTTTATTTTCGCCAAACAACGTTACAACCCAATGAACTAGTGTTAATAATATTAATTGTATTGTTAAATATATGACAAAAATATTGATTTATATATGAATAGTTTAGTATTACAATAAATAAAAATATGTAGTCATTAATTGATATAGTAATTACCAGCTTTGATAAGCCTTATTTTCTTTTGAAGTGAAACATCTATAGGCACAGGTAATTGTTGGCGTGGCGAGTGTGGAAAACGTAGCGACGCAATGGCATGCGCAAGCAACTGTGAGCAATCTCTCTTGCCGCACTGAGCTCGCATACCTATAATGTAATTTCAGAGTTCGAGAATTTGAGATTCATTCGATTTAAACAATTTCGATGTTTTACACCTGCCAGGCGTCCCGTGATATGGATCATAAGTTTTTATTTTATAATTTAGTATTCATTCATACAGTACGTAACCCCATAAGCTCACATATTTATGCAAAATTAAAATTCTAAAATCAAATACCAACACATTTTAACGATTGATGCCAGACGTTATCATATGGAAATTTCCGATGCATTCTTGTTTTCCAAATAATGGAAAATCAAAGACGCTGTTACATAACCCATGTGCCTCAATGAATTATTAATTTCATTTTAAAGTATTAATTTATAGGGATTGATTACGTATAGTTACAGCCTATTAGCAAGAAAAATATTATACTGTTTTGCCAAATCAGGACTATAAACATATGTAACAAGAACGTACTTTAGTTATTTTAGCATCGGACCACAAAATTATGTTATACAATGAACATATATGAATAACATTTTTATACACTTTCCTTTGATCAAAATAGTTTTTTTTTGTTTATCTCTTTTATTATTTTAAGCGAAAAATAATATAATTTATTTTGATACAAACTGATTGTAGATTGCTACTACTTTAATTCTTACGACGTCATCGAATAATAAAACAAAATTATTTGTATGTTAGTAAAATGAAGTAAATATTTTTTCCTAAATTTTCAAAAATTGAACCAGATGTTGGTTAATTTAAATTTATCATTTTATTTCAATAGTTTAAATTAATTTTAAATAAAAGTAATCTTTCAAAATGAATTTTTGTTTCGAATAAAATTTACTCTGAAAATAATTTATTTCATGTTTTTTCTGTACTCTCGCTTAACACAGAGTAAAAAATAATCCGATGACAGTGAGCTAACGAACATATACAACATAAAAACATACAAACTAAAAAAAGAACGAGTACTGGCTATCACCTTTTTTTATTTAGGGGAAAATCCTACATAAAACAACCTCACCCGGCAAGGGATAGCTTGAGGGTTATGATGGACTCCTACCGACTAAAAACCCCTCGGCCGCTTAGCGAGAAAGTTGACCAGGTTGCGGGGTAACGGCTAGCAAAGTCCACTGTACCTGGTCACTCGTGGATGGAAGAAACGGGGACCCACTTCTCAGAAAGAATTCTTCCTCTGCACCTAACATAGAAAGCCGTGCTCTTACTGCATGAACCTTCATCTAACGATGACGGGCGCCCCGCGTCCGCCACCTCGATGTATGTTAGGGATGCATCTGTTGAAAAAAGCCTGCATCTCTGCGACACCCTGGGTCCGCTCTTTTGCGCCGTATTCCTGGAGCGTCGGGCTCCTTTTCCCTGTTTCTTTCATATTGTTTCATCTTTTATTGTAATATTTGTAAAAACATTTTTAATAATTCTAGTGTACTTTTAATTGAAGATTGATATAACCTTCTTTTATTCAAAATTGTGTAACGGATATACCTTTTTTGAGTTAAATGTTGAACACAGACACTGTTATAGAGTGTCATGTTCGTAATCAGTAAGCAGTGCTTGCTTGTGCTATTGTTTTTCTGTTTGTTAGTCTTTGACTAATTATTGCGGTTAGTTGACATTCGTGTCTAGTCTATAATCACTTATTATCAAGAAGACTACTTATCCAATGACTATCACTTCCGTTTTAATAGAAAGTTAATACTATATTGTGTAGTACAAAATATTCTATTTTCGTCTACAAACTTTGACATAACATGATAAAAGATGTTCGCCTGTCATTACATTATTAATTAAGCTTTAGTTTGTGTAACACTAATAGATACATATATATGAATATACGTAATGTAGGTGGGTTATGGAAGAAACGATAAGCCGCTTGTGGATGGGGCGGGGCGGATCCAGTGCGATCCTCCACTCAGAGATTACGGGGGCGTTTTGTGCATACTTTATGAGCCGGCTGGTTCTGGTCTTTTGTCATATTTTGTAGCAAAAATCTATGTCCTCTATTTTCTATTAAATTGATGTCATCTGTATAAATCAATTGCAGATATGATTATTGTTAAATACATTGTAAATCATTTTTACATTGACTATATTGCGATCCAGAGAAAGAGGAGTGCTTTAGTCGTTTTTGTAATGTTGAGTTTTGCAAATACATCCAGTAATGCGCTTTTGTTCATTTTACTCCTAGGCTATGAGCTTCTATTTTCAAATAAAACAATATCATAAAACGCATTTATCGTACTTCGCTAAAGCCGAAAAAGTTTTTTGTCATTTCTCCGATTTACGTTTTTGTTAAATGCTTTACTTTTCCTTATTGAGGCACAATAATCAAGTTATGGTAATTATTTAGAGATATTATGAATCCAAATAAGTTATAAAAAACGTCTAAAAGCCATTTTTGTTCATTTACCTCTTAAGGTGATTTATGAGGTTACAACTGAAGAAAGCACAGTTCGGCTTTAAAAGCACACAGCACAGAGTGATTATTATTATTTTTTTTATTATATATTGTATGAAATATCAAACAGGTGTAGTGTCCAGCTAATATAAAATATGGTTATTGTAGCAGATAAACTCCAAGAAGAACCGCAGTTTTGAGGTCATCCAATAACAGTTTAACACTTCCAATACCTGAGTTAAAACGTTTTGTTTTGCAATGTTTGTTGCCAGTACATCGTTTGGACGGAGGACACGGTAATACGAGTGCTGAGGCTTTGTGCTAGAAATCAGAATACTTCTAGATTACAGGTCATGGATAGTAAGTGAGAAAACTTCCCCCATAGCTTTTGATATGAGGGCCCATTTAAACTAGTTACGTTACTGGTTGTGAACAACACCGATATTTCAATCTATCGACCACATTTCTATATCATATACGCTTACTTGTCTCATCTATGAAACTTAATCCACCAATAAAAGTACAAGTAAACAGTATACTTACTTGGATAAACATCTCTTGGCAACTCGGAACCCCCGCCTTATTTGCATAACAAGCGCGTCAGGAACAGTGAAGCAAAAAATAAAACCATAATGGTTTTATAAATAGATTTTGGAAAGTATTTTCTATTAAATAAACTTCCATTTGACGTGGCAGTACGTCGCTCGTATGAATAAATCATATCAAATAACTATCAGGGGAGATACGCGAACATTCTTTCCCCGTTTCACATCAAAACATTTCGATTAGGGTTGCGATGGCCTATTTGTGTGACGGGAACAGATTTTTTATTTATGATTTTTTAATGTTCCTCCGCTGCTTACTGCTGTCGTTTTAGTTCGTTCTTAAGTCTATCTTTTTTTATATAAGTACTATCTAATACCAACGACTTTGCCTGCGTTATTTTAGCAATATTTATACACTGAGGAAAAAACTGAAAAATATTGAAAGAAAAGCATACGTTGCTTGCCAGGTTTCTTTATAAACAACTAGCCCCTGTCTGCGACTCTGTCCGTATAGTAATAATTACTTAGGGTTAACGTTAATACGCAGCGGAATACCTCAAATTGAAAAAATCTGAATCTGAAACATTCTTCATTGGTGCTCCGCTCCTATTGGTCTTGGCGTGATGATATATAGCCTATAATCGTCCTCGATAAATGAACTATATAACATTGAAAAAGGTTTTCAAATGGGACCAATAGTTTCTGAGATTACCCCACACAACATCACAAACTCACAAACTTTACCTCTTTATAATATTAGCATATGCGTTTACTTACACTCTCAAGCGCATTTGCTTGAGAAGCTACTTGCCCGTTGTCTACATATCCATATACATTATAGGGGAGAGTGGGGTAATTGAGAGCGACGGGTAATTGGGAATAGTTAGATAAATAGTACATCTCCCCGTACTACACTGTCGCGAACCTATTCTACGGCTGAATGGAGAGCCATTCATTGCGTATGCGAAAGTAGGATTGAATGGACGCACTAGTTTTGTCACTGTAAGTCGAACAATTATTTTTGTATTTTCGATATAATTTTTGTCATCAGTTATAACGTATGTAAGTATCATATTCTTGAGTTCAAAGGTATTATGTTTTTGCTCATATCATACACGCAGTATCTGTTTTCAAATGTAACATAGATTGAAGTTAATGAAAAATGCTTTTGAGAGTGGTGGCCATTTTTATGTATATTGACTGATTTGGGTAATTGGGAACGGCATTAGGTGGATAATTTGGAACGTTCATAATTACCCCTTACCCTCCTAATTACCCATAGAACTGCTGGTTGATTGTGTAAAAATATTTAAACTTTACAAATTATTTCAAATGCCTTGTAATTACGTAAGAAAGATCGATCAAACGTATTTCTTAATTACCTCATACCATTCCCTTTTCCCCCGCGGGATGATCTCAATTACCCCATAGGGTATCGGGTAAACAAGAAAGGCAATGTTTTTTGTTTTCGTTTATATTTTTATTAAAACGTAAATTAAAAAAAAACTTTTTATGACTACTAAATACATAGATAACTAAAGTACATGTAGCAATAAAATTTGATTTAGTTTATAACCTTTTTTTATTATTTTTTAGCGTTTGAAGCTAAGTGTTCCCAATTCCCCCACTCTCCCCTAAATGCTATAGTTTAGATTACATTTATATATTATTAGATAAGCAACAAAAAATTAAGAAATAAAACTAAACTATAATCATACAATAAAACAAAATCCTCTGCCGCATATACTCAACGATTACTGAACGGATTTCGATGCGGGTTTCACCAGTAGAGAGAGTGATTCACAAAAATGTATACCTATAATTTGTCTATATTTTTATTTATCAGAGCAGTACAAAATCCGCGGAGTTCCCTAGTCGATTGTAAAAATAAAATAACATAATCGTACTGTGAAGCTGTGGAACAATTTCCAGGCTAGTGTATAGGGAACATGTTCGTATAATATGGGGTCCTTCAAGCGTAACGCCAAGAGATATTTACGCAGGCCGGCATGATAGTGGCGACCGCCAAGGAATGGCTTGTCTCTCGGTGGTCGCCACTGTTTTTGGATTGTACTGTGCTCACCATCGGGCACAGTGCAGACAGTTTGCTGTGCTACAATAAAAAAAATAACTGTTGATGAGTGATGCGTGCACGACACAAAGCTCTATATTTTTTTTGGTTCATTGTCTATTTCCTTTCCCTATATACGTAGAGGAATAAGCATTTTAATTTAAATTTTTTTTTTTTCGAAATGACTACGCTATTTACCCATCAAGGTCTTAACAGCTTCACCGGACCACTAAGGCGAGCGCTTAAGGCACTCAGCCGATTTTATTTTGGCAACCAGCTCAAGGGTCCACGGCACACCTCGGCTTGGCTGTTGCCTGTTGCATGCAAAATCGCGACCTTTCTTAGCTAACCTAGGTAACTATTCATATATGTATAAGTTGTTGAAACCAAGTATACCAAGTGTACCAAGTATACACGCCTCAACAACTCCTCCATATATTTATTATTAGAAAATTGAGAGTTATTCAGTTCGATAAGGGAAAAAAAAGTAAACCCTTCCATTTTCATGTGTAAGCGTGTAGGCGTGCACGTGTGTGGGGGTGATCGTGTAGTGTTGTAGCGGTGATGTATATTTGTGTGTCACCGTATCGCGCAAGCAACGCACTCAAGGGCTCCCTACCGAAGGATCGAACCTAGGCTTGAGCCGCTGCCGTGAGAGACCTAATCGGTAAATATTTTGTGATTACTGTATTTCAATTCTACTGGTCTCGAATGACATCAACGAATGAGACCAGCTAGTTTAATTACCCTTGACAAATAATAAGAATGTAAATCAAACGAGTCTGTACCCGTAACAACCTGTACTACCTGTGACTAATTTTTTGTTTCATTAAAATCGGACTAGTTTATCAAAAGTTATTGTAATTTGAATGACGACTGGAGTTAAATACGAGAGAAGAGTAGTAATCTATACTAATATTATAAAGCTGGAGGGTTTGTTTCTTTAGTAGGTTGAACGCCCTTATCTCATGAACTATTGGTCCGATTTTAAAAATTCTTTCAATGTTAGATAGCTACCATTTGTCAAAAAACGCTATAGTTTATTATATTTATATATCATCACGCTAAAATACGCCAACAAGAGCGGAGCATCAATGAAGAATGTTTCAAAATCGTTTTTTTTTCTTCTGAGAGCTTTCGTTGCGTGTTAGTGTTACTCTTAGAGCGTTAAATTAACTATTTCATGCGAACGAAGTCGCGGGCAGAAGCTAGTATTTCTTTGATATGTTCACGGATTTTGCAAATCACCTTATTCTCCTTCGATTTACCGTATCTCGTTGAATTAAATGAATAAGGAATTCGTAAATATAAGTAATTCAATATACTTACGAAACATTACGAGCATTTACGAAGCATATTTTAATCCGTTAAATAAATTTCTCCTGTTCTGTACATTACAATTTCCAACCATCGTATGTAACGTAATGAGCTTGTTTTAAAGGATTTCTTTTACACCATTTCACCGTCGCGCGTTGTACATTGAATTTCTCAAGAGTAATGTGAACGGAATTGAGGTGGAATCCCAGAGGATGCGTCGGAGCGTCTCGCAAACACCAACAGATATCTAAGCCTCTCTCAAGTCTTATACGGTCACGCTGATTGCATCCAGACAGCGTATTTTTTAAAATGTTTAAGTTGATTTTTTCTATTACGTAAGAATAGTTAGACATATTAGTAAACTGGCTGTACCCGCGACTCTAAAATGGGGACTAATAAAATCATTTGAATTTATTAAGTCCATTTACTTATCTACTTTTCTCTTAGACTTAAGTCACGTCGTCATTAAAATGACAATAACTTGTGATTGGGCGAACCGATTTTAATGAAATCAAGACTAAGTCACGTAAAGTCAAGTAAAGGAAGACACTTCCACTTGGAATGAATTGGCCGTTTTGAAAGGACGTGTATCTTAAAAAGTTAGAACCAAAATGAAATATAATAAAAATATATAATATATGTATATATATAATATAAATATAATAAAAAATATTTAATCAGTTGATTTCAATTGCACTCACATCTATAGTGCTGTTACATTAACACGCTGTATTTTTTTCTACCGCCCTGTTGGCATATCTATCTAATACCTTTAAACGAGCAATTCTTATATATTTTTATACTTGTACATATTCAGGATCTCGGAAACGGCGACATCTATTATGTTATTTACGTTTATAGTATACGTAGTTAGAATGGAATCGATACAATCTATCATAATCTAACTCCTAAACTAATTTGCCGTACATCTTGGGAGTTGTTTTACCTCCGAAGAAATACTGAATTAAGTCTGTCAGTCCTTTTACTAATAACATATATATTAATGCTAAACTATTAATAAAAGAATAAACACAAAAAAGGATAACATGATCTTTAAATTACTGTTTAAAATAGAAAGGCAAGTTCAGTAAAAAATTAATACCTAATTAGTCAACAGCCACTGTATAGGACTGATTACCAGAAGAGTAAGTCCTGTAGGAAAAAGAAAATGTGAATTCATAAAAGTTCGGTTAAGTTATTACTTCTCGCAAAAAAAAAAAAATGGAAAGTTAAAGTTTAATCTACTTCACTTCCATTTACGAATTTTTTCTAAAAAATTTAAAACGCTTAGATGAATGTAAACCCTAATTACTAATAAGATTAGTGTATATTTTCTGAATAATATTTCTACATATTGCCTCATTAGAGAGTCTGCTGCTGAGTCGTCTGGCACTGACGCGAACACTGAGCATTGTAGTCGCAAATGTCAAGTAGACTCTGTAATTATCGACTTGCGTTTGACAACATTTCATTTTAAAATTTTACTGAATCTGAGACATCTTTATATAGCACATTTGTTTATTAGCACATTATCTACTGAGGAGTTCCAAGCAATTGTTAAAATGTAATTAATCTCTTTGCTACTACCATTAGATAAAGATTTTACGACTTTTTTATTATTTATTGTGATCTATATAAGCCAAGGCCATTCTTACAACTTCTTAGATTATAGCATTATAGTATTTGCATAATAGTACTTGCGACTTAATAATCACTGAAATAATTACATTTAACCACTTTGAATAATTTTTGCAACATGGCCATTTTGAATAAACATTTTGAACAAATAGGGACCACGCGAATAAACGTTTAAATGTTTTAATTATGCGTTATGGTAATTGCAAACATCCAAGTAAAAAAACACAATACCTATATGTGAAAGAAAGAAAGATATATATTGGTATTTCGTGTATTATATCTTTACAAATATGATATGTTCTGTCTTTCGAAATTGATTTTTTTTTCTTTGCTTATTAAACCTATGCGGTCTTATTAAAAAAAAGTTAAATACGTATTGAATACTAGCTTTAAAAAGGTGATGTTTTAAATGCAGCGCGCTCGCTGAATGTTCGCCATTTTGCTCTTTTGTCTCGCTTTTATTAGGTTAGGTTTGACTTGAGAAAAAGGATAACGAGAACTTGCCTCGTGCGAGCGCGGTGCATTAAATACGAGACCTTTTTAAAGCAATTATTTAATACGTATACGTAACTTTTTTGTAATAACACCGCTTTTTTTGGAGACAAAATGATACTGTACGTGTTATATACACAAACGAAGAATATTTATGGGTGTATACAGAATATTTCCGCAATTTTTTTTTTCTGTTTACCAACTGATTTTCTTTTTTTTTTTGTTTAGTGGTTGTGCTTTTGATTATTTTAAAATCAAAAAACTTGCAAATATTTTTCCTTTATTATTGACGAATCCAATATTTCAATTATAGCTTTCTACTTGTCGTAATTTGCGATCTTATTAAACTAGCTGTTATCCGCGACTTCATTCGCAATTCGATGTCCTAAAGGGTTGGATCCCTTTTTATGGAACTTTTACAGACTGATGGTATATAAGTAAGTCGTGAGGTAGGTTCATACAATTAAAAAAAAGTTTGACAAGCCGCGAGTAAAAGCTAGGATTAAATAAAGTTTACTTTTTTTTTACTTTATATTGGCGATCAATCTTTCAGATTATTACTGCCATTTTCACGTAGTCAATAATATTACAAGTGTCGTGCGATCACTTCAATATGCGTCGTGTGAATCAATATTCTAACAAAATGGTGGATCCCTTGTTAGAACCTTCCAGGGAGTTTTTGTGGCATCTTAGAATTTCATGCTCCGTGGTATTATTCCATTCACTTCACTTATGCACAATAAACTAACTATATTGCGTAAAACACCACCAAATTTACAAAATATAGAGTCAAATAACACAAGATTATAAATAAAATATAAAATCCACTACATGACAGACTAAAATCCCGCCAAAAATTCCAAAAGTTTACAATTTATTCTCTTATTGAAAATAAATGTAAAAATACGAGTAAAATGTGTTCGTTGATTATTCATTGTTAATAAGCTGTCTTATAGTTAAGATAGTATATAATAGGAGTGTTAAAAAATCAAGACAAGACGAACAGAGCTAATCAGGTTACGATATGCCCAATCTGTACTGTATTGAATTTTGACCACGCTGCGTCAAATTGAAAAGATCGCTAGTTTTAAGTCAGGAAAATATTTGTCAAACTAAATTCAACTTTATTTCGAGAAAAATTGAATTTATATTTTATTTCCAAAGAGGAATTATATTATTTTGTTGTGAAGAGTGGGTAGTGTCGATCTGTTGAAGTGAGTCTCGATTTGTCGCATTTTGCCTCCGGGCACTCCGGTCTCTAATCTAGTTGTCGTCCCCGCTACGCAGTTAAAATCGCAAGGCTAATAAAATATTTTGACCCCTTTATGAGATGAAAACGCCTACTTTTATGTACAGTTACGTGCACGAGTGTTCAGATAATCTAAAAATGTGTTACCGAAAAAAAAAAATATAAGACAGAAAGGAACAGGTATTCTAAAGGCTAATCGTAAAGAGTATCAATAACCAATTCATTTATGTAAAATAATTTTTTTTAAATGGTTATATTTTACTATTTAAAGACATGGGAGAACAGTCAAGAACATGGTTATCCGTATCGTCCTACGCGCACGAGAACACACACTCACGAGCTCCGCGACTTCGCTTGTTCTGCGCGACGATGCGTCGCACCAGCGCCGCTTCTTCCCGATCGGCAACGGGGAGATCGAAGAAAGGCCCTTCTAAAGGTCAACCAGCCGCCGCGTCTACACGACCACCAGCTTACCCACGGAACCAGAAATCCCCTGCACAACCACGACCATTGCTTTGAACACGGAACTCCGCTCTCCAGACGTCGCACCTTCACCACGAAGGAGCTCTAGCCTGCCCAGCCTGCCCACGGAAATAGATATCCTACAAGAACCTGAACCCAGCGTCGCACCCGAGACGGGGACGCGCGAAGGCGACTTGGTCGCTTTCGCTGAGTTGTTGTCAACTCGAGCCCTGTCTGAGGAGCTGAACCGCTGGATAGCACTTTATTTTCGCATCCGATAGGAAGTAGACAATGGCTATACACCCGGTGGCGAAGATGCACGCGCGTTACTGGCTACTATGAGGACGGGAATGATGCTCCCAAGAATTCCTGATGAACAACTCGAACAACTCGAAGAGATAACCAAAGCACGACGCCGCAAACGCGACGAAAGCGAACCGTAACGATCTCTTGTTTCACCAAACGTCCACCCATCTGAGAGCAAGAAGTATAAGCCCCTCTCGCTCACTCAGGCCACGGAAACTACCTTAGTACCCACTGAGAGTCGCATGGCGCCACTAGCGCCCACAACCGAGTTGAAAGCTATACCAAACGAGAGCCGCACGCACCTGCCGACTCTGACTGAGGAACCCCAAAAGGCAATAGCGGCGGGAAGCTCCGGTACGTCACGAACACCAACAACCACACCGCACCAGACATCCTATGCCGCCATGGCGGCTAAACCTACCTCGCCATCACCAATGCCCGGAGAAAGCGCCGCGACACCTAGCGCGACATTCAAACACCGCTGCCCGCCAATCGTCGTAGAAAGTTTGCGCGGCGGCTGGCAGACATGCTGGGACGTGTATCGAACGCGCGCTGTTATGGGCATGGGGTTCGCTTTCTCCCCGAGGACCTGGAAGAACATAAGATCATCTACGAATACCTGAAACAACAGGAAGAAGTCTCAAGGTCGCAATACGCGGGCTACCAGCGTACACCGATCCCGGTAAAATCACCGAGGCCCTCCAAGAGAAGGGCTTCGAACTGGAATACACCCGAGCAATCCAGGGAAGAAGTGGCAGACCCGGGTGCGTCGTTCACTGCTCCCTATAAAGAAAACCAGGCCTCATTCCGGAAATGTACAATGTCCAAGAACTCCTACTAATGAAGACGACCATCGAAGCATGGCGTGGGAGGGGGGGCCCGGCACAATACCATCGGTGCCAATACTTCAGGCACTCCTCCCACCACTGCCACCGCCCGTTAGCCTGCGTGAGGTGCGGGGGGGGGGGGCGCACTTCGCAACAAACTGCGTCCACCCAAGAGAATAAACCGACCTCCTGCGCAAACTGCGGGGGTCTCACCCTTCAAACAACTCCCGCATATGCCCCATCTTCCGCCGCGAAGCGCGTAATCGCCGAGCGGGGACTACCACCCGGACAGGTGACGCCGAGCGTGACAAGAATGTGAGCATTGCACCTACGATGGTCGAAGAGTCGGCAGCAGGGAGCCTAATGGCCCCCACCAACGCCCCTGGCTAGATAAGAAGAAGACCTAGAAATAGACACCCTACAAGGAATTAACGGAGCGCCGAAAGCCACCCAGCAGGCAGACCCGACGGAGTTAGTACCGCCCCAGATAATCCGCAACGCTTTCCTCAAGATGTTAGCCACCGCACAGACAACTGAAACCATCGAGAAATGCTTGAAAGCTAAAGCCTTGTGTAAGCATGTAAGCATGCTCTGCACAAAATGGATGGCCAGGCCTCCTAGATGAAAACAACCAGACATAGAAGCCTCAGTCACCAACCCAACCCACCGCCTACCGACGCCGAAGAAGCCAAGATCGCTCATCAGATGTTGATGGGCGATAAATAAATAATAAGACACTCCCGCTTAGCGGGAGGCGAGTGAAACCTCCGCAAGAGGGGCGACCCTGAGGCGGATCCCCCGCATCCCTCCAGGGGGGCGCGAGAAGACTGCGATGTGTGTCAAAAACATCACTCTTCTCTGTTTCTCATCCGATTTTCTTCTTTATTTTTTTGTTTTGTAGCTTTGTTTGATGACTTATAGTGTTATCAATAACAATTGGGAAATGTTTTTTTTTTCTATGGTCGAAGGTATGGTATGGTCGAGCACCGTCCGTCAGAAGTTCATCTTGCGCACCCCCTGGGGGGGTGAGCGGGGAGACGGCGTCAGGGTAACCCCTCTGGCCGTAGACTCACACTGCCCCCGTGACAACGGGGGCGTCTTCTATTCTAGCCCGCTGCTGGGCGGGCTTTGGGCTTCGTCGGTTTGTGGGTTTGGTGACTGTGGCTCATTCTTCCTCTATATCTGGGCTATCTTCTGCGCTTCCCGGCTCTCCGCTTTATGGAGGGCTTGCAGGGCTCTCAGGCATCTTTCGACGACTTCCAAGGTGTCTGCTTCTGACAAGGTCTTCAAGAAGGCGCTGCAGACGATCTGAGTAGACCCCTCAGTCGCATTCGGCTGCTGGCAGGCTTCGGGGACGTCGCGAGTCATCTTAGAGTATTGTGATTTCTTATGGCTTCTCGGGATGGGATTGTTGGCGGGGGCCATAAGGCCCACCGACTCTTTGACCATCTGTGGCGCTGCTGCTCTGCGTTCCTCCTTGCGTCCGGCGTCACCAGACCGGGTCGCGGTTCCCGCTCGGTGGTTGCGCGTTTCCCGGCGGAATACGGGGCAGTTGCGGGCATCATTTGAGGTGTGCGGCCCTCCGCAGTTGGCGCAGGTTGCCGGCTCCTCGCGTGGTTGATCACAATCTTTCGCAAAGTGCGGTCCACCGCACCTTACGCAGGCTATCGGGCGGTGTAGCCGGACCTAGGGACGGGTGGGGCTGGGGCCCCACCTTCCCATTGCACAGGTCCGGCAGACGAGAAGGAGACGGCCGGTGTGTACCCGGCTGTCTCCTTACAAGACGAGGCCCGGCGGCGGCACTTCTGCCGCTGGGCCACACCGCTGGGGCGGCACGATGAAGTCTATAGAGATCTCGTGCCGCCCCAACAATAGCGGAAGACGTACACCGTGGGGTTTTAGTCCGTGCGAGTCGGACATAACCCACTCTCTCCCCAGGGAAGGTGGGTATCCACAAGGGATATCCCCACGTTAAAAAAAAAAGGCTATCGGGCGGTGGCAGTCGTAGAAGGAGTGCCGGAACTGCTGGCATCGATGACACTCAGCCGGCCCCCTCCTCCCCCGCCAGGCTTCAATTGAGACCTTCATATGAAGGAGTTCGGTCACTTCATAAATGGCCGGTATAAGGCCAGGTGCTCTTCTCAGGGAGACGTGGAAGATGCACCCTGGTCTTTCTCCTCTTCCTTTAATCTTGCAAGCAAATTCTGGGTCGAAGCCCATATTACGGAGAGTTTCGGTGATTCCCTCCGGGTCTGACTGAACTGGTAGATCGCGAATTGTAACCTTCAAGCATCTCTCTGTGGGCGGTGAGTAGGCGTACCAACTCACGCTTTCTATTTGGCTTAGGTATTCTTCTTTATCGGTTGGTAGGAAACACATTCCGTCTCCGTAAGCGAAGACGTTCGGCCCACGCCCCAGCTTGTCCGCCAGTCTCAGGCAGTGCAGGCAGTGCAGGCGACAGAGGTGCCACGGGGCTCTCGACGGGTATAGCCGTAGACTCGGATTTGGGTTCCGCAGGCAGTCTTGATTGGGGCGCAAGTGGCGCCCCCCGGCTCTCGGTGGGTATAGCTGCAAACTCTTCAGGTGACTCTTCATGTCGACGCGACGAATGCGTGGGCAGATCGATCGTGCCCTGGGGCTGCGACCGGGCGGCGTTTCGCGGCGGAGCTGGCACAGGTGCTGCGGGCACCTGCGCCGCTGGGTATTCTGCGCGGGGCAGGAGCATTTACGGATGCTCAACCGTTCGCGTCTTTTTCGGGTCTGGCGACCGGGCTTTCAGCGATAGGTGTGTGGTGATCTCGTCGGGATACGCGACGGGCCCTGCATCGGGATCACTGCGCTTCCGGCGCAGCGTTCGACCGAGCGGGCTGGCCTGACTCTCGGGAATCAGCGGAATCACGAGAGAGCCGCGAGCGGCGCTTGCAAGCGCAGCTGCGTCCATGGCGGCGGGTCCTTCGCTGCTGATTGCGGCCTCCTGGAGGCGCAGGTACAACGCCATCCAGCGCGTCATTCCTACAGTCAGGTCCCCGGCTGTAATCAGCTCGGCGAGAGTGAGCAGGTCACTGTCGTATACCTCTGACTGCAGGGACGACACGCCGGACAGCCTCTGTGGCGCTTCCGATGGCTGCATAGGCAGCGTAGGCGACTGCTGTTGTGGCGGTGACTCGGCAATGGCAGCGTGAAGTCCAGTGTGGGATGCGGTGATCTTCGTGCTTGAATCGACAGGTTCCGTGGGCAGGCTAGTGGTCATCCATCTTGATGACGTAGAGGCGTCGGATTGGCCCTGAAAAGGACCTTTTTTGTTTCTCCCCGTTGCCGTCGCCGGTCGGGAAGAGGTGGCGCTAGTGCGGCGCATCGGTTTTTAAAATTTTGTCTTAAGTTTAATAGCTCTGTACGAGATTTAGTGTGTAATCAACAACAATTTAGAAAAAGTTCGTTTTCTTTTATTAATATTGAACTTAAATATATAAGGTAGTTTTTCTGCACAAGGTGAGTGGATGGCAAATAATACCAAAAAGCATGGATTCTGACTTGCCACAAAAACTCCTTGGAATATTCTAACCAGACGGCCACCATCTTGTTAGTTCATTGAAATCATAAAAAAAACATACTTAATACAACCTACTGTTGAGTAGTACTAACTATTGTTGAATAGTAGTAATCATTTACTAGAAGATTGGTTGCCAAAAAATAAAATTAACAGAAAAATGAAGAAGAGTAAAGATAAAAGTATTTTAGTATGTCGTATAGCCACGCTGAAGCTATTACTGGCTTCAATATGAATGGGTTGGCTCGCAGAAAATCGACGTGCAGAACAGTGCTTGCATTGTTACGTTTCGTTCGGTCAGTGAGAACGCTGGAGGCCTACCTTTCTTGACCTTGTCCATCTCCTCCTCCCTGTCCCCCACCCCCGAACCCCTAACACAGGCTCGCAACGTGGTTGCGGCTTCACTGGTGTTGCAAATGGCTATTGATGGTGGTGATCACTTAACATCAGGTGACCCACCAGTTCGTTTGCCTCTTACGATATATAAAAAAAAATGAATAAATAATAATAAAAAATATATAGAAGTTATCTGCCAAGTTACCAGTTTTATAATCAGGTTCATTTAATAACACGATTTAAATGACAATCACGGGACTAGAAACAATGCTAGACTAATCTAGATTCATAACTGTCTTCGTTAAAATTGAAACAAAAAAAAGTATATATTTGCGATAACTTAAAAATCTTTAGCAAATTTGAACTTGAATGTACTTAGCGCACGGTGAGCCCCTACGAAACTATTCGGATGCGACAATAATTGAAATTTGTGCCCGGAGGCATTCATGGCAAATAACTTTATTCACCATTTAGCTTCCAATTTTACAAGCGTGTGTTTCATTAGCGAAAAGCATCGAGGTGACACGACATTTCACCCTTAAGAACGTATTCGAAAAGTTATTAAAATTATTCTTTATAAATATTTTTTAGGGTTGTTTATTATTATTTTGAGCCTATCGAAGGAACACACATGCTTTATATAGAAAATTTCAAATATTGATAAATCTGTAGTGTTAAATATCCTATTGTTAGGAGGTGTATAACGTGTAGTCGATGCATTCAGGATGCCAATAAATACTTCGTAGCTACTTTCACTCTTTATTTAGCTAGAGTTACGTGTTAAATGACTACGTCCGGTACCGCTATGTTACACCCGAGAGGCGTGACTACAACGCCATCGGAACATTACTAGATCCACCGTATTAGAGGTACATAATTTAGATGCATAAATAAGAACGATTATATAGATGGTGTATCACTTAAATAACAATCTGCTATTTAATATCATCTATAGTAATTGCTTTGACTTCCACAGTTTGGCATATAAAAGGAAAGATACCGTCAATCTACGCGCACTTCTATGTGAACGTTGTTGTGGGGCGGAGCTCTGCTCGAATGAATAGTCACAGTATTTACAGAATGTTAATGGTTTCGCTGACCGACCGGCTGACAATTACGTGGTGTCTAACATACGGCTTACAGTACTTTTCACAAAGGAATGCGTAGATAATTCCGACATCTTGCCTTTTATAGGCCGAACTATATGAACTATATAAGTCGAAGCAATTACCATTTACTTTAATTCTTTAACTCAAGGGTGTAAGGGGTGTCGAGTAACATTATAAGATTTGAGACACCCAAGCCAACCTCACCTGCACGTTGTGTGCAGGTAGTGTGGTAGGGTATTACAGCCCGTCTGGGTCGCAACCACCATGCATATGGCGAAAAAGCCCGTCATAGTGACTCGTTTCTGCGCGTCGCGTTTCGGAATCAGCCTGTGCATATCCAGTACCGGGTGACTTTCGTCATTATGGCCGGTATAACAGCGGCGACCGTTGTATTGTATTATGCTTAACATCAGGCATAGTGAATTCACTATGTCGTGCTTCGATAAAAAAAAAAATCTGCTACATGTTTTGAGTAACACAAAGATAATAATTAGCGAACAAATTAATATTATTTACGTACATCAATTCTATATAAAATCATTGTTATTTATATATCTGAAATATGTTACAATTTGTGTATAGAGTAGGGATATCTAGCCCTTTATAGGTCAAACTATGGAAGTCGAAGCAATTACTATTAATTAACAATTCTGCAAGAATATGATAATCATCAAACTAATATTATGCAAGTAATAAATCAATTCCTATTTATGTCTCATTGAAATCTATATAATTGTAATAATTGTCATTTATGTATCTTTAATATTGTGGCGCTAGTATCTCGTGGCTCGAGCGGCACTGGAGGTGGGTAGATAACACTATATTTCCCAAGCATCACTACTTTCTCATAAAGTTTTCCTTCCATGCTAACCGATGTTGTTACATAGTAGAAAATATATGCGATAATTTTTTATATTGACGCCTATGTATACTGAATCATTAATCTACCGATCTTACCTCTTCATTACTACACTGCACTACTACACTAATATAGTAGGTGGTAGAGGCATGCTGAAGCCATTATTAGTTTTAGCACGAATGGTTCGGCTCGAACGGGGTAGTACCACCCTCTAACAGAAAACCGACGTGAAATAACAGTGCTTGTATTGTTGTGTTTCGTTCGGTCAGTGAGAGCGCCGAAGACCCATTTCCCATCCTCTCTCCTCCCCTCTTCTATGCCCCTTCTCTTTCCTATCCCCATCGCCCATATCCCCCATCCTCCAAAACACAGGCTGGCAACGCACTTGCGACTCCCTTGGTGTTGCTAGTGTCTATGAACGGCGGTGATCTCTCAACAACAGGGTGACCCGCCTGTTCATTTGCCTATATGGCATAAAAAAGTAGGCTAAGATAGAACATTTTAATATCTTTTCTACATTGTTTGCCAGCCAGTATTCTTTATTTTTATTAAGTTTTTGTTTTGATGAGCGATAAATATCTATATATCTATTCGGCATACTTCACGCTCCTTATGTCTACAATCTACAATTTTTTACAACACTCAATACAATTTTTACGATTAAGAAGAAAAAAAACAGACACGTGAAGAAAAAGTTAATTACGTTAAGTTACCCCTTATAATGTTCGAATTTCGGCCACTATGTTTCTTTAATTTAATGAAAACAAATGAAGACACTATTCATATTTTCATAGTATTCATAACAAGTATATATTATGTATTTGTTATAGAAAACAGTGAATAAAGCTAAGTTATTTCTAAGCCGTTCGTGGGTAACGTCAAAGACCGGGTAATTAAAATTCGCTGTTGAATGAAGTCATTCGTGTGGAAACGCTTAAACAACACCATTATTTAAATTATTGTAATTTTACTGCAGTTTCGAAAGTAGCTTTATTTTATACTAGAAACCGCACGTGACTTCATACTCGTTTATTATAATATAAAAATGTACAGGAATAAACATAATAACTGCATCAGTCAAGAATAATTATCTTTATCGAACCATTAGTACTTGAGTTTACACCCCACAAATAAACTTTATGTATCTATACAAATAAAATGACAGGGGTTTGGTTCTGGGTGTGCATCACTAAAAAACTACTGAATAGATTTCAATCAATTTTATTAAAATAGCTTTACTTCTTACGTGGTCCTTATCTCTAAAAAAATATATCACGGTAGCTTCATCTATACAATCAATATAGTGATTAAGCTTTCAAGAAACCACCCTTTTTATAAGCACTAAATATTCGGTTATGTATTTTCTTGCTATGTAGAAGTGTGGCAAGCCCTGTAATGCTTATGTTTTTTTTTCATTTGTACAAAAAAAATGAAGACAAAATAACCTACGCAAACGAAGACGCTCGCTCAAGATTTTTTTTTTATAATAGTATAGATTTTTGTATTTCCCGATAATTAATGCACAGAACAAAATTCAGTTTTCATCTATATCAATCATAAGTTTTATTACACATATTTAATGAAAGTCGAGCAACAATTGATTTAAAAATGAAACCTCTTGAATCATCATTTGCACATTAAACCGGTTCTAAGGTTTATTCTTAAGTCAACATATTTTAAAGTGTAATCTAAATATGAAGTAATTAAATTAGTATGGTATATAAAGAATCTTAGGAGTGCCTTGTTTATTGGTTCCACATAATTGGACCAATTATGAAGCGTGCCCGGCGCGGGACGGACTCGTGTTTGTAATTACGCCCGACTTCAAACTTTGATATTATCACCTCTGCGCTGGAAAAAGACGGTAGAGTTGTAAACAGTATCGATATTCCATAATATAATTTTATTTTTAATAAAATAATGCTATACTTAATAACAATTCAGTAGAACGATATAGAAAAATGAAAATATATGTGTATCCTTGTATCCACAACGTTTTTTTTTTATAATTCCACGTATTAGTATAGTATATTTAGCTATCGTAGAAGGATAAAATGAGTGCATATAAACGTCACACGCGATTGAAGTAAAACTTTTTAAATATTATTGACTTTGTCAATAAATACTTTATAAATAAATCAATCAACATTTTTTCAAGTGTCAAAGGGGCCGTTGTGTCATCTATCAGCTAATTCGGAACTTAAATAGTACATGCAATATTATTAGCAATTCTTTGTTATAAAATAAATAAAATATAGAAAAATACGAACAGATTAAGTATGATAAGTAACGAATTAAATTAATTATGATTTAATAAAAGTTTTGGTTATGTTTAGTTATTATCCAACCGGATGGTACAGAAACTTGACGCCATATTGCCGTAACGGACTTCCGTTGCATTGTCGTCCAGTTACCTCCTAGTCGCGCCTAAAGAAGTTTCACTTCAAAAATATACTTTATACTAATGTACTTGTCCGTTATTATGATACCCGTTCATTTTAGATGAATGTTGTACAAGTAATAAATATATGTATCGACATAATGTGTGACAACAAGTGAACTCTAGTAACACAAGGCGCCTCACTTTTATAGCGTCCTTTTAATAAAAATATTAGCCGGGCGTGAGCGTCAAAGAAACAAGCTTAATTTAATTATCTTCACCGTTTAATAAACTGAGACTCGACGGCTAAATAACAATTAAGGCAAGTTAAACATATTTTGTTATACTCTTGTGTTAAGTTTTAGTAATTAGTTAATAATTTTGAAGACAAATAGGTATTTTTGAATTAATAACAATGGTTAATTATGAGATTAATTACATTCTTGTATTTTTATAGATGCTTAATTATACATTCATAAATTATGGAGTTGGCGCCGACATAAGGTTTACCGTTTATTTGCAAGAGCTTACAGTCAACTCTCAGTTAAAATGTTTATTGCTATTGATATGAAATTGATACATAAGTACATTTATGCTTATTTCCTTACAAATATTATAAATGTGAATGTAAGATGTGCTCTTAAGGGATAGGTTAAATCTATATTCGCATGAGCAGGCCGCGAGCAAAAACTAGTTTCTTATAAAAGTTAGTATGTATATAATATGAATTTATCCGATTTTTTTTAAACTGTATTCTTATATTTCTCATAACAATTCCACACCCATTACTGACCGTATACCTACCCACTGGGATTAGTCTTCCGTAGTATGTCTGGTACTCTAACCCTTATAAAACCCTCTTAGGGAATTAATTTTCAAATATTCTTTGATAGTGCTCACCTACTTTAAAAGGAATTCTGGTGCAAAATATTTGCTTTTGAATTCGCCTATTTTCAAGCTACGTCCGTCAAAAATTTAACTAGTAAATATTAAATTATGTTTATTTATCTTTTCTGGTGACACCGCACTCATCAACATAGGTCCGAACCATGCAACAAATTAAAGATTTCAGTGGAGTAAAGAAACAAGGCGATAATGGTTTAGTTGCTGGTTGATGGCCACGTCGATAGTCGTAAATATATATTTTTTTCGAACTACTCTATTGACCTTGCATGGTCTTAACGAGCGTTTGTGGCACTCAGCCAATTTTATTTTGGCAACTAGCTCAAGGGTGCACGACACACCTCGGCTTGAACTGTTGCTTGATACGTGCCGACCTATCTGAGCTAACCTAAGCTAAGCTACATATTCATACTTATATGAGTTATTGAAACATATATGTGTTCATACCTCGACAACTCTTATATGTATTTTGTGTCGGATAATTTTTCTAACTATTTCAGTTCGATAAGGGAAAAAAATAAAACCCTTCCACTTTTATGTGTAAGTATGTGTGCGTGCACGTGTGTGGAAGTGATATGTGTCATGTTGTCGCAGTTATGTAAGATTTTGTGTCACTGTATCGCGCGAGCAGCGTACTCAAGGGCTCCCCGCCGAGGGAACGGACCTAAGGTCGTAAATACAAATCCTAGCAACTTTCGGTGAAGAAAAATATTGTCATAAAACCATAGTACGGTGATAGCCTTTTTTAAGTTCGCCTAACTAGCTTCAATTTCAAGTTGAAAATTCGCACCAAGCAGCTGTTGATGTGTTTCCTTAACTGAACTTGAGAACCAGTCCTACTCACTGTCTCCTCCCGAGAGGTTGGTGTATCTATAAGGGATCTCCAGACCTAAAAGAAAGTGTACCGTCTTTATCCGTCTTAGAGTCCATATTGTCATTTCATATTAGATAAGATTGTCGTCAAACGTTAAATAAAGCTGCTATTCTTTAATTAAAAATCTCTAGTCATGTTTATATGTTTGTCTTGCAAGGTACCGACAATTGGAAGCCTTTAAGGCTTAGCATAGTCATTTAATATTTTGAGATTGCAGTCAAAGGGTAAACCTATAAAGCATTAAAAAGGATACATCAAATACCAGGTTTTATATGATATCTTTAATTAATTCAAATATATTTTTACAAATATTCCATAACTGACCATAATCCTCGCCGAGAGCAATGTAAGGCTTTTAGTGAACGTAATATAATACCATAAGTAATGCACGCCCGGAGCCATTACACGGAAACCAAATGCATCATGTTATACAGTTCAGATATATTTTACCAAAATGTAGAATGCAAAATAAAAATCACATTTAGCTTGAAACGTTCATCAATGTATGATATACTAGCCTCTGCCCGCGACTCCGTTCGCGTGGAATAGTTACTTTGGGCTGACGCTAATACGTAGCGCAAGCTTTCAAGAGGAAAAAATGCCCGATTTTAAAACATTCTTCATTGGTGCTCCGCTCCTATTAATCTTAGCGTCATGACATATAGCCTATAACTATCCTTGATAAACGAGCTATATAACATTGATAGAATTTTTCAAATCAAACCAGTAGTTCCTGAGATTACCCTATACAACTTCACAAACAAACTTCTTATAAACAAAAATCTTGACAAATCATATACCATATTTAGATCTTCCTCGTAAATCACTGTACCTACTGGTGAAAACCGCATTTAAATTCGTTCAGTAGTTATTGAGTTTGTCGCGAATAAACAGACACGTGGCAGAGAACTTTGTTTTGTACTATATAATGATTATACTTCAAAATCATATAAAATATCATTGAAATATGACGGAATATTCATCTTACTCATATTTTAGACTTCATGTACAAGTTTATATAGTGAGCGTATCACAATATTTTCTTCAAAAGGCTTCCTCGTAGAGGCAATTTTCTAAATAAATTATCAAACTTTCGACTTACTGTTTAGGAGGACTCCCATACATATTATTGCCGTATACCTCACAGACTTTCTTTTAACAATAGTACCTACATACACATATGTTTTCAATTGATGGATTATATTGTGATTATCTAACTTCAACCACAAATAAATTTTATTTCAACAATTCAATTTAATTCATTATATTTTTATTTGAAGAATGCAATGTAAGTACATTACTCTATTTTTATGCCAGTTGTGTTTACTTGTAACAAGAACACGATCATAATCTTTTCACGCACAAATCTTCTATACGCGTGTATGTGGCTGAACTCATAAACGGCTTGAGCGATCTTAATGAATACTTTATAGGTCTTCAGATGGATTCAAGCGTGATTTTTAGATTCACAATTGTAGTCCCATGGTGGCGTTGCGATTTAATTCTTGGAGTTGTTATTATTTATTATTATTTTATTTTTTAGGGCGGAACTAAGTCTGCTGGGCCCGTTAGTCATATTTATTTATATATGTTATTATATAAATTACGTAGTTGGCCGTCAGTGGGAGTTTTTTAAAACAAAGGCGATTTTTTGTCCTTTATAAAAACTTATAATAAAATGAACTATTACAATATTTAACTTAAACTAACGAGTGAACCTCTGAGCTCAAGCGATAGAGCGAGATTAACCTTTTGTCACTGCTTTATTGTCCCACGAAGTGTACATTCCACACGGTCAGCACTTATGATGGGAACTTGCATTGTAATCCGAGTGCGCGTTACCTGGTTCTAGGTATTGGAGTATATTATATAGGTAGTACAGTAGGTAACAAGTGCGTTAGGTAGGTAGTACAGTAGGTAACATATAATAGGTCACTTATAAGGTAATTTTGATCAATATACAATATACTCTTAAATATATATTTGTTAAATTGGATCTTTCATGTAGATCAAATTTTCCCCTTTGGAGTGTATAATTGTAATGTATTACTTAGACTATATCACAGATTTTAAATACGCGCAATAAAAAATAACATTTGAGTGAGGATACTTATGAAGCTTTTTTTTTTTTCGAACTGACTACACTATTGGCCTAGCAAGGTCTTAACAGCTTCAAGGGTGCACGGCACACCTCGGCTTGGTTGTTGCCTGTTACATGCAAACTCGCGACCTATCTTAGCTAACCTAGCTAACTATTCATATATGTATGAGTTGTTGAAACGTATATGTGTACCAAGCATACACGCCTCAACAACCCCTCCATATATTTATTATCGGAAGATTAGAGTTTTTTCAGTACGATAAGGGGAAAAAATAAAATCCTTCCACTTCCATGTGTAAGCGTATAGGCGTGCACGTGTGTGGGGGTGATCGTGTAGTGTTGTAGCAGTGACGTAACTTTTTTGTGTCACTGTATCGCGCAAGCAACGCACTCAAGGGCTCCCTGCCGAGGGATCGAATCTAGACTTGAGCCGCTACCGAGGTAGGTCAATCTGGTGTGTGGGAGCGAAATCTACCCCCAGACCACGGCGGCGTGATCTGTGGTTACGCGGGCGTGGGCGTGAGCACGCTCTGTTTGGAGAGACAGGCTGGTACTGATCGTTCACTGCCGTTATTTCATCAGGAGGGTCGATAAAAATATGTTGCGGCCGGCTTCTATGACGCGTAGCGTTTGGTACGGGTTCGTATTGTGCGGCGGATACCACTAACGGACTGGGTACTTATGAAGCTTCTTTGGATTTAGTGAACTATAAGTTTTATAGCACCAAAAAGTTGATCTGATTCACATAGATAATTATGGTGCCACATAAGTACAAGAAACCTGTGCGAAGTTGAGGCGGATCGCTAGTTATAGTTATAACGTATCTATATAACACTAGCCTCTGCCCGCAACTTCGTTCGCGTGGAATAGATAAACTAACACGCAGCAGTTCTCAAAAAGAAAAATCATTCCGATTTTGAAACATTTTTCAA
This sequence comes from Antheraea mylitta, assembly GCA_014332785.1. Classification (NCBI taxonomy): domain Eukaryota; kingdom Metazoa; phylum Arthropoda; class Insecta; order Lepidoptera; family Saturniidae; genus Antheraea; species Antheraea mylitta. The sequence goes on from JACEII010000006.1 coordinate 2,120,550, forward strand.
CTGTGCTCCGCTCCTATTGGCCTTAGCGTGATGATATAGCCTATAACCATTCTCGATGAATGAGCTATATAACACTGAAAAAATTATTCAAATCGGACCAATAGTTACTGAGATTACCCCCTACAACGTTACTACATCACAACGTCACAAACTCACAAACTCACAAACACACAAACTCACAAACTTTACCTCTTTATAATATTAGTATAAATAGCTATTATAGTAAGAAATTAACACGTGGATAGCTTTTACTACTGAAAGAGATTTCGATATTCATAGTTAATAAACATATTATAGACAACCGGATGGAACAATTATTACCAAATAAATAATTCTTCTCAACAATAATCAATCGTGTGTAAAAACCTCACACTAGAAAATGTAAACACCGTAACGTACTATACCGACGCAATATTACACCTGAAACGAATGCTACCAATATATTTTGCATTTCTCTCACACGATTATAACTCTTATTACATGGTGATAAAATAGAATATTGATTAATAATTCTCATTAGATAGTGTTAATAATGTTGTCGCTTAAAAGGAAAGTATTTTTCGAATAAATACATTTTTCGTGCTATAAGGGGTGTGGGTTAGTTTGCAGCTTGTCGACGCTTCCGGCGGTGTGTGAACTCTGTCACCTTGTCTGCACCGTTACTGTGGTGATCAACGGACGTTTCAACCATTTGTCATCATGTATTTGAGTTTTTTTATTATTTCTGTACTTAGTCATTTGCGGGAATCTATCATTAAATATTATAGTGGACGCTACTTTACACTTCCGCCTGGAATTGATTGACCACCACTACGTCTAACTACAACAAAAAGAAAATCAATGAAACAATAAATATATATTTTGTATATATTAATTACACATAATGTATATATGAATTATAATAATTTTTAATAAATTAATTAAAATATGTTGCAGATTGACGTATAATCTCGACAACCGATTACACGTGTTTCGCTCCGTCACGGAGCATCATCAGATCGATGTTGAGACTCTTCCGATGCGAGCCCGAACGGGCTATAATATACTTAGTCAGCAAAATTATTACAATGTATAGGTAGGTAAATTACACAACAAGAACTGCCAACATACGAAATTATTGAGAATACTACAGTGACAATTTCATGTAGTGCTTGCATTGTTGCGTTTTGTTCGGTCAGTGAGAACGCCGGAGGCCCATCTCCCCTCCACGCCCTCTCTTTTTCCTTTCCCCTCTCCCTTTCTCTCCATTCCCCCAAACACAGGCTGGCAACGCACTTGCGACTCCTCTGGGGTTGCTAGTGTCTATGGACGGTGGTGATCGCTTAACAACAGGAGACCCGCACGTTCGGTTGCCTCCTATATGATATAAAAAAAATGTAACTGTATAATGGATATGGATACTGTTCCTTTGAAATTCAATCGCGTCAAACTGTCTGAACGTATTAGCATAAGACTAGGAACATTTAACGCAGAGTTTTTCGCAGATAATTCTAGACTACTTATTATTGGAGTCCTCAAAGAGACCTCACCATCAAAACTATTGATAAAAGCTTGTTACTTCTGAAGATACTCTTGAAAAAATGTATGTACTAGTGTGTGTTAAAAAATTACATTTGACAAAAGTATTTCCATAATTGAACCCTGTATCGATTCCACCGTCTTAAATAATCATAGAAAGCAAACGAACAGGTGGGCCACCTGATATTAAGTGATCGCCACCGACGATAAACACCAGCAACACTAGAGGAGTCGCAAGTATGTTGCCATCCTGTGTTGGTGGGAGGAGCGAGGGGGGGATTGAGACAAGCACTGCTATTTCACGTCAGTTTTCTTTGGGTCGGGTGATACTACCCCGGACAAGCCGACCCATTCATGCTGAAACCAGTTATAGCTTCAGCGTGGCTCTACCATCTACCGAAATATGCAAATTTTAATTTTCACACATAGATATTTAGGTACATTCGTATTATTATTGAATGTTTAGAACAGTAAAGTAACTTCAAACAAGTTGTGTCTGAGTACGCATGATGTACGTACTTTTATCCGACATCCACGTAAAAGGGTGACAATTATTTGGTTGGATACAACGAAAATATATGTTTATTTTAATATTTGTGTTAATTTTTTTTTAATAACAAACTAGTCAATATTTGTTTATTTATTCGAAACACCGATAAGAATTACATTAATCAAATAGATAGTGCACAATATGCTCCAAAATTATATTGCAAAATAGGCGGTAAAGCCACGCTGAAGCTATTACTGGTTTCATCATGAATAGACCGGCTCGACCGGGGTAGTACCACTCGACTCACAGAAAACGGACGCGAACTAACAGTGCTTGCATTGTTGCGTTTCGTTCGGTCAATGAGAGCACCGAAAGACCACTTACTCTCCCTCCTCCTTTACACTCCCCCTACCTCCTTGCCAAACACAGGCTGGCAATGCACTTGCGACTCCCGTGGTGTTGCTAGTGTCTATGAATGGTGGTGATCACTTATCATCAGGTGACTCACCTGTTCGTTTGCCTCTTATATCATAAAAAAATGAATCTATATATTTAGTTACATATCTTTATTTTTGGCAAGACTTTGAGAATTTTTATATTATACCTAACAGATTAGGTCGTAACGTGATAACATTATATTCAATGACGAGAAAGGGTCAAATTTATTTGCCAAATAGTTTATAGTAAATATATTAAAATAAGAAATCATAGGCAGTTTTGCAGTAATTATTACATTACTCAATAATCCAGGTGCAATCAAAATTATTTTCATTACTTACAAAAAGTGAGATCAGGTAACCCTTTGCGATATTTTTATGATTGTAATTGAAATACTGGACTTTTACGGGCAGATAGCGCAGCGTTTAGAGGATATCTCGATTACGTATAGTCATATTATTGCACTTTTCCATACGTTTTAAGCAGCAGTGATATGTAATACAAGTTATTTAAAATTAGTAGTAATATCATAGGTATTATGTACTAATGACAAATTTAAAGTAAAAAAAATATATGTCCATTATGTATCCAAATAAAACATTTAGTTTCCATTAAAGAACAAAAGTTAGTACAAAAAATTTGTAAAAGTAAGTGACATTGTAAATACATAGTTATACATTTTTATCGCAAAAGGAGGATTTTTTTTATAGTAGCACGGCAAAGTGACTGCACTGTGTCTGATGGTAAGCACTGTGCAATCCAAAAACAACAACATCCAATTATAACTACTGTTGCTGAAAATTGTCTGTTTAAACAATTATTTATTGTTACCCTAATCTCAAGAATACACGGGGACATCGGCTAATAGCTTCCATAGACGATACGACGTGACGCGACGGTCAGCTAACCAGATTTAGAAAAGCATTTTTATATATAAATCTCAACTCTATCCGCAAGGGAATACTATGTTTCCTTACAGCACTGATTGAGACCCTTGAACAATGTCCATTTGTTGCTTTTGACATGTAATTTTATCTATAGTAGCTTTGATAATATTGACTTAAAAGATACTCTTTGATCAAGCAATGCATGATGGTACGTTCTGCCGATCTTTTTCAAAACCATATAATTTTTCATCTCTGGATCTCTTATATCGAAGTCGGTTTTTTTATATGTTATTCCATTTTTAGTGTCCATAAATATATCTGTTTTATTGGGTATAATGCAATTATTGAAATCGGTTCCACGTGCAGGTGAGGTTGGCATGGGTATTTCAAGTCTTAAGATGTTACTCGACACCCCTTACACCCCGAAGTTGACTTCATCCTCTTAGGGTTGAATATTTTCTTTAAATTTATACTAGGACCAACCACCTCTGAGTATAACCAATTCAAATAAAAAAGAATAATTAAAAGCGGTTCATTATTGATGTAAATATTCATTAATATACATAAAAAAACACAACCGAACATACTCGTAGTAGCTCCTCCTTTTTCGAAGTCGGTTAAAAATACACGACTGTTGGAGTTGTGGCTAATAACAGCTATGAGCGTACACATGCATTATTGTCTATATATTAAACTATATTAAAAGACCATGTTTGCCTTGACTGGGTATCTGTTTGTGTTCACTGACACAACATTTCTTTTATCTCAACGCGTAATAAATTGATTATTCATCGTGACTTAGGACTCTACTGTTATAACCTTTACACTATAATATTTTATTGGAAAACACCCCTATTGATTCGTATCTAATATTTTTAATTGTTCATTAGTAACACATGTTCGATTCCGATTAATCGGCACTTTATGGAGTTTTTGTGAGATAAAATAGATAACATAAAACGTTTAATTTTTTTATTAATATTGTTATTTTAAATGTTTGTCACGCACATATGATAAATCATATGTCACTGTATGTTAATGTCGCAAAATATTAAATATTGGTACTGGTTTATCAATATATATTTTGTAGAATATCTAGAATAATTATATCTCATACTTTGAAGAATATATTATAGAGCCAGATACACGTGGAAATACATCGCAAATTCATCTAATCCTTGGTAAGGTTTTTACAGAAACATCCATATGAGGTAATTGTTGTAAAACTATATATTCTTTTATTAATTAATTGTTACATTTATATAAGTTTATTTGTTCATAAGTTATTCCGTTAGACCTGGTTTTAGGAACATTTTTATTAAGATTTGCATTATTCAGTTATAAATAAATTTACTTTTAATTACAGTTTCGCCTGTGTTTATCTACATATGATCTATTCATTGGGTACTGTTTTTTTTTTCAAAATATAAAGTACTCTATGTCGTTTTCTGTCCGACTGACAACGTGTACGCAAAATTTCACAATATTCGGTTTAAATATTAAGTCGCAAAAACGTAGCAAACAAACAATTACGCCGTATAATTAATTACCTTCGTGCTTACTTACACTGTGTAAGGAACTAATGAAACAATAACTTAAAATATTGTTGTAAAGATTTACTTTACATTTAATATACATTGTCATTATAATTACGATTTTCTGACTATAAAAAAAATAAACGCTTGCTTGTTCCGCTAAAAATTGTATTATGTAACTCTTTACATAATACGTTTGTGGTCTAAGACGAGTCTAATATGGTCTAAGAACTCTTTTATCTTCAAATTTACTAATAATTATAATGTCGAATGTAAAAAATAAGCAATGATTATTTCTCGAATTAAAAATAATGAACAAGTTAAATCTTGCTGAATTTCATACAGACAAAGTCGAGGGTCTAAAATACTCTATTATTTTGTATATGGTTCGCTATTTACCAGTGAATATCCCGTGAAAATCGGTCTAACCGTTTTTGAGAAAGCTCTGTGAGCGGATCCGCTGTTAACAGTCTAATTTAGAGTAGCCTAAGTAATCCGCTTTAATTTCAGCTATCTGCCAGTGAAATTCTCGTCAAAATCGGTGCAACCGTTTCGGAGAGTACCCGGAACAAGCAGATAAACAGAAAGACGTACAACAATTTAAAAAATTGCATTTTTGTTATCAGAAGCGTATATAATTTCATACCCAATCAGTATTTTTTTTTATTTTGATATTACCATACATACAGACAATTCGTCTTTATTATATATATAGAGTATAGATATTGATAGAAGAACATAGAATAGAAGATCTGTATAGCATTTTGATTGAGTTTGTCTACCACATACAGCATGCTGCGGCAGCTTTTGAAGGCGAATGTGCCAATACATTTTTCATATAATGTGTCGATGCATGTTTGATTTATTATTCACTTCAATATTATAGCTATTGTTTATACCAGATAACATACCACACTGTTTTATAATAATTAAAACATACTCTATGTATTTACACGTACTTTGATTGTCGACATGTGACAATTATATCGTGCGTGTACAGGCGAAACAATGTATGTTGATTATTAGTGGAATGCCACTGGTTATTAGCGCACGTGTGTCCCAAACCGCCGTGGAAAATGGCAACAGGGGAGTTCCTCGATCTGCCCTTTGTATAATTATCTGAAACAATTTCATTGGGGTACTTAGTAACACAATTATCGACTATTCTATTGCTACTTAGATTTTAATATTACACTTTTTGGTTTATATTTTTGCGCATATCAAATTACTCATATTTTGTAAAATAATTTGAAGATGACTAACTAAATAAGGAAACAATTAAATAAATTATCTGAATAAAAACTATTAGAAATTATTGCATTTTTTAACAATCTATCAAAACTTATGTAGGTGGCAAAACTTTATATGTGTAAAAAATTAAACCTACTCGAGAAGTGTTAGTTCTTAGTTTAGCTGAGGTTTAAAAGAATTTGAATATTTTGTTTGAATACGATATTGTGTATATTAATGTTTGTACACAATTTTAGTTCTATAAATCACTGATGTTTAAGTATTAGATTAATTATATTTTTTTATTCTTCTGGAGGAGAAAACAGTACCATATATTTAGTATGTATATTCTGATATTAAATAGCTTGAGCAAACTGTCCTTTCTAACTACGTTATTATTATTAATATCAGACAACAATGTGACAAACTAACGTGAGTTCGGGGCACGCGCTCGCGCAGATTTATCAGCGTGCGTAATTAAAAGGCGGCGCATTACCGTATGAATGCATGGCGGGTGCGTGCCGCGCACCGCAGCTGTCGTTACGACGATACTGTGATCGAAACTATTTGGTCCTTTTAATGATAACATGATTTTATAATTACAGTAACATCTTACGTATTAACACGTGAAGCCAAAACTTTATACCCCTTTTGAAGCGAATTGCGTGAACGGATGAACGTGAAATTTGGCATAGTTAAAGTTAATATGGAGGAAAAGGGCATAAAGCTATTTTTTTTATAGCATAGAAATTGATTAAAATATACATTTTGACATCCGTCACCTTACTCTTACGTTCCAATTACTTTTTCAGTATTTTTAACATGAATGACGTAACATACCTGTAATGTAATTCCTTCCCTTTGAAATCAACTGATCAAATTGTAGGTAAATTTTATAATAATATAATATGTATGTTGTTAATATACATTAATAATTGATTGATAAACAATTTATCTTTAGTACATTAATGGAATCACTGAAATAATTATTATTCTCTTTGTTCTTATTGAATGTCAAAATTTTTAGGTGACAGGACTACTTCCATTTCATGTCACTTGGCTTCATGTTGTCATAAGAGTAAAGCAATATTACCAAAGTCAATGATGTTTACTATTTTTTATGACGAACTCACTCCAAATGATGATTCAATAGAAAAATGAGCCAAAATACTTTGTAAAATCAAAATAAGGAAATTTGTTTGCTCATGAAAGTAATCCATGTCTTAGATCTCCGCGGTTACAATGATGCAGCTCTCCTGATGTAGCAATTATATTTATTACAGTGCATAATGTATTTTGAACAAATATTAATCTATTTTTAAAAGTTAATAAAACATCTTTGTTTTAGATTTATCCTTTGATTCTACTCTGTATCCATTACTTTTCCAAAAGGTGATATTGGGCATATCACTATTTTTCATAATGAACAGAATACATTTAATTCAATATCGCCCACAAATAGTGTTGGCCATATACCGCTCATGGTGTCGTGTAAAATTAATTGAAAATTATGTCACGCGTTGCGATAAATTTCTATATTTTCGTAAAGTTATTTTTACTTAGAATTTGAGAGCCTTACCACCTTACGTAACCGCCTGTTTTTTGTTTCAAATTTATGATTAATTTCAATTGTCATTTACACATAGTTATTATTATGTTTATATAATATAAAAAAGTGGCAAATAACTGAGTAGTCATGATAAAAAACTTTGATTATAGATGTAAACCCTTTGACAAAGAAACCTTAATAAAATAACAAACACATAAAATAGAAAACCATATTACTTACCAAGCGGAGAGTACAATATTCATATATGTATTTATGAACATAATGATTAGATTTAAGTAGTATTATAGATCATACAATGAAACTGGCCAAAGGCGTGTAAGGCAGCGTAATGATGAAAAAAAAAATCGATATTGAAAATATGACTGAATATAGTGAGTACTGTGTACGGTGCGATATTTGAACTCCGTGCCACATGCCACAGGCCGATAACAAAGTATCAAAATGTGTTAGCCGCACTTTGATATAGCGTGACGTATCGTGATTGTTTAAACGCCGACAGATGTGTGCCGGAATGTAATTGTTTGGCCGTAACTTACAAGCGGAGTACATTTTATATCATTCGAAAACACCCCAATTTTTAAAGATTCATTCACCTCGTCAGATGTTAAATGGACAACCCTCTTATTGTGCTAAGTTTTTTGCAGATAAAGTCATAAAATAAAATCTAGTAACGGTTACATTTTATATTGCTTAGTATGTATGATAAAGAAATCTTCTATATAACTATATAATTTTATCATAAATAAATATTATTAAGCAAATTGGATTTTTGTCTGTCTGTGTATTCCTTAATTCATCTAAACTACACAACGGATTTTGATACAGTTTACACTCTCATTTAAATCTTATAATTCTAAAATTAAATAAAAGATGATCAAAGATGCAAACATGGATTTAATTTATCTAGATATCTGTGACGACAAATTAGTATATTCCACCTAAGCCAACCTGAGACGGGTATTTAATTGAAAAAAAAAAGTGTAAATAAGATTCTAGTAAACTATTACATACATTTTGAACCCATTTAATGTATTGAATACCTTTCTGTGGCAATGTCAATATAACGTGGTGGTCAAATCACTAAAATAATTGGATTAACTCCTGAATTTCTTTGTCCAGACTAGGCCTACAAATTTTTCCGAATCAGTGGACACTCACGCTGATTTAATTTTAATTGTCTGTGCTTGATTACATAGTTAGGAAAATTGGACGTTTGGTAATTTTTTCACGGTATGATTATCTAACACTACATAATGAATAGAATTGTATAACTCCTGGTTTTTGATGTCATCAATACATCATACGGGGCCGTAATTGTTAAGTTTGTGCCTTACACTATTTAATGAGTATACTTTATTCGACAGGGGGCAATTTATAAACAAGTATTGTTATTATTATGATAACCAAAAGTAATAATAACATTTAAATTATTATTTGCTAAGTGGCATATAATATTAATATGATAAAAATATATTTTATCTATAGGTTCTATAATAAGACTGTAAATATTACGTGTTCGTACTTTCATACTTTTATGTAAGAACGGCTAAGTGACTAAGATTAAGTAATTAAATAAAACATTGTCACGGGACCCCTGGCAAATGTGAAACATTGAAATTGTTCGAATCGAACGAACCTCAAATTACACTATAGGTATGCGAGCTCAGTGCAGCGAAAGAGATTGCGCACAGTCGCTTGCGTATAGCATTGCGTCGCCACGTTCCACACAGGTCGCCACGGTAAAAATCAGGTTTACCTACGCCTATAGAAGTTTCACATTAATATTTTAATCATTTTTAAAAATCTCTGTTTTTTTGTTTGTTTGCACATAACACTGCTAAAGTATAATTCTCATGATAAAACAATAACAAAATCATAAAGCATATCCTCGAGTAATATTTAATTCTTGTTTCATTAAAATCGGTTCATTTTATCAAAATATATTGTAACTCAAACGACGACGCGACTTAGTACGAGAGAAAAGTAGCAAAACATTCGCAAATTATTCTACACATTTCTATTCCATTCAAAAACCTTTGTATTTTGTAGTATATCTCATAGTTTCAACATATAAATAAAAGTAACTGGACGACCAAGCCTGGCTCAGTTCTTTAAAAAATATTTTTAACATTTAAATAAACAGTTGGTTTTGCCTCACAAAATTAGCCTGTTTATCAAAAAAATGTATATATTAAGAAAATATCTCTTCTTTGCTTTCACTTGGATTCGAATTGAGCTTAGACGGATTTTCGAAACAACCGATTTCCATCTGAGCTATTTTTATCTTGACAGCGGCGGTGAAATTTACCTTTATATTCTAGCTGTATTTTTCATTGCATGAAAACTCGTATAATACTTTTTAAAAACATGTGTGTGTACTTATGTACACGCGTTGTAAGTTATACTTTTTTGGCGTAACGAGACAAAAATCTTTTAAATTTATTTACTTTTTACCTATTCATCTTCTTTTTAAATTTTTTGATTAAAAAAAATATCTTTCGTCTTATTCTACCTAAAAACGACACTAACAATAGCAAAAAGGTAAGGTAGGAAAAAAGGTATACATTTAAAGTTTTAATACAAAGAAACAAGATGTTGACGATAGCTAACTTCACGGTGTCGGTTTTTCGTGACGGTGTGTGCACGCATTGTAAAAATTTACTCTCATCATTTTTCACTAACGCGCCAAAAGAAGTATAACTTCATAAAAGTTTTCTATGAATGAATTTCTATGAATGAATGAAATTTGCTAGCTTTATCATTGCCGAAGCCACCTACATACTAAGTTTCACGGAAATCGCTCACGCTGTTTCCGAGATCCTGAATATATAACAATATAAAAATATACAAGAATAGTTCGTTTAAAGGTATTAGATAGATATATGATAGATGATACCGTAAACACCGTCAGATGGGGTATGAGCCTTATGCTAATAATTCGGAGACATGTCATATAAATTCATAAGTGTATGCGTAATGTAATGCATAATGTAGAGTAATTAGAAAAGTGTGCTAGTGAACACGACGTGTTTCCGTATGGGCCAGCTGCTCACCTCATTACGATAATAAATTAGTTTTAAGCCACTTCCGGCCAATATTTTAGTAGTCAAAACATGTTGTATGTAACGCCGATCATGAATTGTATTTTTTATTATATCATAGGAGCCAACGAACAGGTGAGTCAACTGATGTTAAGTGATCACCACCGTCTAAAGGCACTTGGAACACCAGAGGAGTCGCAAGTGCCAGCCTGCTTGGGAGAAGGGAGAGTAGGAAAGTCAGAAGTGGGAGGAAAGTTGGGTATACGGCGCTCTCCCTGACCGAATGAAATGCAACAATGCAAGGGCTGTTACTACACGTCGGTTTTCTATAAGAGGGTGGTACTACCCCGGAAGAGCCGAGTCATTCACACTGAAGCTATTACTGGCTTCACCGTGGCTTTACCACCATACAGTACAGTACACTATTACTGTACTATACATTGAATCTAATTTAATATCTCTGCTTGATGGTTTAACGTAAGGTTTTCTATTCATATATCATTTATTAGCTGCGCCTGAGACTTCGTCCTCGTGTATCCTTATTTAAAAACAGCTATTAATAAAATTATCTGAATGTATTGAGTACATTTACTTATGTAATTTTGTCTGGTACTTAAGTCGCGTCGTCATTAAATTTTCAATAATTTTTTATAGAGTGCAAAATAGTATCGCGAACGTAGTACTTCAACAGTGGTGCGTGTTACAAACAATACATAATACATACACAATATTTTTTGGGCTGCCGCTATACGCTGTTGGCCTGATAGGACTTCACAGTTTCACTGGACTAATGGGGCGAGCATAACACCTGTTCAAAATCAAAATCAAAAGGATAAAAATGATTTTTGAAACATTCTTCATTAGTGCTCCGCTCCTGTTAGCCTTAGCGTGGTAATATGTAGCTTATTATTTACCTTTCTTGATAAATGAGCTATATAACACTGAAAGATTTTTTCAAATCGGATCAGTAGTTCCTGAGATAACCCCCTACAAGGTCACAAACTCACAACGTCACAAATTCACAAATTTTGCCTCTATATAACATTAGTATAGATATGTACTAGAATATGTGCCTCACAAACTGAAATTGTATTTTGTACTTATAAACTAGGCTCAATAAAACAATACAAAAAAAATGAAAATCAAAAAGTGAAGTGAAATTCAACGAACTGATTTTAGTTTGTAATACATTACAACATATTGTGTATATAGTATTCATGAATCACAATTAAAACGTAATATAATGTCCTGTAAAATACACAGTTACATTAAAACAAGCACATAAATTATAACTAGAAGTGATGCACGATATATCATAATACGAGTAGATATGTTTTGTAATTATATTTTCGGAAATTGCTCATGTAGTACTATTATATATTATACGTCTGTTTCTCTTTTAATATAGTCTAATTTTTAAAATTGGTACTCTAAATATATTTTTTACATATAGTTTATTCCAGTAAAAGAATAATATTAATAATAGATAAAATTCATATGATTTATGTTTGTCATAAAATAACTTAAATGAATTAATGTAGCTTATCCAGAATTTTTTATGTCCTCGCTGCGAAGGACGTACATGTTCCCTGTAAGGTGGTATCGCACCCCTCAAGAAGCAGGTCAAGGCGTCTGCACCTGTTGCTCCCTTCTTTGCAACATGAACTCAAAGGAAATTAGGGGAATAAGTCAGAGGGTTTAATGTGTGTTTGGTTACAGGTGATTTATTTCTTTTTGATTAACACCTTTTTAATCATTTGTTTTTTTTAATACCTTATAAGTTTTAAAGTTTGACCACAATTTCATCAGATGTTAATATGACGATATCATCTATTTTATATCTCTATTTTGTAGGTGGTAGAGCCACACTGAAGCTATTACTGGTTTCAGCATGAATAAGTCGGCTCGTCCGGGTTAGTCCGGCACGTTTGTGACGTTGTGACATTGTAGGGGGTAGTCTCAGAAACTACTGATCCGATTTGAAAAATAATTTCAGTGTGCTATAGCTCATTAATCGAGGATGTTTATAGGCTATATATTATCACGCTAAGACTAATAGAAGCGGAGCACCAATGAAAAATGTTTAAAAATCGGGGTATTTTTCCGCTTGAGATCTACCGCTACGTGTTAGCGTTAGCCCAAACTAACTATTCCACGCGAACAAATCGCGGGTAGAAGCTAGTAAGTAATAAAATGCATTTCAATCATTTTTAGAAATGTCAGTCTGTTTGTATGAACACGCATCACTGCTAAAGTACTGGGTTCATAATTAAACCTTATACAGAAAATCATAAAGCGTATATTCGATAGTAACATAGTCTTTGTTTCATTAATATCGGTCCACTCTATCAAAATTTGTTGTAATTTGAATGTGGCTCGAGTTAAGTACGAGAGAAAAGTAGTAATCTATGCTACAATAATAAAGCTTAAAGGTTTGTTTGTTTGGTTGAGGGCTCGTAATTTCAGGAAATACTCGTCTGATTTGAAAAATTGTTTCAGTGTAAAATAGCTCATTTATCAAGGAAGGCTAAATACTATATGTCATCACCGTAAGACCAACAGGAACGGAGAAACAATGTAGAAAGTTTCAAAACCGGGATTTTTTTCTTTTGAGTGCTCCCGCTGCCTGTTAGCGTTAGCCCAAAGTAACTATTCCACACGGACGAAGTCGCGGGCAGAAGCTATTCTGTTAATATGTTACTAACATGCTAAAATCTATACAGATAATTTAAATGTATGTGTAGAGGAAGAAAAACGATACGAAAACCTTTTCACGGTTTGTTGCAAAGTACGAATAATTTTGAATAATATTCAAATTCGTAAGTACACCGTGAATAGCGAAAAGAATAGAGCCCGCAGTTCATTCGGTCCAATGAATACAGAGATATGAGTGAGTAGTGAACAATACGGGGCTCTATGACCCGCTCCATGTAATACGAAAGATAAGCTGCTCTACTTTAAGATTTTTTTATTATAAAACTGATTGAATAGTTTTGTTTGAAGAATGTACATAACGCATTTCGTATAAATCAATTCGAGCTGAAAATTAGACGTACAAAATTATGTATAAAAATATACTATAACTGAAGATGGAAATTTTCATTAAATTTAAAAAAAAATCAGGTTTTATATACAAATTCATAATAATTAAGTACTTTATCAGCTTTTAAATACAACATTAATTTCAAATAAAGATGCATAGGAAATCTATATATAGAAGCAAGTTAATTGTTTGTTCAGACTAATCTCGGAAACAACTAATCCGATTTTGGCGAGAATTTAAAGACATATAGAGTATTTTTCAAAGTATTATCTGTTACAATTTACATATTACGTTTTTCTTTAAGAGCTTAGCAGTTATGAAAATATAAATATTTTCATCAGAACGAATTCCCGGACACCATGGCCTTACATAAATTGTGAATAACAGTTTTAAGTGTATGTTGTACACAAAACAACTAATGCAACCTAATGCTATTTAATAAAGATTAGTACATTTTTTGAAATATATTTAAACATTATCGGTGTTATTAAAAAAAAGTTAAATACGTATTGAATACTTGTTTTAAAAAGGTTAGATTTTAAATGCACCGCGCTCGCTTAATGTTCGCCATCTTGCTCTTTTGTCTCGCTTTGGTTAGGTTAGTCTATAGCAGGCCCACGTGCTATAGCAGACCCACGGGGTGGAGGCGCATTGTGCATGCGACTCCCACATTTCGTCGGCAGGGGCTTAATACCCGCCCCTCAAGCCACAGAAGAGGCCCCTGGCCAGGAGCCGACACCTGCCGGGTGAGCAGACGCAGTGCCGTAGGCAGCTCCTGCTCCCCGGCCAAATAGGTGTAAGTAGGCACTATGGGGTTTTAGTCCGTGCAACTCGGACGTACCCCACCCTCAGCTGCCCGGCTAGGGTGGATATCTGTTGGCCGGGCCTCGAAGTGGCCCTCAATAAGACCGAGGCCCTTATGTTTCACGGGCCTCGGCGTGGGCTACCTCCGGGGCCCACATCTGTGTGGAAGGCGTCCGTGTCAGGGTGGGGACCCCCATGAAATATCTGGGCCTCACCCTGGACGGACGCTGGCGGTTCGAGCCCCACTTTAAGGCTTCGGCCTTCGGTTCCCAGGGAAATAGAGGCGAGAAGAAAGATGGAGAGGTGGAAGTAGGACCTGGCGGACGCGCAGTACGGCAGATACACTATCGACGCCGTCCGCCCGGTCCTGCTGGATTGGTGCAACAGATGATGGGCCTCCCTGACGTTCCGTCTGGTGCAGGTGCTGACCGGGCACAGCTGCTTCGGTTGGTACCTGTACCGGATAGCGCGCAGGGAGGTGACCGCTATATGCCACGAGTGCGGCGATGACCCGGACACCGCGCAGCACACATTGTCTGAGTGAGGTGCGTGGGAGGAGCAGCGTCGCATTCTGGCTGCGGCGGTAGGAGGGGACCTCTTGCTGCCGAGCGTGGTCGTGGCCATGCTCGGTAGCGAGGATGTATGGAACGCAGTTGCCTCCTTCTGCGAGAAAGTCGTCTCGCAGAAGGAGGCGGCGAAGAGGGCCAACGAGGACGATCCGCTAAGCGGCCCTCTCCGCCAACAGAGGACAGGCAGGAGGAGGCGGCAGTTTGACCGCCTCCTCCCGCCACCGTAGCCGGACCTAGGGATAGGTGGGTCGGGAGGCCCACCTTCCTATTGCACAGGTCCGGCAGACGAGGAGACGGCCGGTGTGTACCCGGCTATCTCCTTACAAGACGAGGCCCGGCGGCGGCACTTTTGCTGCTGCTGAGCCACACCGCTGGGGCGGCACGTTGAAGTCTATAGAGATCTCGTGCCTCCCCAACTATAGCGGAAGACGTACACCGTGGGGTTTTAGTCCGTGCAAGTTGGACATAACCCACCCTCTCCCCCGGGAGGGTGGGTATCCATAAGGGATTTCCCCACGTTAAAAAAAAGGGTGGATATCTGTAGAGATTACCCAATGTAAAAAAAAGGTTAGATTTGCATGTTCGTCACCCTGGCAACTCTAACACAGGCTCACGTGGTTAAGGCGCAATAAGTGTTCAGTGCGCCTCCCATCAGTTCGTCAGGGAGGGTCAATAGTCCCTCTTCAGACCACGAGTTGGGGCCCCGATGAGGGGTCAATACCTAGCGGATTGAGTAGAAGCACTGCAGAGGCCGTTCCTGCCCACCCGGCTTAATGGTGCAAGAAGAACACCGAGGGGGTTTAGCCAGTAAAAATCTGGCACTCTCACCTGGGCTGCCCGGCAAGGTGTAGAATCAAAGAGGGTTCCCCCGCGAAAAAGAAAAATGTTAGACTTGCGAAAAAAGGATAACGCCAACTTGCCTTGCGGTGCATTTAGTACGAAACCTTTTTAAAGCAAGTATTTAAGTTAAGTTACGTAATACACTTTTATGTAATAACACTGAAAATATCTAAAAATAAAGTAAGGTAGAGTATACTTGAATGTCATATAATACTCGGTCGTCGCGCACGTTGGTACACCTGCCCGCATGCGAGGCGCGAGCCGGCGCGGGCGCAGCTGCCAAAACGGCCTCAATGTAATCCCAAGTTTTCAAATATAAGCTTGGTTTTATCTTTTGTTATAAACCAGTTTGCAAATGTTAAGAAACTGAGATTTAATATATATATAGTGTAATTTCTTATTGCTCTTTTCCCACCTGAATATGGTTGGTACAAAATGTATCCTTCATGTTGTGAACTGGGAATCAGCTTATGATGAGTTTTACGAGTGGCCACTTGTCTGACACCAACCTTCCTTGAGAATTTTCTGTTTACGTCTGGTTGACGATAATCTTCTAGACATTATCATCACTGTTAAGACTTTATATAACTATGGGAAGATAACTCATGTAATCTAAATTTAGATATCAATGTTTTTTTTTATATCATAGGAGGCAAACGAACAGATGGGTATCACCACCGTCCATAGACACCAGCAACACCAGAGGAGTTGTAAGTGTGTTGCCAGCCTGTCTTGGTGGGGAAGGGGGAGGGGGAAGGGGAAAGGAGAGGGAGGGAGGTGGGCCTTCAGCGCTCTCACTGACCGAACGAAACGCAACAATGCAAGCGTTGTTACTTCACGTCTGTTTTATGTGAAAGGATGGTACTACTCCAGATGAGCCGACCCACTCATGTTGAAACCAGTTATAGTATCAGCGTGGCTCTACCACCTACAAATGCGATAAGCGATTCGTCATATTTAATTATTATGACGATATGGATAAAAAAATATAATGCATTATTATTTGCATTAATACGCTATGTTATTTTTTGAACTTCGTACGATTAATATACTTTTTAACCGACTTCAAAAAAAGGAGGAGGTTCACAATTCGTCTGTTTTTTTTTTTGTTTGTTACCTCATCACTTTGGACTGGGTGAACCGATTTTGATGATTCTTTTTTTAATTGAAAGCTGGTGCTTCCCGTGTGGTCCCATTTTGATCCAGTTCTGACAACGGCATCCAACCGTATATGTGTTAAATTTGCATTAAGTATGTACACGACAAATATACGAATAACTCAATATCACGCCAACCGATTTCGATAATTCATATTTTATTGGAAAGGATGTACTTCAAGGGTAGTTTGATGAGAGTTTGGTTAGGTTCTGATTATGGGATCTG